>OZ025239.1:93851704-93901704 GCA_964019155.1 Osedax fenrisi | reverse complement strand
AAAATTGGATACAAAGTTATCATATAATAATATTTTAAATATACATAAATTAAATACTAATAACAATAAAAAATCTGAAACTGATGATGTATTAGATGATATAGAGTGTACTAAATATATAATTAAGTTAGATAGTTTAGAGACAAAATTAAAAATATTTAAAAATAAAAATAAACTATTTGACACTAAAATATATATAAGCCAGCAATTAAATTTCAATACACATAACATATTTTATAAAACTAGACAATTGAGAAAAGCAGGAAAAATAAATAAAACCTGGATTTATAAAGATACTGTATATATTAATACAAATAAAGAAGATTTAAAATCAATAATCTCAATCAATAATATTAATCAATTGGATAAATATTAATCAAATTAAATAAAATTAAAATATATTGTCTATATATATATATATTTTTTTTATTTTTATTATTTTTTCTCTTCATTAATATTTTGCATTTATACTTTATATTTAATTTATAAAATTTATATTTGTAAACATAATCTTTAACTAACTTCAGGCTTATTCAGTATTACATTTTTAACAATATTATATAATAACACATAACATTAATTACATACACAAGTATTAAAAGTTTATACAGTTTTTATAGTTTTATTTATTTTTCAGTCATTTCAGGTTTATTCAGTATTACATTTTTACCAATATTATATAATACCATTTACATTTTATTGAATTTACATACAAGTATTATAATTTAAAAGTATATAGTTTTTATAGTTTTATTATATTTTATTCAATTCAGGTTTATTTTTATACTTTATATTTTATAGTTTCAGGCTTATTCAGTATTGCATTTTTTCATCATTATATATCTTTTAATTTAGTTCTATTTAATTTATTTGTTTAGCTTCCATTGTTTTTTTTACATATCGTTTTCTTCTCTATTTATATATTAGTTATGCAATTTAGTTCACCATCAATTAATAAAGTCTTAACTTATAATTACATTCCTGACGAACTAAAATGCGATTCTAATATAATCGATAATATAAATAAAACTTTTTTACAGTGTAAATATTATGATAATTTATCAAATTTAAATATATGTCGTAAATTATCTATTATTCATTTTAATGCTCGGAGTATTCCTAAAAATTTCGATTCTATTACTGATTACCTTTTATATTTAAAAATAAACTTTATGATTATTGTAATAACTGAATCATGGCTAACTACATCTAATAAACACTTATTTAATATTCCTAATTATTCATCTGAACATATAGTAAGAAATAATAAGCGTGGAGGTGGAGTTTCCATTTTCATTAATAATAATATTAAATATAAATTAATTGATAATTTATCATTATCTGTCAATGATGCTTATGATATGATTACGATCTCATTTATATACGAACATATTAATTATTTACTATCATGTATATATAAAGCACCTATATTTAATATAATTGAATTTACTGATATTATATATAATACATTTAATCGTCATCTAAATAAATCATTAATTTTAACAGGCGATTTCAATATAAATATAAATAATCATAATTCCCATACAAGTACTAAATTGTTTATTGATACTCTTTATTCCCTAAATTTAATAGCGACAATCACTAAACCTACCCATATAACTAATCAAACAAATTCTATTATCGATAATATTTACACAAATTTTTTATCTTTGCCACTTTTTAATGGCGTTCTCTTGACTGATATCAGTGATCATTTACCGATATTCTGTATTTTTAAAAAAAATATTAATATAAAAACGAAAAACTCTTATAAATATATTAGGGATCATTCAGATCAAAATATTTTAAATTTTAATAATAATCTTACTAATATAAATTGGTCTTTCATTTTAACTCAATCTGATATTCATATATCTTTTAAAAATTTTATCTCTACATTAACTAATTCATATAATATATATTGTCCATTAAAAAAAGTTAAAATTAAATCTGGAGTTTTTGATAAACCATGGCTAACCCCTTCCATCCTTAAATGCATAGGTAAAAAGAATAAAATGTATAAAAAATCTTTAAATAATCATTCACTAATAAATGTATATAAAAATTATAAAAATTGCTTAATGAAAATATTAAAATATACAGAGAAAAAATATTATGAAAATAAAATAAAAAATAATAATATTAAAAATACTTGGCGTACATTACATAAAGTTATAGGAAATAATAAAAAATCAGGAACTATTATTGATAATAAATTAACAGATTTACAAAATGCTAATATGTTCAATTTTTCAAATATAGGTGTTGAATTAAATAAAAATATACCATACTCTAATCAAAATATATATGAAAATATTACTAGTAATAAGAGTTCAATTTTTATAAAGCCTGTTTCATCAATAGAAATTGAAAATATTGTATATAATTGTGATTCAAAATATAGTACGGATTCCCATGATTTTAACTTTTTTTTAATACGTAACATTATTTTATCCATTAGTAATATTTTATCAATTTTATTTAATAAATGCATTGAAAATGGTGTTTACCCTGATATACTTAAAACATCTAAAGTTATAATTTTATATAAAAAAGGAAATAAAAATGATTGCTCGAATTATAGGCCAATATCATTGACATCACAATTCTCAAAAATTTTTGAAAAAATTTTAAAAGTAAGAATGTTTTCATTTTTAGATAAAAATTCTCTAATAAACAATTCTCAATTTGGATTTCAAAAATCTATATCAACATGTGATGCTTTGATAAATTATATCGATTACTTAAATATAAATTACAAATTATTCATATCCACAATATCGATTGATTTAAAAAAGGCTTTCGATACTATTAATCATGACATTTTATTAAATAAATTATATATATATGGTTTCAGAGGTATCACTTTGTCATTATTAAAAAGTTATTTGACAAACAGGTATCAATACGTAAGCTATAATAATACCAATTCTAAAATACTTCCGATTAAATGTGGTGTACCACAAGGTTCAGTTTTGGGACCAGTATTATTTTTAATGTACATAAATGATTTACCTAATATAACTAATAAATGCAATTTTACTCTTTTTGCTGACGACACAACTTTAACATTTAAGTCTCATAAGTTAAATGATCTAGAAAAAGAAATAAATGCTACTTTAGTTTTAATATGTGACTGGCTTTGTGGTAATAAGCTAGTTCTTAATATTGATAAAACAAAATTAATTTTATTCCATCGCACAAGAGTTAAACATAAATTGAACATCAAAATAAATAATATAGCCATAAAACAATCAACTAATTTTAAATTCTTAGGCATTTTAATTGACGAAAATCGAAATTGGAAAATGCAAATAAATAATATTAAAAATAAACTTTACTATGGACTTAGTTTACTACATAGATATAAATATAAATTTAATATTAATACTTTAGTTATGCTATATTTTTCTTTTTTTCATAGTCATATTAATTATTGTTCTATTATATGGGGAATTACTTACCATAGCAATATAAAATGTATTCAAATTTTACAAAATAAATGTATGAGAGCAATATATAAACTTGATAACAAAACCAATATTGATTACATTTTTTTAAGACATAACATTCTTAAATTTAAAGATATAATAAATATATCCATTTATAAATATATGTTTAGAATATATAACAATCATTATTTGCATAGTTCAATTTGTAAGTTATTTACCTATAATTGCTCTTTATATACTTTTAGGTTAAATAGAACATTCTTAATACCAAAAATAAGATTTGATCATGATAAATTTAGTATTCGTTACAAAGGCGCATATTTATGGAATTCTTTAAATACAACCACATCATCTTTGACGAATTTGAATACTTTTACAATACATATTAAAAACATGCTTTTAAATAGTTATATGTAATCACTTACACCTTATCTGTATTGTTTGTTATCTTATTTACATGATCATCTTTTCTTCTTTTTAGCTCTTTTAAATTGTTCGTAATGTACATATTTTTATCTCTAGCCTTTGGTCTTTAGTTTTCTTTGATTTTTATAGTTTAACTTATTTATTATTTTAGTATCTTTTTACATTTTTTAATATTTTATTATATATTTTTATTATATTTTATTATTATTTTATTGTTATATACATGATGATTTCTTGGTATTGAGAGATATATTTAATTTTATTGTATTGCTTTTTTATGAGACAGAACACGAATGAACAATATAGAATTGTAAAATATTTATTTATATTTATTCATTTTGTATTTATTCATTTTGTATTAATTCTCTCATTACCAAGAGCAGGTTGGTATCTCGATAAGTTCAATAGAACTTCTATACCATACCTGGGTTTTTGATCTCGGTCATCAACTGAATCTGATATTATTATTATTATTATTATATATATATATATATATACTATTATATATATATATATATATATATATATATATATATATATATATATATATATATATATATATATATCTCTATATATATATATATATATATATATATATATATATATATATATATATATATATCTCTATATATAGTATTGATATTATTAATAATATATTATTATATATATATATAAATATATATATATATATATATAATATTTATATTTATATATCTCTATATATAGTATTGATATTATTAATAATATATTAATATATTAATATATAATAATTATTATATATATATTCTACTAGTATGTAATATTATTTATAAATAATACATACAACATACACACATACATGCACACACACATACATACATACATATATACTATATTTAAATCGTATGTACTTATAATATATACATATATATTAGCATATAAATTATGTATAATATATAGGATATACACTATAGTGTATATACATTATAATCAAGGATTTATATCCTATAGTTTCTATTTATAAATATGAATTCATATATGATTCATAATTTTAATGCGCGGGTATAATTTGTGCCAGCAGAAATTGCGTATGCTATTGCTCCTCCCCTATTATATAATCGCCGCCCGAACTGGGTACGTTTGGTAAAAGTGTTCCTAAATTGGGTATAATCCCTTTTAAATAAACTAACTATTCAGTATAAATATTAAAGGCTAATGTTTTTTATCATGCATTTATTATGATTCATAATTAAATTGTTTAATTATAACTATATATATTTTTAATAATTAACTTTGAACATTCCATGTCGAACTTTAACATTTATTTTTTAATTTATACTCTAATTATTTTCTAACTTATCTATCTATCAGAGTTGTTTGATTTAAATCAATTGATTTAAATCATTTGATTAAATCATTGATTTTTTTGATTTTTTTGAAGGCAAAAATCATGATTTTTTTGATTTTTTTGATTTTTTTGATTTTTTTTGATTATAAATCAACTTTTTTATAATTTGATAAAATGTAATTAATAGTTTGGATTACTATTATTAACAAATCTAATAAATAAAACTGATTAAATAATATAAAATTTGTATTGATAAATTTATTTATTTATTCTATCAAAAAAATCAAAAAAATCATGATTTTTTTGATTTTTTTGATTATAAATCAACTTTTTTATAATTTGATAAAATGTAATTAATAGTTTGGATTACTATTATTAATAAATCTAATAAATAAAACTGATTAAATAATATAAAATTTGTATTGATAAATTTATTTATTTATTCTATCAAAAAAATCAAAAAAATCAAAAAAATCAAAAAAATCAAATAAATCAAAAAAATCAATGTGATTTTGATTTTTTTGATTTTTTTAAAAAAATCATGATTTTTTCCAACTCTGCTATCTATAAATAATTATAATCGTAATAAATAATTAATAGAACAATATATAAAATTATCCACTTAATTATTATTTATTAGTACTAATATTACTACTATTACTATATATATATATATATATATATATATATATATATATATACGAAATATTTTTACTAATAAAGTAACTACTACTAAATACTTACGCAAGGAGCGTTAGCCCTTGACCAGTTCAAAAGTCTCTTGTATTACGTATAATTGTGTATAATATATATATATATATATATATATATATATATATATATATATATATATATATATATATATGATTTAGTAAGAAGAACAACGGCTTAAACAGAACATTGGGTTATTTTTATATATAAAAACATATATATATATATATACTATGTATATAGTAAACCATATAGTAAACTTGGAAAATTCCCTAAATTTCAGTAATACATAATATGTTATCGAAGTTTCACATTAATTGATTTTTTTACTCTATATATAAAATAAACTTAATTCAATAGAAATACGAAATAATTTTTTTTTTTAGATTTATTTTTCCTGCTTTTAATATTTTTATTTAATAGTTGTTTTATCACTATTTATTATTAGATTAATCTAATATACATAACAATATTCTGATTATTTAAATGTTAACATTCCATGTCGAGCAGTATTAAAATCTATTTATTAATTATAAATCCATTTTTTTTTAAATTATCTATACAATTAAATAAAATCATTTAAATTTATTACTGATATTTTGTCACTTTATAATCACTAAATTGTGTATTACTAATTGGATGTATTATACGTTAATTTTTGCATATTAAAATAACGATCCCCATTTATAGTACTCACAGCAAACAGTTAGCACGTCTTTTTAAACTATACTCAAATTAAGTATTATATATTATTTAAGTGTAGCATATAATATGATCGTAGCCTATATATATATATATATATATATAATATAGCATATGTAGCATAATCCACTATTTCGTACCAAGATATGGCGGAACAACATAAACAACAACAACAACAAAAACAGACTGTGTCCGAGGAACACGTTACCCGGTTACAATATGATAATTAATTAAAATGCCCATCGATATATATATATATATATATATAACATAATATATGTAGTTACTATTCTTTCATTATAACTAAATATACATATGTCTCATTAGTTTATTAAACACAATACTATGCTTTTATATGAACAGTTACGTACTACACACTACATATTAAACTATGTTATTATCATATAGAGACGTGCCGACAGTTAAAAAGGCGGACGAGCCGTCTTCCAAGATACGGTTAGATTAAACGTTATGCTATTCAATCACACACATATATATATATATATATATATACTACGTTTTTATATACTGAACAAATTATAGATTTATATATATATATTACTATCTCTACTACTATCACTACTAAACAGGAACAAGAATCGCCGAGAACGGTAAACTATATAATACTTATTTAGCACATTAAATATTATTATTAGTTTAATATATGTATGTATATATGTCTAAATCTAATGTGTATGTGTACGTGTGTATATTAATATAAACTAGGCGTATGTAACTAATGTATATATATATATATATATATATATATATATATATATATATATCTATATATATATATATATATACTTTTATAAGGCGGAGAAGAAATGCCGCCGTGAAAAGGAGGAATGGGTAAGTGCTACATTTATATTATACTAAGATATATATATATATATATATATTACTATTTTACAGCCAGAAAACTCCACATATTACTAAAATATATAATTTTTATTAATAAAATATATATATAAAATCTTTATTCTTACTTTATTACTATTCATTATTATTTATTACAACTATATATATCACTTACAAAAAATCTCTAACGGGTACCTCCTATATATAATACGATATGTTAGGGGGTGAATTGACTACATATGGTTCATCGTGATTAAAATAGATGGATCTATGCAGTACGTTCATTGTCTCATATCATTTCATCTTGAATCGTCGATATTAATATTACCTATCATTGTGTATAAATTATATATATATATATATAGATATGATTTTATAAGAAGAAAAATGTCTTCTACAGAAAAATGGGTTCGTTGTACAATTTAGTATAATTGCGTATATAGTATATAGTATATACTATATACTATATAATATATACTATATACATATTAATCTAATAATGACAAATAGATGTACTATTACGAATAATGTTTATTAATCAATTATACATAATATTAATTTAAATTAGTGTTTTATATATATAGTGAACTTGGAAAATTCCATCGAATACTGTAATACATAATACGTTTTCGTGGTCGTATGAAGTGATTTACTTTTAACTATAAAATAAACTAACTATTCATTATAAATATTAAATGCTAATGTTTTTTATCACGCATTTATGATTCATAATTAAATTTTTTAATTATAATTTTTTATTTTTCTAACATTATTCTATTATACACGTGACTATATATATTTTGAATATATATAACTTTGAACATTCCATGTCGAGCTTTAAAATTTATTATTTAATTTGTTATCTAATTATTATCTAACTCATCTATCTATAAATAAATATAATTTCTAATAAATAATTAATAGAATCCACTTAATTATTATTTATTATTACTAATATTACTATTACTATATATATATACGAAATATTTTTACTAATATAGCAACTACTACTACTTACGCAAGGAGCGTTAGCCCTTGACCAGTACAAAAGTCACTTGTGTATTATATATTATTTAAGTTAAGCATGTAATACGATAGTAGCATATCTATATCTATATATATATATATATATATATATATATATATATATATATATATATATATATTACTTACTTACCAGGTAAGTAATATATATATATATATATATATATATATATGTATGTATGTATGTATGTATGTATGTGTGTGTGTGTGTGTGTGTGTGTGTGTGTGTGTGTGTGTGGGTGGTGTGTATAACGTATGTGTATATATATATAGAGATATATATATATATATATATTACATGTACATTGTACATGTATGTCCTTAGTATATACTACGTGTACAATGTACACGTAATATATACTAAGGACATACATGTCCGTAGTATATCTATAAAATACGCCTATATATAGGCGTATTTTATCTAGTATGACATTCCTATATCTAGAGACGGGCGACGTCGGGCGTTTCAACTACGAAAGCGCGAGCTTCGATATTGAATAAACTATTAGTCATAGATTTTTTGGCGCCGGTTTTAAACGTGTTCCTATGGCACCACGGAAAATACACTACAAATAGGGACATTTTTTTCTTGTGTTTTTATTTACTATTTATTAAGTTCTTGATAAACGCAAGAGAAAAACAAGGGATATCTGGAGTCGAATCCGGGACCTCTGGTCATGGCTTACTAGCTTTTGGTTGTCCCACTGACTCAGTGGGCCACAGAGCCATAGACCCCAGACTTTAAAAAAATGTTATAAGTACATATATGCGTGAAATATTATATAAATAATAAAATGGTACATATTATATCATAAAATATTTATATTATATTCAATATAATATTGTGTACTTATACTTGGAATGTATGTTTATTATTTCGTTTATTATATTATATCAAAGATTTTGCGAAGCAGAAATATTATATATATTTTAATATTAAAAATAAACCATTATTATAATGATTATAATTATAATATATTAATTATTAATTATTAAATATTAATTTAATATATAATACATTAATATTAATTTCTACAGAACAAAATATGTGTATCCATTATATTTACTTATATACTTATATATGACAATTGTTGTCACAATATATTGTACTATAGTAGGTATTATACTATAGTATCTAATAACATATAATAACTTGATTACATTTTCTCAAATATAATTTGTTGTGATATCTATATTTATATTTACGAATGCATTAGTACATATGAAAAGTATGAGTTTCATTAACACACAAATACAATAACAAACACACACATATATATAATATATATAATATAATTATAATATATAATATATATATAGTATAATACTATAAATAAATATACAATTTGTTACATATATACATTATATACAAACCATAAACAATAACCATCTTTTACATTATAATGATATATTAATCCATAATTTAAATAACAATTCTAGAGTAAATTACAAAACAACATATCGTCTGTCAGATTTACTAAGAATGACTTTTTATAATACGCAATTAAATATAATGAATATCGGTGGAAGTCTAAAAACCTCTATCCAATTCTGTGTAAAAAATATGTTTATTGAAATATATTTTAATAAGATAGTAAACAACTTCAATAACAATTGTTATTGTATTTGGAATTTTCCAAAAATATCAATATGGTAATCCACAATATTATTTTTATATCAAATCAGTCGATTATATATAAATATATCAAATGTTTTTTGGAAAACTATATAAATATATTATATACTAGTAATGTAATGTATTATAGGGTGTTCACATCAATTCCGTTTTCTTTACGTTACGTGTGTAGTACCGTACAGAAAATGAATCATTTACAGACAATTTTCTGTAATCAGATTTGTAGGTGTTCACACCAATTCCGTTTTTGTTACGTTTTCATTACGTGAAATACGTACAGAAAATGAAAAAACTAAATTCGAAAATATACATAAATAGTATTTATTAAATACATATAAAAATAAAATATAATTAATTAACTAATAAACATAATAGTTAATACCGGTTAATCTAATGACTTATTCGATAATATTAATATTATTTTATTATATAGATATTATATTAATAATAAAATAAGTAAAATAATCTATATAATACTATTACATAATAACTTATTATGACAATAAGTTAATAGAATTACATATTTTATAAATTTATAATTTGTGTTATAAAATTATAAATATAATTATATATATTAGTTAATAATAGTTACACTGATGAATTATTCGATAATATTTAAATTATTCTATTATCTAGATATTATATAATTATCAAATTAGTAAAAAAATAGCTAATTATATCAATAAATATATCGTTAATCCAATAACATTTATTATAAATATATAATTTTTTTTATAAATTTATAAAATCATTATATAATTTAATGTAATAGTTAATAGTATACACACACACACACACACGCACATATATATATGTATGTATATATATATATATATATATATATATATATATATATATATTTGGCAATTGTCATACATATTTACTTTAAATAATGATTATTATAATTGTAGTAAATAGTATTATTGAATACAACATTTTATGTTGATGATTGTTGCATAATTCCACATTTCGGTAACCCTTTAACTCAAGCTGCGCATCTCATGTCGTATTTGCATGTAATTCTAATCTCGGATAAGTCGGATATCTCGCTAAGTCGGATACTTTTCCAGGTCCCTTGCGAGTCCGACTTATCGGGAGTTGACTGATTATATAATATGAGTACATATACATATGCATAATACCAAGACCTCCTATAACCAGAGGTTATAGGAGGTATTGATAATACCTATATATATTATTATTTTTTTGTCCATTTATATTTTATTATTTATTTATTGTATTATTTTATTTTTAAACTTAACAATAATATTTTATACAAAAAAAATCAGTTTATGTTTTTGTTTTTTACTTTTAATTTTCCTTGCTCATTATATATATATATATATACAATGTATATTATACATACTCATTTACTTATTTTATTCTATATAAAACCTTCATATATGCTTTTAATTTTACAATTGTATACCTCTTAAGAGGTATTATAAATTTATAATCATTTGTATCTTACATTTCTATTCATATTTATTTTATACATCTTATTTACTTTTTACACCTTACCATGATTTATAATCAATTTCATAATGATCCAACTCTTTGCGATGATCCAGAGAATCTTAATTATAATTTTGACCATGTTTCTCCTTATATTTCGATGAATGAACTTAATAAATTAAAATACAACTTAAATACGTTATCAGTACTACAATTAAATGGTAGAAGTATAGTTAAAAACTTTGATAATTTAAAGTTATTACTTAACTCTATACATAATCCTACATTTGATGTTATTTCAATATGTGAAACTTGGTTCAATGAATTTAATATGAATCTAGTTGAATTACAGGGATATACCTCTTTTCATACTATTAGAAATCACAAAAGAAGCTGGTGACGTATCTATTTATATTAAGAGTTCATTTAATATCAATTATATCAATCATTTATAATCAAATAAATTGTCATTCTATCTCTTAGTAACTTTTACATTGATACAATTACTATAGAATTTAAACTTGATACTAGAAATTTAATAATCAGTTCAATTTATAGATCTCCCTCATTGGAAAAAGATACTTTTGTTTATCTAAATAATTGTATTGAAACATTCAATGTATATAATGGTAAACATATATTTCTCTGTGGGGAATTTAATATAGACATACTTAAAGTCAATACTATTACAGATTATTTTTAAACACATTGCCATTACAAAACCTATAGGTATATAAATATATTTAAGTCTATAAATCAACCAACACGTATCAGTAATAATAGCTCTACATTAATTGACAATATTTTTTATAATGGACATTTTTCTTATATTTCATCTGGTATTTTACAATATGAATTTACTGATCACTTGTCAATTTGTATCTTAATGAAATTAAATAAAACACGTTTCAAATGTAAAAATAATGTTTCAATTATAACGCACAAGATAAATAACACTAACAATGTTAATAAATTAATGAAAGAACTTAATGAGACAAACTGGACATTTATAAAATCTGAAGATATTAATATTTCTCTTGACCTTTTTATTACACATTTTAGTAAAATTTATGATAAAACATGCCTTAAAAAACATAAATCTAATAATATTTTTCACAAAAAAGATATTCCTTGGTTTACAAAAATGTAAAGAATGTAAAAAAACAAAATCTGTATATAAAATATATAAATAATAGAAATGCTAATAATCTTAGGATATATAAAAAATATAAAAATGATCTCACGAATATTATAAGAAAGTGTAAAAAGGATTTTTATACTAAATCTTTGGATAACAGTAAATCCATTAAAACTACATGGTCAATTATAGATTCATTGATAAATCTATACAAAAAAATCCTACAAAAATATCAGTACTTGATATACATGGAAATGAAAAAAAAGATGAAACAATAGCAAATACATTTAATGAACACTTTATACAAGTCGGTAGTAAACTACACTCAGAAAAATAAGCGAGTCTTTTTCTCTCAAAAAGCTAGTCTTTTTATTTGGTCTAAAAAAACTAGGGTAAATTAAATTGACTCGGTATGATCTAGTCTTTTTCAGAAACAAGGCCTAGTCTTTATTAGCGAGTCTTTTCAGAAATAAGGCCTAGTCTTTATTAGCAAGACCTAGTCAATTAAACAATACACATTACTTTATTAATTAGGAAATTTATTATTTATATATCATGTGTATCATATATTATATATATGTAATTAAAAGAGGCATATGTATATATATATATATAATATATAATTATAATATTAATTATAATATTAATATTAATATAATAATAATAATTAATAATAATTATAATACACAGCATTCAACTTACATCAATAACTTAAGTTCAACTTAAGTTGTTGATGTAAGTTGAACGTAAGTTTATATGTAAAATAAATAATAGTATATTAGCGTAGTAAGTATACTATATAGTATCATATAAAAATATTAACTTATATATTATAATATATTATAACATTTCATTTAAGTTAGATTTAAAACTTAAATTCAATAATAAAATCATTTTAATATTGAATACAATATTTAATCAATATGCAATTGCTATATATTCAATATTGGGCAATTAGTTCACATGATTTCTATTTGTATTATCAATATAATTATGATTAAAATTGTAGTTCATGAGACACCTGCATTAGATTATGATGATATATTAAAATACATAGGATGACATAAATAATTTTTGGTTTTAAAATAATATTTTATTTATTAAAAACAGTATATTTACTTAAATATTAATTTAAAATAATAATTTATAATTAATTTGCATAGATAAAAATTAAATCAATATTTCAAAATAATTAAAAGGTATAAAATTGTATTATTTCTATAATAAAATAATTATATAAACTTAATAATAATACTTATATCAATAACGTAAGTTCAACTTAAGTTCAACTTAAGTTTGTATGTAAGTTGAATGCTGGGTATTACAATTTATTTAAATGTTGATATATATATATAATAAAATGATTAGGTTGAAAAATTGACTCGCTTAGGGCTAGTCATTCGAAATATATGCTAGTCATGATAAAAAAGACTAGCCTTTTTAAAAAATGACTCGGTAAAGCGAGTCATTTTTAAAATGACTCGCTTTTTAGCAAAAAGACTTTGAGCTTTTCTTTTTGAGTGTAGATAATAACATTTGTTCACATAATACATCGTTCAACGACTACCTTAAAAATATTAATTATTATTCATTATTTTTATCTCCTATCACAAGTAGTGAGGTCATTAAAACTATTGATAATTTTTCTCCAACAATATCTAAGGATGAACTTGATATATCTATGAAACTTTTTCAACAGGCACTTTTCCAAATTTGTTTAAAAAATCCAAAGTTATTCCTATCTATAAATCAAGTAATAAAAATGACTTTAATAATTATAGACCCATATGTTTGAATATTCAATTCTCGAAAATCTTAGAAAAATTATTTTTTTCAAGATTACTTTCTTTCTGTGATTTTCTTAACATAATTAGTAGTTCACAATTTGGGTTTCGGAAAGACCTCAGTACCCTCCATGCTATAGAACCCCTTCAAAAATATATTATTGATACTCTGATCTCCAATAAATACTGTGTTGGCCTATTCATTGACTTAAAAAAAGCATTTGACACAGTCAACCATGAAATACTCCAAAAAAGCTTGAATTTTACGGTATACGAGGATTATCTCTATCATGGTTATCATCATATCTTAAAGACAGAAGTCAATTTACAAATTATAATAACTGTAGGTCTAATACTACAATATAGATATCGGAGTCCATCAAGGATCTATTCTTGTGCCGCTTCTTTTTCTTTTATTTATTAAAGACATGCCGACCTGCTCTATTAATAATACTTTTATACTATTTGCTGATGACACCAATATTATAATTAGTGATTGTTCAACCAACAAAATAAAAGTTAAATTACAGTTGACTATTAATAATATAATGTTATGGGTAAAATCAAATAAGTTGACAATTAACATTGAAAAACTCACTGCATATCATTTAGAAATAATATAGAATTTGAAATAGAAATTGAAAATGAGCTTCTATTTAAAGTATCTGAAACAAAGTTTCTTCGACTAATCATTGATAATTTATTGAACTGGAAATCTCATTTTTAATTTCTAAAGAATACATTATTAAAAATATATTGGATTATAAAAAATGTATCATTCTTCTTTAATGAATCAGCTATGATTAAACTTTATTATGCACTTGTTTATCCCAATTTAATTTATTGTTTAGGGGGCATATAAATATAATATATACATATAAATCTAATATAGACTGTATTCATGTTATACAAAAAAAAAGTATTAAAATTAGTTTTTTCTAAACCTATAGATTTTAGTTCAAAAAAATTATTTATTGATCACATATCTTTGATTTGTGTAAATATAAAACACTAATATTTATGCATAGAATATATTATAAAACTTGTAGTCCAAGTATTTATAAACATTATAAAAGAATAACTAAAAAAAAATTAATACAAGAAGTACTTTTGATTTAATTCAACCTTATAATAAATATATCTATATGAATAATTCTTTAATGTCATATGGACCAAGACTTTTGGAATGATTTACATATTGATAAAAGAAAATTAGTATCTATTTCCCTTTTAAATAATAATATTTTTAATTATTTGTTAACCTTGTGATTTTTTTGATCTATTATTATTTTTCTACTTCAAATTATATTTTAACATTTTTTAATTTTTAATAAGTTTAATATTTTTAATACATTTTATCTTTACTCAGACTATTACATTAATTTCTCCTTTTTATCCATATTTCATACTATAATTACGCTTTTATATAATATTATATAATATACTTAATACATTTTATCTTTACTCAGACTTTTTTTTATTAATTTCTTCTTTTTTACATATTTTATACTGTAACTTATGAAAACTATCTAAATATTTGTTACTTTGTGTAGATAATTTACAAATTTATTTTTGAATATTTGCCAATATATATATATATATATATATATATATATATATATATATATATATATATATATATATATATTATTCTTTATATTAAATTTTCATATATTTACTCTTCTTAACCTTTCTTGTCTGTTTTTAGTTTTTTGTAGTTTTAGTTTTCTTAATGTTTATTTTGTTTATTTTTATATATTACATGATGATTTTTGATAATTTTGTCAAGTCCTTCACAAGTACAATTATTTGATCTTATTTATAATTAGATTTAGTGTAAACAGGAAGTCAACTTAGATATAACTTTATGTTATATATAGTTTATTCTTTTTTCAGGAATTTATTATTCCAATTATAACTGTACTTTTTAGGACTTGTCAAAATGATAAAGGGTAATTGTCTCGATAAGCTCTGCTTCTATAATTACCCGGTTGTTAAAATCAAATCTGATAATAATAATAATATATATATATTAACTAACTAACAATTATTAATTGTACATGTACAATTAGTGCACTAATAAATAAAGCAGATTTAATTAATAAAATACGTTGTCTATATAATTTAAAATATTATAAAAACAATGGAATGAATTTGATGTTATTGTTAAGTTATCATGGTAATTGTCTAGTATACTACATCAAATCTAATAATATACAAGCTATATAGCTTGTAATCTATATATGTATATAAATATTACAATATAGTTGTAGGTAATCTACATAATCTATAATATATATGGAGGTATCGATTTAATAAAGCTACGTATATTTTTCTATGATCCTCCTTAGACAATTGTCTATAGACTGATTTCATTCATTTATATAGATTAAGATCATCTGGATTATATATTATATAGATCACTATAGATTTAGATATTCATTAAATTACCTGCATGGCATCCCAGCAAACATTAACAGCATCATAACATCCTCATAACAGCCTCATACAAAACAGCCTAATGTGTAGACAGATGCTGTTATATGAGGCTGTTATATGAGGCAGTTGTGAGGATGTTATGAGGCAGTAATTAGGCTGTTATATGAAACAGTTATTAGGCTGTTATATGATGATGTTATGAGGCAGTAATTAGGCTGTTATATTAGGCTGTTATATGATGATGTTATGAGGCAGTAATTAGGCTGTTATATGAAGCAGTTATTAGGCTGTTATATGATGATGTTATGAGGCAGTAATTAGGCTGTTATATTAGGCTGTTATATGATGATGTTACGAGGCAGTAATTAATCTGTTATATGAAGCAGTTATTAGGCTGTTATATGATGATGTTATGAAGCTGTAAATTGGCTGTTATATTAGGCAGTTATTAGACTGCTATATTATGATGTTATGAGGCTGTAAATTAGCTGTTATGTTAGGCAGTTATTAGAATGTTATATGATGATGTTATGAAGCTGTAAATTGGCTATTATATGATGATTTTATGAGGCTGTAGTTAAGCTGTTATAAGGGTATTATATGGTAATGTTATAAGGCTGTACTTAGGCTGTTATATTATGCATTTATGAGGATATTATATGATGATATATTATTAAAGTATTTAGAAATAATATACTTTTAGGCCAAATGAGGAGTACAACTCAATAAACGGTTTTACACTTTATTTGGGGGAAAACAAATACACTACTTAATAACACCTAATTTGATACATTTAAAAAACCTTTCTAATTATATATTGTTAAGTTGTTAAGAATATTATTAGGTTTAATGAATAAGCTGGTTTAGGTATTGGTCATATTTATTAAGAAAGCGGGCAGTGCATCTGCGATGCTTTAGGGGCGAACTACAAGTGCCATTCAAGTTCAATGCATCGCGTGGCGAAGTAATTACATGGACCAATCAGGAATACGTATTCCTTAGGTGCACGCAGTACGCGACACACTTAATGCGTGCGTCAAACTATATATCGTGAGACAGTAAACATATTATATAATAGTTGTCCGATATATAGTTCGACATACAATATGAATAGCCCATTAATTGCGTTTACATAGTGGGGTGTTGTATAAAACATATATAACATAACATATACTAAGTGGCAAATAATGTAATAATAATTGCCTCCAGCATAGCTGAGCAACGTTAAACACATCTGAACGCATGTAGCGTCGACCGACAATATAATGTCCCAATGTAAAAGTCGGCATGACTACATTTTAACATTATATTCCTATTCCAGGCAGAATATTTATTCCACGATCTATTAAATACACAATATAATATAAGGTTGCATATTGAATCATGCTACTAGCATGTATCTAAGAGGGCTTCAAGGAGATTCCATGATAATCACAAAGGAAACACCGACTGCTAATTTGATATCTAAGGCTCCCTGTAAATGATTATCATGGACTGATGTAGTTATCTCGAAGCCGACCGGTTCAGATGTGAATTGAGTGATTTTTATTTAAGTAAATATATAGTTGATATAGTCGCAAGTATAAATATTTGCTAACATAGTTGTTATCTCGAAGGTGAAAGTATATGGACTGCTGTTGTTCATCTTGAAAAAGCAAGTCAATGATAATCATGGGCTGCTGTTGTCATCTAAATGGATATATAATATATATATATATATATATATATGTAGTATGGTATACTAGTGGTAATTATGATAGAATGTAGTATGGTATACTAGTGGTAATTATGATAGAATGTATGTGTGTATATATGTGGGAATGAGAAATGTGAACATTATTATGTAATATAGAAATGGATGTTTTTGGTAATGTACAATTATAATTATAACTGTTGATTGGAATTAGATTTGATTTTATATTTGTAAAGAAGGGGGCGTGGCGTCTGATAGATTAACTGTTTTTATATATTAAATGTTGTTATTCGAATGCCTGGATGACAGGATATTTATAAATTGCTACAGTGAATGCTTACACTCGATGCAACACAGTCGTATAAAATCATTTACATTATCTACTACGAATTATTGTTTTAACATTATTAACGTTAACATTATATATTATATTATATATATTAATATCTGTTGATACTAAAAGGTAACGTAATGACTTGTAAATATAATTCAATATTAATATGTATAATACCCATGTTTATAGTACGGGGTTCTTGTTCTCTTCGTAATAAAACGTATAACCTGATTGTGAACTATCTTTGCGGAAACGCGACAACATTGGTGACAGCGGCGAACAACAGCACGTACGATTTGGAGACATTAAAGAAAACCCCGGCTTATGTTAGTTAATCTATTAGATAGACACGCCCGCTTATTTTTTAATAAAAAAAAGTTCTGAATGACTAAGTGTGGTGTGTGTATGTGAATGATATTAAGATCTGGTAAAGTCATGGATATTAAGGATAGTGTGAAAGTAATTAAGGGAAATAGTAGTGATATGTCATATGTGAAGTTAGAAAAGTTTGATGGTAGTACAGAAGTAGGTAGATGGATACGAGAGTTAAATGAATGTGTAAGATTAAAGGGAATAAATGATAGTGAGGCTGCATCCTTTGCTTGCTATCACGTGATAGGTGCAGCAAAGATTTACTTAGTAATGATGTTAGGAGAAGATATGACGGATATTATAAAAATAAAGGAAAGTCTAAGAGATAGATATGCATCGAGTAAATCTAAAGGCGAGATGATTTATTCGATAATGGCTAGGAAGCAAGGGGATACCGAAAGTGTTAGTAAGTTCATAGATGGGCTTTTAGAATTAGGCATGGAGTTAAAAGTAGTAGATGGGAGCTGGGAGGAGGTCATAATTGAAAGTATAAAACATAATTTAAAATCTGTAGAGTTAAGAAGGAGTATGATTTTGCTTGGGAAGTCATCGATTAAGGATCTTAGGAGGGTTGCAGTAAAATGGGAAAAGGAAGGTGAAGAATTAGCGGAAGAGGTGTGTTATAAGGTAGAGGTTAGAGATATAGATAGGTCGAGGGAAAATAACTTAGAAGAGAAATTAAGGAAGTTAGAGTTAACTAATAGGGAATGGGAAGGGAGGTATCGTGCACTAGAATCGAGTATGAATAGAAGAAGTAGAGTAGAAATAGTATGTTTCAAATGTGGGAAGCAGGGGCATATCTCAAGATGGTGTAGGAGTAATTTAAACTCGAATGCTCTGCATTAAGCGGGTCGAGTAGAGCAATTAGAGATACCCGCAGAGAGAGGTTGAGAGGTCAGTTAGTTGGGAATAGAAGGGAGGTTATGGTAATGGTGAAAGGACAGCGAATACAGTGTCTTGTAGATAGTGGGAGTCAGGTATCGATCTTACCATTAAGTTTTTTTAATAAATTGAAAGATACACGGTTTAATGGAAAACTACCATGGTTAACTATTAAGGCCGCTAATGAGGGATTAATACCGTATCTAGGGTATTTTGAAACTAATGTAATGATAGAGGGCCGTACGATAGAGGAAGTAGGATTTTTATTAGTGGACAATGAACAGTTGAGAATAATTGGAATGAATATAATTGGGAACTACAGAATGATAGGATAAGTGATAGATTAGGGGAAGTAATGGTAAAAAATGAGGAGATAAGTAATAGGATACTTATAGAAAATGGAGTAATGGTGATAAAGAGTGAGGATTATTGGTTAGATGGATTAGTAGGAATAAGTGATGTAGTAATCAAAGGGAAATTAAGAGCAGTATTAAAAAGTAGGGAGAAAGCTTTCGCAAAGAAAGGGGAAAATTTATCAGAATCGAGGGCAGGGTTACATCATATTAGAACGATAGACAATGTACCTGTGAATTCGGGGTATAGGAGAATACCTCCGGCACAACTTCAACAAGTTAAGGATCATTTAGAGAGTTTATTGAGAGAGGGTATTATTGAACCGTCTGAAAGTAACTACTGTAGTCCTATGGTGATTGTAAAAAAAAAATCAGGAGACATTCGTTTATGTATAGATTATAGAAAGTTAAATTGTAAAACTATAAGAGATACTTATCCTTTACGAAGGGTAGATGACCTATTGGATATTGTTGCGGGTAAAAAGTATTATACTTCATTAGACCTTAAATCTGCGTACAATCAGATTCCAGTTGTTAGGGAGGACCAGCATAAAACTGCATTTATTTCGCCCTTGGGTCTATATCAATTTGTCAGAATGCCATTTGGGTTAATCAATGCACCGGCAACGTTTCAGAGAATCATGATTAACCTGTTTAGAGATAATACATTTGAGAACGTAGTTTGCTATTTAGACGATATTGTAATATTTTCGGATAATGTTGACCAGCATGTAGAGACAATAGATAGGGTGTTAAGTAAACTAGAAGAGGTAGGGCTGAAGTTAAACGTGGACAAATGTAAGTTTTTTAAGAGTAAAATATTATTCTTAGGTCATAAGGTGTCAGAAAGGGGATTGGAGGCAGATGATGAAAAACTAAAGGCAGTAAGGGATTGGCCTACACCTAAGTCACTAAGGGAAGTAAGGACACTATTAGGATTTTGCTCTTATTATCGTAAATTTGTAAAGGGATTTTCGGGAATAGTGGCTCCATTAAATAAGTTAATAGTAGAGGTGAATGAGAAGGAGGGTAAGCCAGTTTCGAGGATAAGGAGTAAGGGCGTAAACGTAGAGTGGAACACAGAATGTGACCAGGCATTTACTAAACTAAAGACAGCATTATGCTCGTCACCTATATTAGTGGTACCGAATTGGGATGAGAAGTTTATCATAGAAACTGATGCATCTGCGAGTGGGTTGGGGGCTGTATTAAGTCAGATAGTGGGTAAATATGAGAAAAGAGTAGTAGCGTACGCTAGTAGATCGTTACGCCGAGGAGAACAGAATAAGTCGAATTATTCTTCTAAAAAATTAGAATTTTTAGCAGTGGTATGGGCGATTACTGAGAAGTTTAGTTACTATTTAAGGGGTAGTAGTTGTGTTGTAATTACTGATAACTCAGCCGTATCATATATTAGTCATAAAAAAGAATTGACGTCATTAGAACAAAGATGGATGGCTAGATTAGCTGATTATGATATTACCTATAAGTATAGACCTGGAAAAGAAAATGTGGTAGCCGATGCATTATCAAGAGTAAGAAATATAGGAAATGGAGATACAGAGATCAAGGAGTATGATGATGATGAGGTAGAGTTAGGGTTAGTGGAAACGGTACCCATGATGGAGAGAGATAAATTAAGAATCGAGCAGAATAATGACAGTGTTATTCGCAAAGCACTATTAATTGCAAGTAAGAATGGATACGTGGGTAGATTAGTAGTTAGAGATGGAGTTCTGTATGAGAAAAGGGAAGGATATGATGACAGGTTAATGGTACCAAGTAGTCTAGTAGGAGAGGTGTTAAGAGGAGCTCATGAGGATAATGGTCACCAGGGTATAGAAAGGACAACTCAAAAAATAAATGAAATGTATACGTGGATAGGCAAATATAGGGACATTAGGTCATACATTAGGAGGTGTGAGACGTGTAGTAAAGCTAAAGAATTATGCAAGAAGCCTAAGATAAGAATGGGGAGTTTGTCAGCAAAAAAACCTTTGGCTATATTATTTATAGATTTTATGACCGTTGATAAAGCTAGTGATGGCAGAGAAAGCATACTCGTTATGTCAGATGCATATACCAAATACACGAAAGCAATACCTACCAGAGATCAAACGGCGTTAACGGTGGCAAAAGTAATAATGAATGAATGGATTTTTAATTTTGGAGTACCCGATAGAATCCATTCGGATCAAGGCAGAAACTTTATGTCTTCATTAATAAAGGAGTTATGCGGACTATTCGGAATAGAACAGAGTAATACAACACCGTATCATCCAATGGGAAATGGGCAGGTAGAGAGGATGAATCGTACGATTCAAAATTTACTAAGGACATTAAGTGTGAATGAGAAAAAAAAATGGCCTTCACACTTGAATAAATTGACATACGTATATAATCGTACCCCGCATGCAGTAACTGGTTACTCGCCATTTTATTTGATGTTTATGAGGAAAGAACAGTTGTTAGTCGATCGGAAATTAGGAGGGATAACGGAATATGAGGGCAGTGATTGGGTAGAGGATACGCGGTGTAAGATGAAAGAGGTAGAACGAATAGTTAGGGAGAGTAGTAATATGGAACAAATTGTAGATATGAAATATGATACATTAGAGATAGGAGATATAGTTAGAGTAAAGAATAGAGTTTTAGGAAGAAGGAAGTTACAGAATAGTTGGGGTGATAAGAAGTGGACAGTGATAGAAAAGCTTGGCGATAATGCGGTTTATCGCATTAAGAATAATGAGTGTATTAAGTGTGATAATTTAATGAATCTGAAGAGAGTGAATGAATAATTGTGGTGTGGAGGAATTTTTTAGTAGGGGTGAATGTAGTATGGTATACTAGTGGTAATTATGATAGAATGTAGTATGGTATACTAGTGGTAATTATGATAGAATGTATGTGTGTATATATGTGGGAATGAGAAATGTGAACATTATTATGTAATATAGAAATGGATGTTTTTGGTAATGTACAATTATAATTATAACTGTTGATTGGAATTAGATTTGATTTTATATTTGTAAAGAAGGGGGCGTGGCGTCTGATAGATTAACTGTTTTTATATATTAAATGTTGTTATTCGAATGCCTGGATGACAGGATATTTATAAATTGCTACAGTGAATGCTTACACTCGATGCAACACAGTCGTATAAAATCATTTACATTATCTACTACGAATTATTGTTTTAACATTATTAACGTTAACATTATATATTATATTATATATATTAATATCTGTTGATACTAAAAGGTAACGTAATGACTTGTAAATATAATTCAATATTAATATGTATAATACCCATGTTTATAGTACGGGGTTCTTGTTCTCTTCGTAATAAAACGTATAACCTGATTGTGAACTATCTTTGCGGAAACGCGACAACATATATATAAATTAGGTTATAAGTAAACTTATATATGTAATATAAAGTAATAGGTTTGTGTATAGTTTTTGATATATATTTATATGTATTAGCTCTCATTATAATTGTATTGTATTAGCATGAGAGTGGCTTTGAAGATAATAAAATAACAACAATATATACAAATGAATCATAACCTATGAAAATATGACCACTTCTTTACTTACTAAATGACACTTACATTCTAGCTTATATAAGGAAGATATATTTTATGTGTTATAACATTATGACTTATAACGCTTAATCTTGTTGACTGTACAATGCACAATGTGCATTTTAGCTGTTGATTTCAAAATACGTGTTCCGTTGCTAACAAACTATATCCACTTATATATACATATAAATGTCTATAAAGAAACATACGTCAAGCTTGCCAATAAAATATGATAACTAAATACAAAATGTTACCTACAATATTAGTAATTTATAAGATTAAATTACAATATAATGTCCCAATATAAAAGTTGGCATGACTAAATTGTCTCATTACATTCCTTCAGGCGGAATATTTATTATACGATCTATTAAATACATAATATAATATAAGATTGCATATATAATAATGCTACTAGCTTGATCAGTCAGCATCTAATGAAGGCTTCACTTAGTCATCGTGAAGGCGTCACATACTGCTAGTGTTATCTCTAAGGCACCATGTCGTTGATTATCACTGAATACTATTGTCATCTTGAAGGCGACACAGCACTAAATATCATGAACTGCTGTTGATGAATTGAGTTTATATTTAATCAAATATATAGTTGAAAGTATAAATATTTGCTAACGTTATTGTTATCTCGAACTAGAAAGGTTACGGAAAGATATTGTCATCTCTAAGCTGGTATCATAGAAGGCGGACATGGGCTTCTGTGTTAATATCGAAGGTGTTATGTCACAGAATATCATGGACTGCTGTTGAATGATTTATTTGTGTAAGTAAATATATCTATATACGACATTATACGACAAATATAAAGTAGAAAGAGTCGTAAGTATAAAGTAATAATATTTGCTAATAAGATTATAAGTAAAATTATATATTTAATAAAAATTAATAGGTTTGCATTATAGTTTAAAATGTTTGATATATGATTATATGTATAGCTCTGGTTATAATCTGTAGTATCCATAAGTCAAGCTATCAATACAAAATAAGATAGCTAAATACATTATTTTATTATTAAATAAGTAATTTATAAGATAATAAAATCACTACTAATATACTAGTTCTAGCCATAAACATAGTCATACCCACATCATCAACACTTTTAAATCATAGGCTATCTTGCTAGAATAAATATCAAATATACTATATTTAATATAAACAGCATCATAAGAATATGCATTGTGTAATATGAATGTACTGAATCATTCAGTACATTCATATTACATATTCAGTCTGAATGTAAAACACAAATATTTAGTTGGTAATATAAATTTAAATACTACATCATATGCATATATCATAAAAGTAATTATACCTATATAATATATGAGATTAAAAATAGGATTTTAGCACAAATATGTATGCTAATATATATAAACATATTTAATATTTAATATTGTACTTCAAATTATAAATAAATTATAAAATATATATATATATATATATATATATATATATCTATAGATAGTCTATTAGATAATAAAATATATATATTTACTATAGTAATATAATACTATATTATATAATCACTATATAATTTATTAGTGTATTACATATGGATTCCAATGATCTCGTACGAAGTGATCGTGATATCGTCAATATTGGTGATCTTGCACAATGTTAATTTAAATAATTATTTATAAATAGAAGAATTGATATTGGACACAAAATTATAAAACCAAATTAAAACACTCCACACGTGATCACTGATTACCTTACATATTATATAGTATATAATATAGGTTAATTAATATTAATATTTAAAAAAAGTAATCAATTATAAATGGTATCCTAGTTATAATCGTAAATATTAAAAATAGAATTGCGTGAGAGTTCTAAATAAAAAAAGTTACGGTTTTAAATAGATTTTATATTTTCATAATTATTATACTTTCAAAGTAACTTTGATAGTGTAAATATAGTAGGTATAATCATTATACTAATCATAAGTATACTATAATGAATACAATATAATAAACAAATTACTAGAATATATATTTCTACTATTAAATATATTTAATTATTAAATTTTAATATAATATAATATAATATTATATTATTATAATAATTATATCATATAATATATATAAAATAATAATTTAGGAATAATATTTATGAACATATAAAATGTATACGCAATTTAGTGATCTATTTAGAACTGTCTAATTCATTATTTAAAGCTCTTACGCTTTATTTCTAATTTTAAATATATACTTCTACAACTCTGATAACACAAGTTATTCATGTATAACGTAATTAAGTGTATTATAAATAATCACATATACATCAATTAAATAAAATATTGACTATACTATAGCACTACTTGAATATTATAATTAAATTTAATTTAACATTATCATAATGTTAAAAGTTTCAACCCAGGTTTCAACATGAAACCGAATGTTTAATAATGATAAAATAAAGTATTTTTTATCAAAATTAAATAACTCTTAGGAATGCCAGTAATCTCTTACGAGGTATATATAATTATTATAATAATACGATATTTAATTATTAAATTAATAATATTAAGGATATTTAGGAATGCCAGTAATCTCGTACGAGGTAATCCCGTACGAGGTAATCCCGTACGAGGTAATTTCGTACGACTTATTTAGTAATCTCGTACGACTTATTAAATTTAATTTATTTCATAATTATACAGTTCTTATATGTATATACATATAATATAATATATGATATCAATATATAATAAGTTATTATATATAATCGTATAAAAACTGTAGGTAGCTATTATTATGAAATACATTAAATTTAACAAGTCTTGCGAAATTACTCGTACGAGGTTACTGGCTACCATTTAGGATATTTAGGATATTAATTATTAATTATTAATTTAATATCCTTCATAAAATAATAATTATTTTAATTGTATTTACTAAATAATTTAGTTAAACATATATTTTATATATATATATATTCTATGAGTTATTTAATTATGATAATACACTTTATTTTATCATAATTATTATTAAAACGTTTGGTTTCGTGTTGAAACTTTTAATAATTATAAATAAATTTATTTGTTAAATATATTAAGTTATAACTTAAATACTAAACTAATATATAACCTTGTAACCTTGTAACCAATTTGTTTAGACACTGCGATCAACATCAGTAATGAGTTTTCGGCGGTGTATCGTATATTAATTATTATAAGCTATATTAAATAGATGTGTTTTCAATTTGACTTTAAAGGTGTGGTCAGAAACTATAGATCTAATTGAGTAAGGTAGGGAGTTCCATAGTTTAGGTGATATTATAGAAAAAGAAGATTCCTGTTTTTTATAGTGATTATTGGTAGTTATTGGTATATTTAGTTTGTATTTATGTATTGTTCGTTGTGGTCGGGATGACTTGTAGTTCGTAAGTAGTTCAGTAAGATAGTCAGGTTTATTATTATGGGTGGCATGGTGGGTCAGTAGGAGTAATTTTTATTGTATGCGTTAAGGGATGGGTAGCCAGTGAATGGATTTCATATAAGGTGTGATATGTTGTCTTGAGTATTTTTTTATCCTGAAAATGGTTCTGATGGCTCTATATTGTAATTTAGTGAGCATTTTGATAGTATGTGCTGGGAGTGAATTTAAAGTAGAGTTACAGTAGTCAAGTCGGGGCAGTATTAAGGAAGTAACTAGTAGTTTGGCAAGTGCAGTAGTTATAGAAGGTCTAATAAGTCGGATCGTATGTAAGGTGTACTTAATGGACTTCGATATATTAGTTATATGTGGTAGATAAGATAGCTTTTGGTCAAGTGTGAGGCCGAGGTTTTTAGCTTGGTTAGAGTATTCTATAATATGATTATTAATAATAATAGGTGGTATGGAATGATGTCCTGGGGATGTATTTATTAATAAAGCTTTTGTTTTAAGGCTATTCAATAGTAGGGAGTTATTTGAAAGCCATTTACTAATGTCATTAATGCATTTATTTATAGTATTTATGTTATTGATTGGGTCAGGTAAATTACAGTATAGCTGTAAGTCATCCGCATATGAGTGAAAGTGTATATCGGGGTATTCGTCAAGTAAGTAAAGTAAAGGGGAAATATATATATTAAAGAGAATTGGACCTAAAACAGAACCTTGGGGTACACCATGAGTTGTGTGGCGGGGTTCTGTTATGGCGTTATCTATACATATAGAAAAGGATCTGTTAATTAGGTAGGATGTAAACCAACTAAGGACAGAATCTTTAATACCAATGTTCTCTAATCTTCTAATAAGAATATTATGGTCTAACGTATCGAAAGCCGACGACAAGTCAAGTAGAATCAGTATGGTGGGAGTATTTTTTGGAAATAGTAGTATATTGTTTAAAGTATGGAGTAGTGAAGTTTCAGTGCTCTTGTCCGTTGTATAAGCACTTTGTAATTTATGCAGTATGTTATTATTATTGATGTATGTTCTAAGTTGTTTAGCAATTATTCTTTCAATTGTCTTAGATATGAAAGAAAGGTTGGATATGGGACGATAATTAGAAAGAGTTGACCTATCAATGGATTGGTTTTTAGGGATGGGAATTAAATGGGCATATTTCATGTGGGATGGGAAGATACCTGCAGTTAGTGAGCGATCGATAATATTTTTGTAGAATGGAGAAAGAAGGGATGAAAGAGAATGTAATAAACATAATGGAATTGGGTCTAGTTTACATGTAGATTTAACTGCTAATATATAGCTACAACGGTATATATATATATACAATTATATTAATATATAATATAATATTATGTCTACTTACTATTTTGTTGAGCCACTTTATTGTCTTATAAATTGAATTAAATGATATAGGAAAACGTTATATTACAATTTAAATTTCAAATTATATTTTTTGTAATTATCTTTGATTATAATCTTTGTATATTACAGAATACAGTATACAAACAGAATTATTTAAATGCATAGATCTGTATTTACATTGTAAACTATAAATATATGGTGAAACACATCTTTATGCTATCCATATATATATATATATATATATATATATATATATCCATAGATTTATAGTTTATAGTTTAAAAATATATGTATATAGCCCATAGAAATTTCTGAAATTTCTCTCTAGTTCTGTGATATAGCCTTACCCGACTGTTTTTATGAAATGTATGTAGGTTATTATGAGGATATTATCATAATGCTGTTATGATTCTGTTATGAGGCTGTTTTTATATAATTTATGTAGGCTATTATAAGGATATTATCATATTGCTGTTATGAGTCTGTTATGAGGCTGTTTTTATATAATTTATGAGGATATTATCATAATGCTGTTATGATTATATTATGAGGCTGTTTTTTATATAATTTATGAGGATATTACCATAATTCTGTTATGAGTCTGTTATGAGGCTGTTTTTATAGAATTAATGTAGGCTATTATGAGGATATTACCATAATGCTGTTATGAGTCTGATATGAGGCTGTTTTTATATAATTTATGAGGATATTATCATAATGCTGTTATGATTCTATTATGAGGCTGTTTTTTATATAATTTATGTAGGCTATTATAAGGATATTATCATATTGCTGTTATGAGTCTGTTATGAAGCTGTTTTTATATAATTTATGAGGATATTATAAGGATATTATCATATTGCTGTTATGAGTCTGTTATGAAGCTGTTTTTATATAATTTATGAGGATATTACCATAATTCTGTTATGAGTCTGATATTAGGCTGTTTTTTTTCATAAGATCCTGTTATGAGGAAGATATGAGGCTGTACTTTTAGAATATGCTGTTTTAAGGCTGTTATGAGGCTGTTATGTTGTTATGAGTCTGTTATGAAGCTGTTAATGTTTACTGGGATAGGCTCTCATTAATTGTGTAGTAGACATATTAATAGTAGTTATATATTATGTTATATAGATACGAAAAAGTTACCGGCAACAAATGAAACTATTAATCACACACACACACACACACACACACACACACATACACACACACACATACACACACACACACACACACACACACACACGCACGGCGTGCGTCGCACGCACACACACATATATATATACATAAATATTACCTTTCTCATAATTACATTCATTATTTTAGATCAGATAACCATAATATGAAGCATGCTTCTTAAGACTGCAGTCTTAATAACAATATTAACACATTATAGTTAATATAGAACATGAGTTCCAAAACTTTTATAATATACCCACTCAGTCATTTAAGTGGTAGTCACTAAATTTATAAATATACCATTAGCCTGCCTTGCTATGTCGTATAAAATATACTAACTGTTAGAGGGGGTACACTGCATATATATACTGCAAATATAGCTAATATGTGTACTTAAAGTCCAATAAAGTACTTACGATAATTACTTAAGGGTTACGGGGGACGGGCTACCCTTCAAATTATGTAAAAAAAATTATTTAAACTTTTTTTTTTATATTATATGTAACTTATACAAAATATTATCTTTAAAATGGTGTTTAAATTATGTTCATTACATTATTCATTTTGTTTATATTATATTATTTGTACCTATATAATCATATTGTTTATATTCATATATTATATTTGAAACTTGATTTACTCAGAATAATTATTTTGCATTTTGTATATCTCCAATTAATGTCTCTTCTTATTCAATATTCAATATTTTTTCTTCAAATTTTCACAATATTATATATAATATATAAATGAACAGTATGATTAATTATTCTATATATATAATATATGTAAATTTATATAAATTGTAAATTTAGTGATAATTTGTGATAAATATCTTAATTAATTATTTTTTTTTATAATTAATCATTTTTATATTATTTATGTTAATAATTATTAAAATATATTCAACCATATGATAAAGCTATATGTTTATAATAAGATTGTTAAAAAATGATTACAAAAACTTTAATATTATAAGAGTTTATACATTTTTAAAACATGCTATTTTCCCTATCTTTTACATGTATACTGTTTATAAGTAGCTGGTGCCCTTAAAGTGCCATCATATATGTTAGTTAATTACTTTAAATAGTAATAAACGCATCAACAGAGAGGTAAGAACAATACGTTACAAATACATGTTAACGAATTTTAATTATAATAATGCATATAAATATAGGTAGGTATAATATATGGGACTATATAACTTACCTATATAATACAGTAAGTGGAGTATCTGCAGATGCATGCACGGCGTGCACGTACGCATGCATCATGCATGGTTCAATATACCTACATTATCATTTATTAATATATAGATCTATAATAGTTGATAAATAACATTATGACCCTTGACTTACTTTTATAACCCAATATTGAGATAATAACTTGCTCTTCTAAATAAATATTGAATACTAAAGTTGTGTTCAATTATTATATATCATATCTATAAATATATAGTATGAAAAATAAATATTATGCTCTGATATTACGGATCACTTAGGGGAAATATGGGTAATGTGGCCACTTGGCGTATCTCATAAACTATAAGTCCAATCAAAACAAAATATATACATGAAATATGTGCATTGGTAAGCATTGTTCAAATAAGTAAAAATAATGTGTATATCATTAACAACTAAATATATATATATATGTATACTAATATATTAATATATGTATATTAATAACTAAAAATTATGTACAAAATACAAAAATATCGATTTACTTTTTTAAAAATTGAAATAAAAGTTTAGTAAAACATATATTAAATTATTAATATATAATATAAATTGAAAATTAAAGTTGCATATTAAAGAACTATTTAATTTCAACAAAGTGTGTAATCCATTTATTTTAGTGAATAATATTCAATATTATATAGTGTATATAGCGTGATACTTAGAAGCGGGTAATGTGGCCATTTTTAGCGGGTAATGTGGCCACTTCTAGATGATTTAAGCCAATCATATGATCTGAAATCAATATTTTTATATATTAATAAATTGCTTGCATCATTATATGAAAACGTTGATTGAATTAAAGGGATGTCACACGACGTCCGCCTCTCTATGTATAGAGATAGCAAATAATGGGTATACACACCACTAGGCTCGCATAATTCTATTCATTGAATTAAGCTAATTTGTGTATATTTTATTCAATAAATGTATACACATGCTATTACAGAACGTAATTTTTATAATAAATATTATATGACATATATATATATATGCACACATTTAAATTTTTTAATTTACGGAATTTCTATAGAAATTGTTATTTTTTCAATTATACACATACAAATTTAGAAAATGTCTTCCAAAAATTGTATTCATATATATGTTATTTATATAATGTAATAAAAATTAGTAGAATACATATAATAGTTTTTGTGATACCTACATTTATATACACATACCTAGCGTGAAATAATTATTCTGAGAAAACAGCTATTGAATATATATGAATACATTATATATCATATATAATGAATATATATAAACCACTTTTTATGTTATTTCTAGACTGTTTTCATAAATAATTTGTCTACGGATATAAAAAAACAAATCATAGAATAGCATTATAAAATAAAAAAAATGTTAAATAAAAAAATATTTTCACCAAAACAAGGTGTGTGACCCCTTAACATCTACTATATCCTAACAATACACATATATGTACATGCATATTATAATAGTAGTATAAACTTTTAAATGTAATATATTATATTCAATTATCTATTAACACAATTATAAAGAACAATATATATATATATATATATATAACGAATATCCATAGTTGCATTATAATATTATATATATATATATATATATATTATATATACCATTATATATAGAACCAAATATAACTATATACCTATATACAAATGGTTCTATATATAGTTCTATATATATATGTAAAAATCAGATAATATAAATTTGTTATCTTTCTAAATTACTATGTTATCCCAATATTATTATGTCATACAGTCATTTACTGATAACATTGCTTTTTCCATATTAATAACATGATAAGTAAGTGTAACGGTATACTAGGATATAGCCTATTAATGAATATAGTAATTTATAAAGTTAAAATAAAAAGCATTATTAATGTATCACAATTTCGTGTGTTTTTTTATGATAATACTTGATGTGATATAATTGGACTAAACTTGATATAAAGTAACGCCATCTAGTGGATTAATGCCATATTTTAAGGTGGCCCAACCCGCAATAGGTGGCAACCTTACCCTCCATGGATGGTAATGTGGCCACCTTATTAATTTAAATTAGATACTCTAAAATGAAAAAATAGTTATATAGTTTTCCTGTATATCATAAGATGTATCTATATTGACAAAATCGAATTAGAACTAATATTTATAAAGTTATACAACATTATCTAAAAGAGCCACATTACCCATCTTTCCCCTATAAGAAAAATACAATTATGACATATTAATTTTTTTATAAATAATAAAATAAAAATGTTTCTCAAATAGTTCATGGCCTCCCCAAATGTTGGGCCCTGGTCAATTATCCGAACCCCACTCCCTTAAGCCGGCCCTGTATCCATTTATATGTGAACAGGAATATCATTCACTATGCATCGAAAATATCTGCGCGCAAGTTTAAATTGTAAATTCCTATTCGCATTTATGTTATGAAATAGTGGATGAATTATATATATATATAAGTGTTATATTATTTATCGTTTCATCTACTCTGATGAGATGAAATGTCGAAAAAATCTTTATATTTATATTATATTATAATAAATACTATTAAATATATAAATTATGTTAATTTATTTATTAAATAAGTATATTATTATTCTAATTTTTATATAATTTCATTATAAATATTCACATTTTTATTTTATAAATTTGATATATTCATATTAATTTATATTAAGTTTTAATATAACTAGGTTTGGAAAATTAGTAATGTATTCGTATTTATCATGTAATATATGTATAAGAACATACAATAAATAATTGTATATTATAGTTATATAGTTTTTAAACCTATAGCACAGATTTTGCGAAGCATCCTTCGGAAAATCTTTGCCTATAGGTTAAACCTATATCATCTATAGATGATTTACAATAATCAATTCTGTAAATATATATATTTATTAATAGCAACGTCGTCTTATACAGTATATGTAAAGTCAATCTAACTATATATCAATATATTATAGTTAGATTCACCTATAGTACTTCATATAATTATGAACTCAGTAGTTAGCCATTTAGTTATACAATAACTATAATAATTCTCACCACTCGTAACGTATTGTGTGCTCTTCATATTGCATGTTACGACTACATAATTCTTAGGTATTCACATTTCAACTTGACTAACTTATATCCACCTCAGCTCTACACGTACGTATTCCCAGCCTATAGGCATACCTTAATTATATCTAGTTTCCTTCCCTCCTGCTACATAATTCAACAACTATATAGAGATAAATAACGATAGTTATAATATAAGTACAAATATATATATATATATATATATATATATATATATATATATATATATAAATACGTATTCTATAAAAACGAATACAATAAACGATAACATTAAACCAGCTAGGAATAATTGCTTTTAATATTATTATTGATTAATTATCTACTATCATTGTATACATTGTATTTGATAGCGTAGAGTCTCTACTCTCTCTCTCCCACTACGTAATGACGCCCACTTTTGTGGGCGTTTAGTATACGTTTAAAGTGGAGAAGTATACTACTCCACTCTAAACGTATGAATATTTGTTGTCGATTCTACAGAGCTAGCGATAGATAGATAGATGGATAGATGTGGATGTAGCTAGAGAGGTAATGAAATCTGAGCACTGAAACGTAACAGGGTGGTTGTCGTGATTCGGTGATTGGCGAGACGCGGTCATGCGTGGCGAACCAACTCTCCTCCCAGTGCCTCCCAGCGGACGACGTCGTAATTACTGCGCTAGTAATGAGATTTTAGAGATGTGGGTTATCAGGATGTGCGTATTTTTTACGTATGTGCACGACGTGCACTGCACGTGTATTTACGTATATGTGTGTAAGTGCGTGTATAGGTGTGTATTTATATGTCTACGTATGTGTGTACGTACGTATATATCTAAGGTACGAAGTACGTAGTACGACGTACATTGTAAGCGTCGACGCTGTAGATCTACAACTGAGAAAGTCTCTCCATGGCTAATATGGCGATATCTACGGATTAGTATCAATGCCGTGTCCTCGGTAGTGTTCATGGCATGTCCTTCGTTACACTGTGATTATTACTGATAAATATTATTAGATCATCAAACATATTAATTATATACTTACATAAACGTACAATTGTGCGTTTATATAATTAAGTTAACTTAAGTTACGTTTATATAATTATATGTAACGTCGCACACACACAAATACACACGAATATACAAACACACACACATATATATATATATATATATATATATATATATATATTATAATAACGGCGAGAAGGTCGATTATTTAAATGACATCAAATATATATATATATATATATATATATATATATATATATATATATATATATATATATATATATATATATATATATATATATATATATATATATATATATATATATATAGTTATTTATAATATAATTTAATATAATAGAATGTAAATATATTGAATAGTATACTATATATATACATTAAAATAAATAACTGTGTAATAATAATAGTGATACAATAGTGTATTTTCTAAAATATACTATTAAGTTCCGATGTAATGTGTATTGTTACCCAGCATATTTACTTAATTTATAGTGTATTTTTTCGATCCCTTTAAACGCCGGAGACTCGAAATGTCTTTCTGCATAATTTAGTAATACTTAACTTATAATATCATATTTACGTATTTCTACAATCAAGGTACAATATTATATTTTGTGATGATATTGTATAGATTATAATGCTTTACACAATAAATAAGAAATGTTAACAGCATATGCTGTAGTATATATAAGAATAGTATACTATTCTATTTTCGGAAATAAATGAACTTTATTGAAAATGTTCATTATTAATTATTTATAAAATAATTAATTATATTAAGTCTTAATGAATAATAAAAAGTATAATACAATATTTCATGTAAATTATTATTAACAAATAGTATTACTCTACTTTATAAATGTATGCGTTTGTATTACAAAAGTACACTTATGTTATAATATAATTTAAAATTACCTATTGACCTTTATTTTTTTCGATTAAAAAAATAAATTTATTGTAATATATATCATTTAATATTGAATCATATTTAAAACAAATTAGATATTCTTAAGAGTATTTTATTATCTTTAAAATAAGTATAACTTGTGATGTTAAGAAATAAATATTTCAAATATTTGAAATATTTGATATTTAAATATCAAAAATATACAAAATGCTACGGCGCTTTAACAACAGGACAGTATATTTATGCGGCGTTTAATGGGACACTTTCAATATATTTTAAATTTTTATTACATAAGTCTAACTATTATATTTCTTTATAAAAAATATATAGAATGGTATTAATTACTATAATATATTATGCATTATTAACGTATTATATATAATATATAACTATATATATAATATATAACTATATATATTATATATATATATATATATATATATATATATTTATATATAATATTACAAGAGATAATATCAATACAATCTATTTTCTAATAAACAATATATGTATACAAAGTTACGTAACTTTGTATGCTGTCACGTGACACTTATATAGTTCTAATTCATCATCGCCAAATGATCATAGGAAGGTATCCCAACATACCCGCACCTCTATCGCACCACTGTCGCACCACTGTCGCGCACACACCGGGAAAATTTGATTTCGTCTCAAATCCGCATTGTTAATTAATACTGATTAATGGGGGCTCTCCCCTAGGGGTAACTACCCCTCTCTCTCTCTGGAGATGGACAATATCCGGACATAATTGCAGCAGCACCGCGACCACCGTCAACAATAACAGCGGTAAGTCTCTATTGTCGGTCTATATGACGCAATACCTAGATATTACGTAATAATTCGAATACCCCAGGTCGTGGGTGGTCCTCCCTTTCATGTTCGCGAGTGTTTACCTGGCTGGCGCGGGTTTAGTACTAATAACACATGTGCGGGTATTCCTATACAGGTATACCTATACCTATACCCAAACTATAAGCTGAAAACAGTGTGGGCAAACTCGTTTGTATGCGGGTAGGGCGAGGGGAGGGTGAAGGGAGATATCTATAGAGTTTATTTTGTTAATTTAAATTTAATTGTTTTTATCATAATATATTATGCATAATATATGGTCAATGGTCCTAAATGGACCATCGATGGCGCATAAATGCATAAATGGTTATTTATAGTTGCGCGTGTGATAAACCTGACATTTATTGTAATATATTTAGTTATATAAATAGGTATTACAAAATATAACATTTTATCACTGGAGTTAATTCATAAAACTAATTTTATTTAATATTAATTTATTATAAAAATAATGAATAAGTAAATATAAAATAGTTAATGTTATAGAGATAGACTACTATAGTAGGTTATATTAATATCATATGTCACTATAGTGTACAATTGTATACAATAAATGTATTATCAGTTATAAAATATCAATGATATTATAGTAACAATTATATATAATGACATGCCCTATGTGAATTATTTTTTCTTTGCCATCTGCTTTAAAATTATAATTTACTTTGATAATATGTATAGTGTATATAAAGTTTATACTGTATACATACATACTAAATAGGTATTCGTACACAATATGATATTATAAAAATAATAGACTGAATTTCCTATATATATACATTAATAATCTGTAGTTAAACTATAACGTATATCTTAATAACGTACATATATACGTTATTAATGTTATATTAACTTGGTCGAGTTTTGACACGGATATGTTGGATGTTACATGATATGTGTATGCATGATTCTTATACATTACGGTTGTACATGACGTTTACATGATGAAATAACAACGCTTCAACGTTATCGGTCCTACATCATTATTGTGTTCACTTTTGATAAGCAGATAAGATTGTGCGGATATATTTATAGATTCTGTGTAGGGCTTGCATCGTAATCTAGTTTTCTATTATGTGTATACAATTAAAAGTATTCGTACCTATATGTTCTAAGTACTTGTTCATATCACTATTTATGTAACCACATTATGAAATTATCTGAGCATTATAGTGAACCCCTCAACCATAATTCATTGCATAATGAAATACCTAATAGGTATTAATACCTATTCTAGAAATCGCATGTTATGGAGAACGTGAGTGATAGTGATATTGAGAGCTATAACTAGTGATACAACTAATATAATACTTATTAAAAAATCAAAAACTCTTAAAAACTCAAAATAATTTTATTACGCGATTTAAAATTTAAAAATTATATTAACAAGATATATTTTTACTTTTATATTTTAACATATAACATTTATATATTTTAGATTTTCATGATAAGGTATATATTTGTGTAGTACATTGAAACACTGAATAATGGGCACATATTACCACCATATCCGATAGACATCGACATATGTTCGACATTAATAATGTTGGTTATGAGTTTTATAAACCATCATTGAGAGATAAAAACCAGTTATTAGTTTTCTACAATTTATGTAATTATGAGTGTTAGTAATTATATATGTTTATGGGTATTACGCAACATGGGTGTTATACTATAGTATATATACAATACACATATATATATATATATATATATATATATACTATATATATAGTATAGTTATAGCTATAGATATGGGTTTTCTATAAGTCAATTATTTATGCTTTAATTATTCACATATTATATGCATAATTATACATGTATATATATAAATATATTTATTATATAAAACCCATATCGGTTTTCAAGCTTCAATGTTGGATCTAACCTATGACTAAATGTATCTATATATGTCATCTATCAAATATATATATATATATATATATATATATATATATATATATATATTTATTTTATATATATATATGATTATTTACAATGTTTGTTTACAGCTGTGTACATATACGTCGTACATTGTACGTTAAGGGTACGGGTTATTCAAGGGTGTTCATCCTCAGATTACCATAACTCACTGAATATTTATAAAATATATATGAATGAACATTCTTACACAATTTCAGCACTTTTAATTAAGTATAAGGTTTCCCGATATGTCATCAAAGTGTTGTATTCTATATATCGATATATATATATATATATATATATATATATATATCCAGTAACTTCTATAGGCTCAAATTAAATAAACAGCAAACAATATTTTCAATACTTGTGATTCTTTATTTAATGAAAATTCACCAATATATATATAGTAGGTGTTTTAAACAGAAAATATTTACAAATTATTTTTTTTTAAATGTATCTAGAAATGTCATGGAATTTAATGTATATTCCTAGAATTTAAGTAAAATAGCATTTATTGCAAAATAAATAAACACCTACCCCGATATATCAATATTATAAGACTTATTATATGAACATTATAAAACATTTAAATGCAAAAAATAATTAAGAATTTTTTTTATAACAATTTTAAAGATTCCCCTGTTCCCCTTTTTTACGAATTATTTGCAGTTGTGATTTATCGTAAAATTTGTAATACATTTTTTGTTATTCATTCGATAGATATATATTAGACGAGAATGTTTTCCACCGGAGACGAAAAATATTCGCAATTATAATTTTAGAGGTTTTCTGTAATTTTTTTATTTTACATCATTTTAATCATGACATTTTTTTAATTTGAAAAAATTTGAAATCATTTTCAATATATTACAAGAACAAACGCTCTGAGTAAAATTGAAACAAAGCGCATGAAAGCTTCATGGGTAAAAGTGGAAATATTATTTTTGAGATGCCATTTTTTCAAATTATTTTACGAAACTTTGATAGTCTATCGCGGTGGATATTGATTTTTAAACTATAATGTTTACATATTTATTACTTAATATTAAATATCTTTCGAAACATCACTGAGTTGGTGAATTTCTTTTACGCGAACACCCTTAATGTACGTCGTACACTATAATGCATCGCTTAGTGTGTCGCACAGTGCATATTACACGAACATATCTACGTATACATATACTAATGAATACACTCATGAGTGTGCACTGCGTCACAGATATATGTGTGACATAGTTATATATCAATATGATCATATAATATACAACTATGTGTGGTATATACTATGTCACATAGTCGATGTGTGGTGTTAAACATTTGTCACTTGTTGTCAATATTATATTAATATCATATACCCTGTAGTGGCAATGATAGAATTAACTTATTAATATCAATTGATATATTATAATAATAATAATAATAATAATAATAATATGTATTTATTGAATCACACATATAATAATAGCGGATACAAATGGACCCCTCGAGAAGTCATAGACTTGTACATGTTATAAATAACTGTGAGGGGCACAGGACAATACAACAAAAATATATTAAATATATATATATATATATATATAATTGTATAATTAATATATATAACCATATTAACATGTAATAGGTATATAGTTATCCTGTATATTGAGAACAGTCGTACATTAACACGTAGTAATGAAGTGTGAAGATTACACAATATCTGTTACACAGGGGTTACGTCATCGGGAGTCTATCGCGCGTTACATCACACGTGAAATTAACAAATCAAATATTTATTATCCTATATATATAGGCTATAGTCTATAGGCTTCAAACGCAACGCAGGCGTTGATACACGTTTACCATTGCTTTATTAAACACGCGAGCTCGTGTGAAATTAGCCATCTCGTTACATCATCATCCCAGCGTCCCATAGGTCCTGTAGATGTCCTGTATTGTATTACTATAGATGTCCGGGTAATACACCCGCATAGTTATTACGCAATCTACGGCCAAGTTATGATGTGACGTAATATCACTGATATTACATAATCGATATGTTCATTATAATAAATATAGTATAAGCCATTATAATAAATATATATATATATTTATGGCGTTAACTTTAATAGCGTTGTAGCAGTTCTTCTGGCCGACTACTACTGCACACAAGACTAGGAGAGGCGAAGGGGTCACGCGAAGGTCACGAGAGAACCGGTAGAGAACGCATGCGCATTGAAACAAAGTATCTAACCGCGGCCGCAAATTGTTATGTCATCATCAGGCAGTGGTTGCATAACTCTTCCGGTGGATACAGAGAAGTAGTAGTGGTCAACGACAGTGGTGGTTAGTAGTAGTGGTAGTGGTCATCAGTAGTGGTCAGCATCAATGGTGGTCAGTTGTGGTCAACATAGCCAGTAGTGGTCGGAGGAGGAGGAGGGGGGAGGAGGGGGGGAGGGGGAGGAGAAGTAGGAGGAGAAGGAGGCTAGTAATTATGTTTCGGTAAACAGAGCGCGATCGTAACTCGACCGGAACCTCTATTGTCATGTGGTCTATCGCCGAACACACTGTTTACGTAACACTCATTACCTATATACACAGGTATCTATTTATATATATATATATATATATATATATATATATATATATATATCCTCATATCATGTATTGTTTAGAAATTTGGGGAAATAATTTTAATAATACCCTTCAATGTATTTCAACTCTACAAAAAAAGGCTGTTCGAATTGTAAATAAAAATATCTTTAAAATTGTCAATAATATATTTATTTTGACTAATACTAACAATTTATTTGTATGTTCTAATATATTAAAATTTAAAGATTTAATAACTTATAAAAATATTTTATTCATGCACAATGTACATTTAAAGAAATGCCCAAGCAGAATATCATTATTATGTCAAATATATAACAATGTATACAAAAATACTTTTCATAATTTCAAATTACCTTATATAAATCAAGCCGTTATCATAAATCATTATCATTTAAAGGCCCTAAATCATGGAATAATGTATGTCTAAATAAATTATTATTCACAAAAATTTATATGAAAAACTTTAAAAAAAATTTAAAAAAACATCTTTTATCAAAATATGAAAATCAATTAAAAAATTGATTATTTTATTTTATTTTTGTTTACTGGTATTATTTATTAAACCTTCATCTTGCTTGTTTGAGTTTTTATTTTTTTTCATTTATATTTTTTAGTTATTCTATTCCTTTTATAGTTAGGCATTCAGAATGCAACTCGTTTCTGTGATTTTTTTTATATAACTTTACATCTTTTATTTTTACACTTGACTTATTGATACATATTTTTTATTCTTTACATCATTTATTTTTAACTTGACTTATTGATACATATTTTTATTCTTTACATCTTATTTATTTATATTTACATTTTTGTACTCATGAGAATCTAACTTATCTAGAATATGATGATTGGGGAAGTTCTCGAAAAAACAAATACATTTATTTATTAACTTCTCCATTATTTCATGCTTTACAACATTAAATAATAAATCTGATTTATTTATATATATATATATATATATATATATATATATATATATATTGTATCATATATATATATTGTATCATATATTAACAACACAACTATTACAAAATAGTATATTACATAACATGTTTAATACGCTATTGCCCTCCAACAATGCTAACTATAATATATTATGGCACTACAGATTGTATGTTTACAATAAATTGATCTACACCGGTTGTTTATACAGTTTACACATATACACACATATGTACAGTTGTGTATATATACAAACCCAATCCTATAGGGTAATATAACGGTTATTGTTATGGATAAGTTGTGGGCGTATATTCATTATTTATGAATAGGCATGTTGAATTCGTTGTTGTCTTTAGGAACGATGATCTATCACTGACATCACGTGATGTATTGTTACTGTATCTATTTATAGATCGCCTTTGTTATTGTAATATTCCATATCACAATACTATATTATATATTATACATTGTCCTTAATTATACTATATATATTTATATATATATATATATATATATATATATATATATATATATATATATATATATATATATATATATATATGTGTGTGTGTTTGTGTGTGTGTGTGTATATTTGTCATTAATCATTGTTATAATGATTAGAATTATATAGAAACTATAACTGTCAAACAAATAAATATCATATATCAATGCATTATATATATACTTCTATAGTAGTGAGTATTACCAACTAACTGTATATTCAAACCTATAGTAATATCAATTACACCAATTATAAAAATATTCATAATTTGTTAAAATAAAAATAATAATACTGAATAATACAAATCATAGTACAATACTTGCTACGTTGGTATACGTATACTGCAACGTACCATCCATCGATATAGAGAGTATTCATGTATGCTTATACATGTAAATGCAGATATATATGGTACTCTGGTACTATGGTACTATGGTACGTTGGTACTATGGTATTATGGTACGTTGGTAAGTTGGGACCATAAATTTATAGTTTACATTATATGTAAACTATAAATCTATGATTGGGACTGTGGTACTATGGTACGTTGGTATGTTACAAAAAAACGCACATACAAATACACATACACATCTTGAGATTTAAATATTGTGTTTGATTTTATAAATAGAATATATATCTTTATATATTTTCAAAATATTCTAGAAATGTATTCGTATACTATATTCAAAGATGTTTATAAGTTTTTTTATAAGTTTATAATATTTATTTGTTGTTTATAAAATTAGATTTAAAATAAAATGTCGGTATTATTAAATCATTATCTTTTCTTTATGTCTAGTTATATTTACTATATATTATGTAATATATAAATGACATAATGAAGTCACTATATCACTGGTTATCACTGGTTATATTTATATATGAATAGAACAGTTGCATTATAATTGTCTGCAGTCCATAGACTAGAATATATATATTCAGATAGCTGTATACAAATACACGCAGTCACACACGCACATATATATATATATATATATATATATATATATAAACTATAGTATACTAGCTGTATACAGCTTATAGTATACGCACATCCATAAGTGTACAGTATTTGGTTAACCCTTTAGTGGAGGTCACAAGTGCTTCATTAACAGTGGTATTAGAGAAGGATCAATATTACAGGTGTAGCGAACCATGAAAACGCGTCCGCCCTTTCATCGTACGTTTCGATGGTATTTCACGGTCCAGTGATTCCATTAACGAATCCAACCTCACACTCGCGCTCCTCCCCCTGTACCATCGTGGCTCCTAGTGTGGGCCCGCCTCCCTCCCACTCTCACTCAAGGATAACTGTTCACCCGTATCATCATTCAGTGATTCAAACGACATATGTGTGTCTCTCTGTGTAGTTATGAATTAGTAATTGATTATCTACGTATCTTCTTCGTCACCAATATGTTCGTGTAATTCTATAATTACGATGTCATACCACGTACTTCACACGTATCATATGTCATACATATATATATATATATATATATATATATATATATATATATATACATGTATATATGTATATATATATATCAAATGACTTATGCATGATCCATATATGTTATACATATGTTAATTCGAGAGTGTTGTTTAATGTAAACGATCAGAGATTTCATAGATGCATACATATATGTATGTATATAAACAAAGATATATATATATATATATATATATATATATATAAATAATTAGTCAAGGTACATATACGTTCAGACCCACGAGCGCTTCCAACCATACCACGTGTGTGGAGGGCCCTTACATTGTAAGAAGAAATGTTACTAAGAGAAAGCTTCAAAATGTGTAATACCATTAAAAATGTTAATACTTTACAAAATGTATATATTTTCAAATGGTATTTGAACATCAAATACCTTTGAATTTATGGTATTTTCCATTTTAAAATGTCAAGAACCATTATATATGTAATTCCAAAATGTAATGGTATATATGTAATTCCAAAATGTAATGATATTATGTATATTAAACTTTAAAATACATTTGAAATTATGGAATTCTTCACTTTAAAAGTCATGAACCATTAAATATGTAATTCCAAAATGTAATGGTATTAATGGTATTGGTAATGGTAATAATGGTAGTAATGGTATTAAACAATCATTAATTTATATAAGTTCTATAAAATATTAAGAACCACTAAATATGAACTATAGTTACATAATGTAATGGTATACCATAGTATGCATAGTACTATAGTATGCATATTAAACAATATAAAACCATTAATTTAACTGTATATATGTTCTTATATACTATATAGATATATTGATATATAGATATATTTAGGTGTATAGGTATATAAGTATATAGGTATATATATATATATATATATATATATATATATAGTCTATGAGTAGATAATATCCAAGAGTAGATAATGTTCAAGAGTATATAAGGTTTACGAGTAGATACGGTATAATATAACACCACTCTATATAGTGGACTATATCCTCTCAGTCCAACTCGTATATATCAATTCTATAATATATGGTAATCAGTGATTTCGTGCAATGTGAATTCGTGAGGTTTGGTGATTTCGTGCGTAGTGTAAATTCTACTCTTTATAAATAATTATGTAAATTAATATGTATTATCATTTCAGACGGTATCGCTCCTCATAAAATAACTTCACACGATATAACTCGATTTCTAATATTGTATACTAACAATGTATTGTGTAATATACCCTATATATTGTATCCTCAAACACCACTACTACAACTACTAGTATTATAGTCATGGTATACCATACTATACTATAATATAACCACGGTATACTATAGTATATATAGTGAACTATAGTGGTAGTTTGTTAAATCAGACTTCATACAATAATATGAAGTATGGTTGATATGTATATTATAGAATCACTGAATGAATGACACAATGAGACTTGTTAATAACTATAGTTATAGCATGTATGCTATTATTTCCTCTAGATACGAGCATTTCTTACTATAGCGTACAGATATTCGTATTTACCATTATATATATATTAATATATATATATATATATATATATATATATATTTATATTTATTTATAGATATATATGTATATTTATTATACGTATATTTGTGTATTTATTTGCGTATACGCGTATATCTGACGAGGAAATATTATATTTAATAACGAATGTCACTAAATAATACTCCGGCCCAACATTAAGCCTATCGTGGAGATCATTATCAAGGTCATTTCGTAGCTTTTACCGCACATCTGCGCGCTATCGTCGCCACCTCCGCGTGTATAAATCTCCGCTAGTAATTAAAAAACTCCCCGTAGGTGGCGATACCGTTCGTGGTCGCCTAATTCACTCCTCTTTATCTATTATCGTAATTAGCGATTACGTAACCCCTAATTAGACCACGCCGTGATTATCATACTAGCTAAGCAGATTACTTTGTGGTGGTCAAGCCAGTGGTCACGTTAGTAATAGTAGTGGCCGGACCACAACAAAGGAACAGTTAATCCACTGGCCACTATCATCTCTAATTTGTGCCGCCACGTAATAGCTAGGCGCGAACCTCTAATTGTGATTGTGCTGCGTAATGAACACATCTACAACAATAGAACGGGTAATATACACGACACTCTATTGTTATGTCAACATCATCACGTACGTCCTATATGTAGAGAATAATTGCTGGTGAATAGATATACTATAGTATATGTATTATAGTAGATGTGTCCTATAGTAGATGTAAAGAGATGCAGACATCTATTCTAGTAGATATTATATTTATTAACGGTGTTGTTAGTGAATTCATAGCAAATTCCCGATATACCTTGCCGATTATGTATACATATATGTGATCAGTTGCTTTAACCCTCGATAGCACTAAAGTGATAGATAACACCTATAGGTTCATCTATAGATCACTTGTTCTCAGTTGTATAGAAAGCTTCCATTGTAACTAGATATACCCGTTAGCTGACAACAATGGTAGACTGTAGTAGTGGTCGTATAATATAGTTAGACCTATATAAAGACAACTCACGGTTACCCCACGTAACCGGTCTATTAGTATTGTGCAGAGGAGATAATGGGCCTATAGGTGTATTTATAGTGTATTCCAGTGCCTTTTTAAGCATTGAAAGTGGGGAGGGCAAATTCTAAAAAAATTATTTTTTGTTCAATTTTATATGAAAATCATTCTAATAAAATACACCCACTGATTGCTAATAAATAAATAGGATTACGATATAATTGATTATGAACAAATCTGATTTTGTTGTGGGCACAAATTTAAAAGTGGAGGGGGGGAAATATTAGTAGGGGGTAATTGCCCTTAAAAGGGTGGTAATTAAGGACAATGTATAATATATAATATAGTATACTGGTGTATTCCCTATACGGTGCCTACCTTATAAGGTATGCACCATGGTAGGTCCTCGTCTGTTCGGGTATTGATCGTAATGTTAAGTCAGTAGTGGAATATTCTACTCTATATTCATTAGTTACAAAACTATTGTTTTATTAAAACTATATATATATATATATATATATATTATAACATATATTTGATATTATACTAGAGTAAGTTAGTATATATATATATATATATATATTATATAATATATATATATACATACATGTATGCGACTCACAGTGTGCGTGTATGTGTGAAATATGTATAGCTATTTCGGGACATAGCGCATATAGGCCCCATGCTCCAGGTATGATGTATACCTATGTATATATGCCTATGTATATATATATATATATATCACAGGAAGCCCCTTAAAATAAATGAAAAATAAATGAAAAATACTACTGATATAGCAGATATAGTATATGATGTTGATATTTATTACAAACACATATATATATATATATATATATATATATATACATTCAACTCTCGGTAAGTCGGACTACGGATAAGTCAGACTTCTCGATAAGTCGGACACATTTAGTTGGTTTGGTTGGATTTATATCTAGTTCCATGTTACATTAATCGGATAAGTCGGATAAGTTGGATTGTATAAGTCGGACTTTTCAATAAGTCGGACACATATTATAGTCATTTTTATGATTTTTATACTGGATAAGTCGGACTTTTTATAAATTGTCAGAAATATTTACTTTAAATAATGAATATTATAATTTTATTAAGTAATATAATTGAATACAACATTTTATGTTGCTGATTGTTGCATAATTCCATATTTCGGTAACCATTTAACTCGCGCTGCGCATTTCATGTCTTATTTGCATGATATTCTTAATCTCGGATAAGTCGGACATCTCGCTAAGTCGGACACTTTTCCCGGTCCCTTGCGAGTCCGACTTACCGGGAGTTGACTGTATATATATACTATAGTATCTCAGAAGATATTCTGATCGATTTGAAAAACCTTTGGTGTTTTTCACAGTTATTAATATTATATATATATTGTATATTGTTTAATGTACATTGTATAAAATGTAAATTGCGCAATGTACAAGTCTAATACAGCTTGAATAAAGTATCATTAGTATGGGGTACATTTGTATTATCTAATTAAATATAATACAATTTTATTATATCTAATGGAAAGTAACCGAATACGGACAGTGCCCGAATACGGACACTCTCTGTATCTCAGAAACCATAAATCCTACAAAAAATGTGTAATGAATAAAATATTCATAAATATATAAATAGTCTAAAAAAGTATTTTTTATTTTTTAATTATTCAACATATTCCTTATATATCCAATAAACTGATGTTTTTATTACGTTTTTAAATTTATGAAAAAAAATGTCAACTTAAAACCTTCTCAAGAATATATAAATGTATCGATAAAATATAACACTATATTATTAAAAAATAAAGCATTCTAAAAATTATATATATATAATTTCTATATTTGTTATCAAATATTCATTAAGTTATAAACATATATCTATATTTCATATACGTCCCTAATACGGACACTCTATATGTCTTATACGGACACCATATATGGTTAATTATATATAATCAATCAGCGCGCAGCGTATGAACTATTCTGATTTTCATAAAAATCGCGTGCGTTATAATATTAATACCACCAATAAAGCTAAATCTTAAATTTGTATTATTTAGATACTTAAATTGTATTATTAATTAAAAAAATAATACAAATAAATAAATTATGAACTAATTAAATTAGAATAAATTATTCATAAAATTAATCATAAATAATGTAATTGTAATTTGTCTGATTAATTCATCAATAATATATAGTTTATCTAGTGGTACATAGGGTGTCCGTATTATAACACAGGGTGTCTGTATTCGGACATGGGTACCGAATACGAACACCCCCGTTATCTGTGGAATTAAAAGATTAAATAATATTTAAAAATCACAATAATATCTATAATCATAAAATATTAATATATTGTAATTTTTGAATAAAAATAATGTGTCATAAAATGAAGACAATTTATTGTTTAAGTGTTCGTATTAGGCTACTTTCCCCTATATATATATATATATATATATATCTCCAGTTAAAATAAATAAATGGTATCATTATAAAATAGGTATATACACTAATAGTTAAAGGGATATATTGTATAGGGAATACTCGCATAGGTGAGCTGTCAATCAAACAGATCATTAGTGAGTGTTTTATCCACGTGATGGCGCGTAAGTCGTAACTTCCGTTAGTGTGTCGCACAAACACAAAGGACGGAAGTGCTACTATTAGGTGCGTTCCATTGACATACAATCCAGTGATTTTATTCCTAGTCATTGTATATCTAG
>OZ025239.1:93831704-93846704 GCA_964019155.1 Osedax fenrisi | reverse complement strand
GATATGTGAGGTATGATAAGGTAATACTGAAGTATTGGTATCATCGCATGTGTACTTCATGGTAAGAGTGTCCACTCAGTAGCACGTGATACTACGGTGTACACAGTATACGTTATGCGTATATGGGAGCCACGTGGGCTGTTTATAATGGCCTAGTAGCTGTATGTCCTACAGTGTATGTCCTACACCGCGTACGGCGGTCGTAGCTAAAGGCGTACGGCTATAGTAGCTCTAGGTGTAGGAAGCTAGCAATTATAAATATCGTTTAAATAAATATTATTCGACAGATTGCGGCTGGACGGCGAGCGGAGAGATAATTGTCACGTGATATCGTGCATTACGAGCGACGACGGCAGTGGTGGCACCTGGCGGCCACGGTGAAAGGTAACAACTTTACGGCCGATTACGTGGGCGCTGACCACACCGACCGCACATCTGCGCAATCGCCGCCACAATATGCTGTCCGCAGGCCTTATTGTGTGGCCTCTTGCTACGGCGCCGGTAACGTTAGGTAATAGTAGCGTAAGGACATAGGTCCATCGGTAACTGTTCCCTCGGACGTGTAACGTATAGTGTGCGCGCGGGTATAGATAAGCAGGTGATCCGCTGGTGCGTCGTTGTAATGAGATGTCGTTATAGATGGGTATCGTCGTATATATACCTATAGATATCTATAGAGGGGTGTCGCTAAAACCGGGCGTCATTATAACGTGTGTCGTTATAGCAGGATATACGGGTTACGATGACGGGTATCGTGAGTCGTTACATCGAGATCGCTATCTCGGACTCGGTGATGTCTGAGATAGAGATCGTTATCTGATGACACGTTAATGCATCGAGCGTCAGCTTAGTTATAGTGTACTTATATAAGAAAGTAGTGATAACTAGGAACTTGTGTTATGTTTAACCTAATGTCGTCAACAATACATTCACAGTAACCGGAAGCATATTGTGTGCAATGTATACATAGGGGTACCTATATATATATATATATATATATATATATATATATATACCTATAGGTAAACATGTTTCTTAGATAATTCTTAACTGGTTCAAATGTTGAATACGTTAAATAAACTTGATTAATAGTGTATTTAGTCACTTTTATGTTATCAAAATATATATTATTGATATAATATTCAAATTATGTATTATTATTTTGTAAATTATAATATAAATTTACTATTAATGACATATATATATACATTTTTATAGGATGTAGATATTTTCAATATTTATTTTATTATTTAAAATGTTTATTTATAGTTAATTATAACTTATAAGTTTGTAATATATATTACATATCCTAAATTGAATTGTTCAAGGTAATATAAATAATAAAATTATAGTTGTATGGTGTATCAATATCAATAAAACATTAGGTTAAAACACTGATAAAAACCTAATATAAAATACTCATAAATTGCCTACCGCGGAATGCTGTGAGTGAAGGATTATAATGCATAAAGGTAAGGTAATTTCTATGCAAAGGATATGTGTAATGATATATGTATTATAACTAGTTTTCATATAGAATATAGTTTAGAATTTTTGATTTGACATATGAACTAATAATTGGTGTTGATATTAAATAGAATTTCAAATACTGTATTTCATCAAAAACGAGGTTTTTAAAAGCCATTTATAGTATAACTTTAATATACTGGTGATGATATCACAATAAAGGATGTATATATATATATATATATATATATATATATATATATATATTATATATAATATATATATGTGGTGTATGTAATATACTACAAACAAATCTCTTTACTAATTTCAATATTCAAAACTAATAAGTTTTTTACTACATATTTTAAAATTAAAACTCTAGTATACTTGAGATATATCCCAATAGTAAACCCCTCCCCCTCCCCCCACGTGGTACAATACGGTAAAGTCACGTGACCGATTATCGCACATTCGTCACAACGGTCAGCCGCGTGTATTGAAAGTTAACGGTGGTAGGTGCTGGGGTGATTAATAAATAGCGGCTCATTACACCCCGCTGGACCCCGAAGAGAAGTCACCCACCGACCATATTAGTATACTTCCGGTCTATCGATTTATCAACGCCGCTAGGTGGCTACATTGTATATGATTGTGGACCACGTGGCGATGCTGGCACTCGCAATATTAATCGCCTGCCAGGATTACTACCGCGACCACTACTACGGCCAACGGTGTCAACGTAGGGGGAATACCTGCCTCCGTACATCCTGATGGAGACCGCGTGCTGCCACCTAGGTTTGGTTATTAATAGAGGAGGAGGGGAGGAGGAGGAGGGAGGAGGAGGAGGCGAGATGTGTCGAGATATCACGTGTGTAACGAGATTATGCGTCACGCTATGGTAATTAAGACCTGTGTGGTCAAGGTAGTAGTGGTCAAGGTAGTAGTGGTCAAGGTAGTAGTGGTCACTATTGGATTAGTGGGGGAACATCACTGTGGGCACATCGCCCGCCCCGCTGATCTTAATGCCGGTGATATATAATTGTTAGTGATTCATTATTATTGTCTAATTTACGTATGTGTATGGGTATGTGTATGGGTATGTGTATGGGTATGTGTGTACGTATGTGTATGGGTATATGTACGCACGTATATGCGTAACATATATGTAGTATATATTTATAGTATACTACATATAGTAAATCTATAGTTGTCCCACGATTGCCTTGCAAGTGATACACGTTAACCCCGCCATAATACTCTCTCTCTCTCTCTCTCTCTCTCTCTCTCTCTCTCTCTCTATATATATATATATATATATATATATATATCTGTACGGGAATTAATATTTATTGTTCTCGACTTCTGCGCTATTATTGGTATTGTTATAAGGTATACCTTGTAGGGTTATGTAACCCACCACCTACATACATTGTATATTAACAATTATATATATATATATATATATATATTATATATACATTATTATATATACATTATTATATATATATATATATATATATATATATATATATTTGTGTATATATATGAAGATATCTGTGTAATCATATTTTATAAATACTTATATTAGTGTAACTAGATACAAATCGTATTCATATATAAAACAATATAGGCATATATATAACATATGACTAAATATATATATATATATATATATATATATATATATATATATATATATATATATAGTTTATAGGCAAAGTATACTCGTATACGATAATCTAGCTCTCGTGCATATTAATAGCATGTACGACGTACATATACGTACATTGTATAAAATATACGCATAACAAAGACATATAATAAGTATTATAATAATAATAGTTAATTAGTTGACGTATAGACGAAAATAAAGTAATAACTTGATGTCAGTGTAACACGTTACATTCGCAGATACATAGTTTGATAAGAGTAAGTGGGGGCGGAGTATACTCCCCCTATAGGGTGGAAAGGAGGAGGGGTGGGCAGATAAGGGTGTCATTTACTTGATGAATCTGTCTCTATAAAGCTAGTATAATTACAATAATAACTAATGTACTTGAATAATACAATATAGTAGTAACGTATTATAATAACGACATATATTAATGGTGAACACTTCAAGTTGTAATTCACATTGTTACATGAATTATATTTATAATATTATTCTACATATATATATACATATATATATATATATATATATATACATATATATATATTATACTATATATTTATAAAATGTACTATATTATATTAATTTATCAACAACAATTATTACGTAATTTACGCATATTATAATATTAAATAGATAATTTATTGACCTATTAAGTTGTCTTAGAATGTTGACATACTAAATAGGAATGTGTATGTAGTGTGTTATGTGAGTGAAGAATATTCTAGAATATATCTAGAGCTCTATAGAAATATAGTCATACATCAATTAACTCGCAAGTGTTATAATTATATAGCATACTAAATAGTGATACACGGATGTATACAATGTAGACAACTGTACATAATGTATACACTGTAGTGTTACCTAATAGTGTTATTGTCTTTGCGAAATATTAATGTTCACACATAATTTCAATTTATAAATAACTCATTAAAATAACTCATAAATAACTCATTTAATCACAATACCTTCGAAATTTACATTAAATACTCAGTTATGATAATGATGTAATGCATATATATATATATATGTATATAGCTATTTTCGTGCATGTAACCAACATTGTGGGTGTTTTTGGGTGTTTTTATATTTGAATATACATGTAGGGGAGAGTGCTCTAATATTGACATGCACGTAATATCGACACCCTATAGATCTCCTAAAATATTATTCCAATACAAAAATAATGAAAGTATGAAATGTTAATCAATATAATTCTAATTCATATAAGTATAAATTTTTTTTAATATTTATATTTTTTTTAATTATAAACAAAAAACTAATTTGTCGTTACAACTCTAAATTTATGAAATTGTTGAAGTACAATAATGATTCTCAATCATTTAAAAATTAGGTATTTTAAAGATTTAAAATAAATCTAATAGATATAATTATATTTTACAATGTGCCGAAAATATTTTGTACTTTTCCTATTTTTTTACAAAGTTATTAACTTTTAATTAAGTAACATACGTTTTCATAGTACCGAACCCTAATTTCACGTAAAATCGACACCCCTATTATCTCAGAATTAAACAAACTAGATTAAATGTTAAAATATCTATTATATGTATATACCTATAGGTATACTTATAGGTAAGAACTTAATACTTACAAATAAAATTTGGAAATATTTAATTCAGAAATAATAAAGTTATGTTGATGTATTGTTAGGTAGTCGGTATTCGAGTATACTCTACTCTATGTTTGTGTTAGAATCATATATATATATATATATATATATATATATATATATATATATATTAAGTATTTCATAATTTATAAATTATAGTTTATTTTATAAAGTTTACAATTTTAGATATATAAAAACATGATACATGTACAATGTACATGATACTTGTACAATGTACATATTGCATTAGTTACACATGTACAAACTTATGTTATATATTTAAGTATCTAAATAACCAAATAAATGATCAAATATATTGATTTCGATATTATAAGATATACTAATTTTAAAATCTATTTGAAAATATATATATATATATATATATATATATATATATATATATATATATATATATATATATATATATATATATATGTGTATGTGTGTGTGTGACTTATTTATTGGCAATAACCTAGTGGGAGGTCTTCCATAAGTTACCATTATATATATATATATATTGTAATGCATGTCAGTGGTATATTGATGTATATATATACCCTATAGGGTTCACGTATATACTGATCACCGGTAACTACAGGTGGACAGGGGTCACTCGAGGCCGACAACGATGACGAGACATATGTATTAACTCCCATTTAGTATAGAGATAATATATACCGTCACATACTGACCTTGATCTATATAGACAACATATTCGATAATAAATTAAATATATGTATTGTATACTATACAATAGTATACTCTATAACATATATATATATATATATAACAATACAAAGATATTACATTATATAGTGTGTGTGTATATACAACTGTATACAGTTGTATATAAGCATGCTTCGAAAGGACCGACAAAATGTGATATCAAGTTTCTAAAATATTGAATTATTCTTACATATATTTATATTGGTACACAACCAAACTTGTATTTTTAAACATTTTTAGTTATCAGTGTTTATTAGTTAGCGAGAATATATATATAGGGGAAAGTAACTTAATACGGACACTTTATCAATAAATGGTCTTAACATTGTATGACTCATTATTTGTATTCAAAAATTACAATATATTAATATTATATGATTATAGATATAATTGTGATTTTAACATTTTATTTAATCTTTTAATTCCATAGATAACAGGGGTGTCCGTATTCGGCACCCATGTCCGAATACGGACACCCTATATACCAATAGATAAACTATATATTATTGATGAATCAGTCAGATAAATTACAATTACATTATTTATAATTAATGTTATGATCAATTTATTCTAATTTAATTAGTTAATAATTTATTTATTTTTATTATTTTTTTAATTAATAATACAATTTAAGTATCTAAATAATAATAATTTTAGATTTAACTTTATTGGTGGTATTAATATTATAACGCACGCGATTTTTATGAAAATTAGAATAGTTCATATGCTACGCGCTGATTGGTTATAGTGTGTCCGTATTAAGATGCCTAGAGTGTCCGTATTATGGACTTATATGATCTATATAGATTATAACTTAATGAATATTTGATAAAAAATATAGAAATTATGTAAATAATGTTTAGATTGCTTTAGTTTTTTTATAATATATTGTTATATGTTATATCGATACATTTGTATATTCTTGAGAAGGTTTTAATTTGAATTTTTTTTTCATAAATTTAAAAACGTAATAACAAAATCAGTTTATTTTATATATCAGCAATATTTTGATTAATTAAAATATAAAAAATTCTTTTTTAGACTATTTATGTAATTATGAATATTTTATTCATTACACATTTTTTTTGTAGGATGTATGGTTTCTGATATACCGAGAGTGCCGTATTCGGCACTTTCTGTATTCGGGTACTTTCCCATATATATATATATATATATATATATATATATATATATATATATATATATATATATATATAGATTTGGGGACAACAAATTATTTATGATATATCGATATAGGTTATTATACTTATATTATACTTGTAAATAACTTTCAAATTAAAACATAACCACTATCGTTCTCTCGTATTATCGATCATTACTTATGGATGCGAGACATGGATGATAAATGCAGCCATGAGAAAAGCAAGAGAAAATTCAAGCTTTTGAAAATAAATTGCATACAAAATTACCTGCTATTACATATCAAGAGAGAAAAATAAACGTGTTCGTTCGTAACAGAATTATTGAAATAATAGGTAACTTCGAACCGCTCCTGCAAACAATTAAACGACGTAAATTAAAGTGGTTTGGACATATATCCAGACATGATCATTTGTGCAAAACAAAAATGGTCGCCCCAAACAAAAATGGATAGATAATAGTGTTAAATGGACAAAGAAGGATGTTAATTGTTTGATTAAAGATGTAAGCATGAACGAGACGACTGGAGAAATTGTGTTACTCTGGCGTCATTGATTCCCCCTACGATTTACGAGTCACGGGATAACAAGTTACAAGTAAGTATACCTATAACTACAACACACGGTTTACGTAATCAACTTTAGATACTACGAAGCGATGTTGATACTTCTGCGCGGACATCCGGTGGAATACCGGGGATATCCGGTGGTTCCCCGGATGTCTAAACCATCTGACGAGTTCAACGTGTATGTCAAGTGACTACCTATTTAAGCTACCTACTATAGCTAGGGTATAACCTTAACCATGTATATATGATATAACCTTAATTATAGCTAACCTTTAACTATATATATATATATATATATATTTAGGGTATAATCTTAACTATAGCTAGGGTATACCTTTACCTATATATATTTAGGGTATAATCTTAAATATAGCTAGGGTATACCTTTAACTATAAATACCATTAACTATACATAACAACACTATTCAACGAAATGTTATGAATTTAAATTTAAATCTGATTAAATCCAGATTAACTTTAAATAACACACTGGGAAGATGTTACACCAATATTAGGCTTATAGCTGCAGCTATGCATGTGTACATTATACACTGTACATACATTGTACAATGTATTATCTGTATTCATATTTACATGCAAACAATCATTATGTTTAATCTATATGATGGATTCCATGGAAAATTCCATACAGATTAAAAAAAGAATATCTTTTTATTTTTGTATATCTTTTTATTTACCTCATCCTCTATAACTACTACATTTACACACACACACACACACACACACACACACACACACACACACACACACACACACACATACACACACACATATATATATATATATATATATATATATATATATATGAAAGCAATTACTCCTTTATTAATTAGTGCTAATGAAGTCAATATTAATAAAGATAATGATATACCAAATATATGCGAACATACATCTGCTGATATTTCTATAGATCACTCGCTACCTGACGCTATTGTGAATAATCATGAAACGTACGCTTCAAAAGTACGAAAACCGACAGCCGATGACAACTTCACACTAGTCAACAAGAACGTAAAGAACGTCAAGAACGTCAATAAAGTCAAGACCACGCGCCGCAATGTAATTACAATTGGAAAAGGTTCTTCTGAAGCATTCGGGAAACCACCAGCTAGACGATATCACTTATTCTTATCTCGTATAAATATTGATGTGACTATAGAGTCAATTAAATCATATATATGCAAAGAATTTGAGATTACTTCAGATGAATGCTCGGTCGAGAAAATAATTACTTCGCGTCACTTTGTATCTTCATTTAAGGTAAGTCTGATGATTGATAATGTTCAAGATATGTACAACTGTAATAGGTGGCCTAGTGGTATATTGATAAAACGATTTTATAATAAAATAAATAAAACGAATATTGACAATAATATTAATGTTAATGTTAATCCAACTAATTGATAATGAATAGTAGTGACAAATTAAACTTAGTTTCCTTAAACTGTAATGGTTTTAAAAACAAGGTTAATTTTATTTTAAATAGTTATCCTACTATTGATTTATTTTGTTTTCAGGAACATTGGCTTCCCTCTGAGGAATGTTCTATATTTAATACTAACAATCCACAATATTGTGGTTATGGCAATGCTTCTTTTGATAATACTAAGTTGAGAATTGGCAGACCCTTTGGTGGTGTTGGTTTTATGTGGAAGAAAGTCCTAGATAAACATGTTACAATAGTGAACTCTACTTATGATTGGCTTATATGTATTAGACTATTTGATTTCTATATTATTAATATATATTTACCTTATGAGAGTCCAAATAATATTGATTTATTTGAAGATCGTCTTGTTAAACTATTTTTATATTGTGAATTATTAAATACATCAAATTTTTGTATAATTGGAGATTTTAACTCTAATATCTCTAACCATAATTCAAAATTTAGTAATATTTTACTTAAATATTGCACAGATACAAATATTGTCATGTCTGATAAAATTATTCTAAACTCTGATAGCTATACGTGCGTTAGTTCCGCGTGGAAATCTTGTTCTTGGTTAGACCATATTTTATCTACGCATAATATGCATACATCTATAATTGATATTAAAATTGATTACGATTTTATAATTTCTGATCATCATCCTCTAGTTATTGTGATTAGACAGAATAATGTCCCTAGATCATTATTTAACAAATGTGTAACTCATAAAATAATTAAATGGAATAGACTGAATAGGAATCAAATTTTAAAATACAATATTGACACTAAAGTAGAATTATGTATATTAATAAATCATATATACTCCTTTGATATTAATCATAATTACTCTGAATATTTATATAATTCGTTAATAAATATACTATTAAAATGTTCTAAAGATATATGTTTTGAATCTAATAATAGTAAATACGCTCGTTCGGAATGGAATAGTATTGTTAAGGAAAAACATTGTATTGCCCGATCATATTATTTAACTTGGATACAAAATAAAAAACCTCTAGCTGGAATATGTTATGACAATATGGTTAATGCAAGAAAACATTTTAAATATGAATTACGCCATAGTAAATTGTTATGTAAACAAATAGAAGCTGATAATATTGCCTTAAATATAATCAGTGATCGAAATAATTTTTGGAAATTAATTTCAAATAATTTGAAAAAAAAATCTTCTATTCCTAATAACATTGAGAATGCACATGGTATAGCTGATGTTACTAAATTCTGGTTTGATAATTTTAATGATATTTTTAACAGTACTAATTCTATTCCGTACCCATATAATAAAATTAATGTTAATGAAATTGTTTATACAAATACGGTTGAGATTTCATCTATTATAGATTCCATTAAAGGTGGTAAATCTGTAGGTCCTGATGGAATTTCCATAGAACATATTTCTAATTCAAATAGTCTTATTATCCAAGTCATAGTATTACTCATTAATAACATGTTACATCACTCCTATTTTCCAAAAAAGTTAATATTATCCTATATTCTACCAATAATTAAAAACAAAAATAAAAGATCGAATGACTCTTCTAACTATCGTCCTATATGTATATCCAATATTATTTGTAAGCTAATTGAAAAGGTGATATATAATAGAATATCTTCTTTATTGGTTACTCTTGATAATCAATTTGGATTTAAAAAAAACCTTGGAACCGAAATGTGTGTTGTTGCACTTAAGCAATACTTAAAAGATTACTATAATAACAATACCAATATATTTGTAGCTTTTCTAGATGCATCTAAAGCTTTTGACAAAATTAATCACAATATTTTATTTCATAGATTAAAAGATAATAATGTTCCATCTTATATAATAAATTTTTTAAATTATTGGTACAGAAATCAGAGAATCTATATTAAGTGGGGTGATAATACATCAAATAGCTTCCCAGTTTCGAATGGTGTCCGTCAAGGAGGAATTCTTTCACCTTTACTATTCAATATTTATACCAATCCTATGATTGTGAAATTAAATCAAATAAAATCAGGATATTGTTTAAATGGGAAGATAATTAATAATTTATGCTATGCTGACGATACAGCTCTATTCTCACCATCACTGAGGGGTCTGCAATTATTGATAAATTGTTGTGAAGAGTTCGCTGGCCATAACTTCATAACATATAATATAGATAAATCTGTCATTTTGCCTATCTATTATGGTTCATCTATACATAATCCAGTAAAGTTATACATAGGTAATACACTTTTGAATGTTGTTAAAGCGTATAAATATCTTGGACATTGGATATCAGAAGACTTGTCTGATGATATTGATATATATAATAATATCAAACAGCTATATAAACAAAGCTATATGATAGCGAATAATTTTAGCCATTGCTCTAAAGCTACTAAGATTATTCTATTTAAATCGTTTGTTTCAAATATCTACCTTAGTAGTATATGGTTACCGAATAGGGCCAACATGCAAAAAATTAAGGTAGCATATAATAACGCATATCGTATAGTGATGAAATATAAGCGTCGAAATAGCGCGTCATTGATGTTTTTATATGATAATGTTAATAATTTAACAATTAAACTACGTAAATCATATAATTCACTTTATCAACGTATACGAAATTCTCGTAATTCGTTAATTATTCAACTTTATTATTATAATATCTTGTGCCCTTCGCAACTATTTACCTTATGGTATAAATCTGTATTTAGATAATATTTTAGATTTCGTTTTCGTTTAATTGTTGTTAGTTTTAATTATTGTATATTCTATGGACCTCTGTTATGCATGTCTGATTCAAATTAAATAAATAAATAAATAAAAATATATATATATATATATATATACCTACATGTGATATGTATTATATAGTTTATATTTAAATATAGTTTGTTTATTTTTATTTACTCTAGTATATACGCTTATAAGGGATATGCGTATTTATAATCACCTTCCTTTGTTCTTATATCTACTATTTATATACTATTATTATTCAATTCCTCCACACACATACACGCATATATATATATATATATACAACACACTATAAATGGATATATTATAAATATTTATCGGTAAAAATAAAATATTTATTTTCTGAATTATACGTACAAGTTAGGTACGGACGATTTGTGTATAGTTAAAACACGCAGACGTTATAGTGTTCCCTCTATAGAGGTCAAACAAAGCCACGCTACAAAGGACATGCGCCAAGCACATATGCACTTAGCACATAACAATTAAAATCGGCCGTAAAACACGTGACATCGAATCACGTGACCGATAAACTCCCACGTGATCACTACCGGTATGACCACAAAGGGTAACTCGGTCACGTTGATATATCTGCGTTTACCATATATGGTAACTATAGTTACCTAATAGAAGCTGGATTACCGGCATCTCGCCGAGTTATTCAACTAAATAGGATTATATATAATGATATATAGATATTAATATATATATATAGCTATATCTATATATATATATATATATATATATATATATATATATATATATATATATATATATATATATATATATATATATATATATATATATATATATATAGCTGGTTATAACAAACTCTATTTAACCTAGGTTTGAGTTAACTACATCAATATAATAGTATTGATTATATGCATTATATATATAGCGCGTCGACAGATAAAAGATACTTGAGACTAATCCGATATGTTTTAGGATAATTATGAATTATAAAAAAAAGCGTAACCCCATAATCAGGTAAGGTGTCAGGTATTGCAATTACCCATGGGTAATACATATGTATATTGACACGGGTTTAATTCTTGCCAGGACCAATAATAGGTTTTAAAATAATATTAAGAAGCGATTTTATAATTGTGTATAAATAAATGATCGGTTCTCGTTAAAACCATGGATGCCTTAACATTAGAGCGTATATGTATGATTCGAAGGGATATTAGAGCCATATGGTTATAAGTGAAATCTTCATCTACGTTCCTGGATGAGATGAAAGGAACCCAACGAATAAAAAGTGGGACATTTAATGAGGGGTAGCGTTCGTTTTAATGTATTTATTCAACATTTATTTTACTTTTGAATATTTAAATATAATTCATTATCTGAAAATGGTATATAATATGTCATTCACAATTAACTATAAGTGCATAATCTATGCATTATAAACATACTCCTGTACAAAATATGATACACATCAGTATATAATATTTATTACATAAACAATTTTAGAATCTTATATATCTGACAAACTGTATAACATTTGCAGAGTATATAAATATTATATAGTTGATAATATAAAGATACTTTTGACAATTGTTAATATAAATATGTTTATTGATACACTTTAGTAAAAACCAAATATGGGTTTGTAAAAGAGACGTAGTTTTTATTATAAGTGTATAAAAGCAACATATTTATATTGTAAAAAGTATCTATGTAACACCATCTATATTTTATTTATAAATTCTGAACATTATATAAAGATTTCTCAAACGGTTCAAACAGTAGAATCTTCCAAATATTATAAATTGTGTAAACAAAATTCCGAGATATAAGCTTCAACATTTTGTTTGTGATATTTATTACATGATGTGTATTATATTATGTATTATATTAGGTGTATGTTTATAATGCCTAAATAAGACAATCATGCTTACTTTTGTATGACATATAATTTTAAATATAATGAATTATTTTTAATATTTCAAGTAAAATAATGTTGATAAAGAATAAAACGAACTCTCCCCACCCTTAAACGATGAAATGGAGAAATAAAATTACGAAAGAATAGATTAATTAAAAACTATTATATTATATTATATATATATATATATATATATATATATATATATATATATATATATATATAGTTACATGTTTACTATACATATAATATTGATAATATATGCCAAGTTCCTTCCCCTCTATTGCCCTCATACTTCATGTAGTACCCGTGAGTCACCATCACTGATGAATCATCACTTATCCAACTCTCGATTATTAACATTTATTTATTCTCATATTCATTTTGTTGGGCCATCTTTTTTATATTAGCCTATTATTTGTACCCTATCAAATATGTGTATGCTTTGTAAAATGGGCATGACATTAATTACTTTATATCTAAACAAATAAAAATAACAACAACGTATGTAGGACATATATACAAATAGAATGATATAATTATAAGTTATTAACTGTTGATATATCAGAAATATATGTATTATTAGTAGATACTCTCTAGTAGAGAGTCTCTACTAATGATTATACTCTATATAAATATACAGTTTAGAAAACATATTTTATAATTATTATTATTTATTAAATATCGATAGAAATAAATATATTTATAAAAATTCGATGAAATGAAACTATTTATAGTTTATGATATAGTATAGTTATATACGAATATATATTAATAGATATGAATGCTAGGATATAGGCATATATAGGAATAGATTAGAAAATAAATAAATAATACTGTGCTTAATATTGTGTAAATGGGGGTCATCAACATTGTACAAATACATATCACATTATAAAACTAATAGATAATCTATATTAAGCAATGGAGTGATGCCATATAGTAACTATTATAACGACATATTGTTTAGGTAAATACTATATATATATATATATATATACAAATAAGTCCTACTAATTAGGTACTATAGATAGATAGATAGATAGATAGATAATAGTTTATTGAATAGATTCAAAACGATGGATAACAATAAATAATAATGACAGAAATATATAAATAATAGTTAGAAAATATAAATAAGTTGTGATTTACACACACCGAAAGTAAATAAAATAATAATAAAGCAATATTTGGGATGTTGATCAAACGTGCTGAACACATCATCAAATAACTAGGGAAGAGGTATCGGGTATACCCCATATATATCACTATATATATGCATATACATATATATATATATGCATATATATATATATATATATATATATATATACATTATATATATATATAAAAATTGTATACACTACTAATATTTATATCAAAAATGGAATTTGGTAATAAATCTATTAATAGATTTATTAACCTTTTGTCGGTATCATGCGGTTTTCGTATTACGAACAATGACAATTTTACGTGATAAGTGGGCGTATACAGGTAAATATGGGCGTGTTGGAATCGCAGCGGGTTGCATAGGTTTTAATAATTGTCCCAAGTGTGGATATTCAAAAATTATATAAATATATTATATATATATATATAATAATGGGAAATAAAATTCATTTTTATATATGTAAATAAATATTGCCTGTATTAATTGGTTGGTCAATA
>OZ025239.1:93824204-93829204 GCA_964019155.1 Osedax fenrisi | reverse complement strand
TAATTAATGTGCGTATGTGTGTGTGTTATATAATAAATTATATGTAGTTTTATATATATATATATATATACATATAATTACTCTTGTGTTATAATTTTAAATTAGGGAGTATTAGTTAGAGTTTATTTATGTTTGCAAGATATCTATTTAACCGTTAAATGTCTCCCTGATTATGATATATCTCTGCACGCACGCATATCTACAGGCTCGTATCGCCACCAATTAATAAGCAAGTTATTATTTATTAATTATCGCTCACCACGTGTACGTGACCCGCCTGACACGATCGCCAGAGGCGCTGATGATTGTTGTTGTCGGTGGCCGCGTTAATGATGCACGCAGCTCCACCTACAGGAGGATGAGGAGGAGGAGGAGGAGGAGGAGGGGGAACAGGCGCACCAACAGCAGATGTGTGTGTGTGCAGCACAAAGAGCCGGGCGTGCCTGTAGTAAAGACCGCCACCGCCGTATACTTCCGGTGTATTGTACCGGATGTCGTGGTCGGGGGCCTAGTTTAGTTAGTTATTTCGCTTTTTATTAGTTTAGTGGTCATCATAAATATACATATATATATATATATATATATATATATATATCAGGAGAGAAAGATAACGTTAGATTGTGGTTATGATATTGATATATCAGTGCACATATAACTAGATAAACCACGCAGATAACAATGACCACGTATACTTAAATATATATATATATACACAGGCCTATTATTATATATAATGTTATATCAAATATCGTTATCGTTGATAATAATTAATAAATGGTATGAATACCATCTTAATTGATGCTATACCGTCATAGGTGAATGTATTCGTGTGTACGTGTGGCTGGGCCAGATAACCGCATATAGGACTATGTACACATATGTTCGGATATATGTAATACATATTATGTAGCTGTAGATGTGTATCGATATTAACATGTCGGATGTGTCTACATAGTCTACACAGTCTACTATAGTGGTGGGTATACCCCGTGTTCACGCATGCGTGGTGGGGGGTCACAGAGACACGCTGGGGGGTCACCTTGACGACGTCAACTCGTTATTCATTTACCAAATATAATTTTATAATTATAATTTTATAATTTAAATAAATATTATTAAATTAAATTCGTATACACTTAACATCACGTAGCTATATCTAGATGTATACTATATATAGTATACATCTATATTTGCGATATAATACAGGTTTATATAGCTACGTGATGTTATGCAATAACCTGCAGGGCTATATATAACTGACAGCTATAATTGATGATTAGATAACAAATATAACATCACATTATTAGGCAATATATCTCCAACACCCTAACTGTTATAATTATTACCGCCACACAAGTATATATATATACATATACATATCTACGATCGTATTTATAACTACGATAACTACCCCTATATAGTTACCCCTATATAGTTACCCCTATATGGGTATCCCTACATGGTGTATAATCGATAGGGGTATTATTAAGTATTCTGGTAGTATTGTTCTGTTCCGATATGTTAAGTGTGCCTAACAATAGATATATTTAAAACAACAATATCACCTTTATTATAACCGTTATATGTTAGTTAGAATATATCGTTAACATTACCATTATCGTTATCTTATTGTTATTATCTTATTGTTGTTATCACCGTTACTTAACATTTATTTAGTTATGATTCGTTATCTCGCACGTTAATGCCTGCACATGAATAACAGGCGTGTCATTGTAAAGTGTGTAAACGTTACCTTCGTATACATCGTTGTATTATACAACTTGTAAATACTATATATTATATACTATATAGGTACTTTATACATTAATTACATCCACGTCCAAATCTATACAGATCTTTCTACAAGTTTATAATCGCAATAAATAACAATTTAAAATGAATCAATTGAAATGATCAATTTAAATCAATAAGCAGGACAACTGTGGAGGTATATTTCAAAGAACGCTGATTATTCATTACAGATGTGTGTATACCTGGCATAGGTGGTACCGAATGTAGGTCAGCGCATGTCAACGACGACGAGATCACGTGTGCGCGCGAGGGTCCGACAGCCCCACACCGCCGTGGACCCATCGCTTACCCCACTGAGCCCCACTTCGAATCCGGGTCACCGCATGCGTGTACGAGCGATAGCATGTATGTATGTGGTTCGTACGCGCTTATGATACGCGTATCGTGCATACGTACGTCGTACGTGTGCACGTGTGACATAGGTCATAGGTCATCGGTACTGTGATTGATCGAGGGGTTTTCTCGCTACGCTAATCTTTGTATCTTCATTTAATCACACACACATAGGCGCGCGCACACACACATACATCATGATACGCGCGCTTACCACTTCGTACAACGTGTATAATTATAGCCTGCAAGGGTAGTTCATCAATAGTGAAACACACGCGTGCTCGCTTATTATGACATGCATTAGGACATGGAACATCATTAGTGGTAGTAGTAGTAGCAGTAGCAGTAGTAGTAGTAGTAGATGTACTACGTATACCTAGGCTATAGCCTATGAATATATTCATCAACCACATCGGGAGATATTTGAGTGGCCGCCTTTTCCCCGCGGTAGTGGTACGATATAGCTAGCAACTGTTGCATAACCGCCACCACCGCCGCCATCTTCTTATCACTCTAGCGGTCACCTCAAGGTCGTTAGCGAGGTGACCGCGGTATCTCCGCCTCGTCGCCCCACTCTCGGGAGTAATCCATTACTTAGCCGGGCCGGATGTTGAGACAATGTATCCGTTGCCCTGGTAACGATAGCGATGGCTGTCGCGCGTGTAAATAAACATCCTTTTAAGATGTGCGCTTTTAACAACGCGTTAAGGCCTACAATGTATATACATGTGTGTGTGTGTGTGTGTGATAATCTATATTTAACACAGTCGTGATTAACTCACATCTGAACATCCGTCATTAGCATGTGAGGCGATAACCGAATGTCTACCTACGTACTTATGCTATAACGTGTACTTACTTTCATTGTAGACTGGTGATTACACAGTAACGTATCATATTCAATTACATTGTATTTAGAATGTATACATATATACTATCATTACTATTACTACAAATATCGGGTCGTTATCGGTTATTATATTTAATAATACTCGTTTGATGGTGAATTAGACTCAAGTTTACTGTTATTACATAACATTACGTATTAGACAGTGTTTAGTATTGAAAAATAATGTGTACATATATTTGTATATATATGTGTGTGTATATGTGTGTGTGTTTGTGTGTATATAATATATACACACTACAATATATACTATATATGTATATGTAGATGTATATATACATAAAATATTTACATTGTACACACATGGAACTGCACTATAACAGAAGTAATATCGATAACAATCTATTTACAACAACAAAATAAAATAACCGTTTTAATGAAAATAATTTATTAAAAATTTAATTAATAAACAATATATTATTGTTTTTTTTTAAAACCAGTAATTTTAAATGATAAATGATAAAAAAAAGTACAATACTGTTGATTTTAAATAACAAATTAGTTTTATGAATAATGTAAAAAAATTCATTTAATATATTCAATATTTATTTATATTTTTAATTATTTATATTAATTTAATAATTTTAAATCTTTCATCTTTTATAGTTATTCTATTTATAATACCAATTTTGTGAATCTGTTTCAATCATTAAAATTATTCTTTTGTAGTTGTAATCTTTCTTAATTATTTATTTATTTAATATTATATTTTAAATTATTAATTAAATAATTTGAAGTTTAGAATAAATATGAATATATAATTATAAAGTAGCATTTGTTTTTTTTCCTTTTAATATAGTTGTTATTTATTCTAATTAATTCTTATGTATATACTTTCATATTGATACATATATAAATTGTATTATTGTAATTATAGAAACAAAATAATAAATCTACAAGTAAAATATTTATTTAGACTTTCGTTGTGTTTAGGGTGCATTTATGTAACGTACCACAGTATCACAGTACCAAGTTAGCAAACGTTTTTCGTAACGTACCACAATACCACAGTCCCTCCTGTATTATTATACATGTAAACTCAAGTGGAATTGTGGTACTGTGGTACTGTGGTATGTTACAAAAAACTCACCGTCGTACCACAGTCCCACCTGTATGCTTATTCATGTAAATGCTAATGGGACTGTGGTACTGTGGGATGGGACGTCGAAAAGGTAGTATCACAGTCCCGCTTGAGTTTACATGTATAAGCATACAGGTGGTACTGGGGTACGTTACAAAAAATACACCCTGATATAATTATGCCAAATATATATATATATATATATATTAGAATATTATTAATATAATAAATAATATTCTATATAATGTCTATTAGAATTATACATTTTGTAAATTAGAACATCCCATCGAACAACCGAGTATTCGCAGCATCAACATATGAACAATTCATGGGATTTCTCATTATCTATGGGTTATATATGGGTTATAAAACATAAGTTATAGCGCACTCATCGAATATATCATTTCAAAACATCATGTATCGTCCCCTTGTCATCTCAGGAAACAATTGAATGATGAAGATAATACAATTACATTAGAAGTAAATAACATATAGCTCAACAATAATAATAATAATAATAATAATAATAATAATAATAATAATAATAATAATAATAATAATAATAATAATAATAATAATAATAATAATAATAATAATAATAATAATAATAATAATAATAATAATAATAATAATAATAATAATAATAATAATAATAATAATAATAATAATAATAATAATAATAATAATAATAATAATAATAATAATAATAATAATAATAATAATAATAATAATAATAATAATAACGGATTGGTATCTATGAATACATCATCTATTATTAATATCAAAAAGACCAACTACAATACCAGAGGCCATTCTCTGCAAATTAGTATGAATACATGTAAACTAAATGTAACAAAAAATCTAATA
>OZ025239.1:93524204-93819204 GCA_964019155.1 Osedax fenrisi | reverse complement strand
TCAACCGCGATGTAACCGAATACCTATAGGTACTAGAAGTAGTTTTGCGAGTGACCGCCAGTTGAAAGCGATTAATGGCGGCGAAGGCGGTGGAGTTGTACTGATTGACCACCTCTGTTGCCGGACATACGGGTGTATTCAACGTGGTCTTAGCACAATTGACCACCCGCTTACAATTGGATTAAACACCGCTGCTGCTAGAGGACACGCTATCGTCCACCATTGTCATTCACTATTTCATTACCACTGATCCATATATCAATACACGTTCACATATATGTACATATATATATATATATATATATATATATATATATATATATATATATATATATAATTTGTACATCCTGTTTTAATCACCGAATTCGAATGAGTTCAACCCAATAGTGTGTAGTAGAAAAAACGCTAAAAAGTTGTGAAGGCACGAGTTAAATAGGTCGACCTACTTGTATACAGTACACTGTATAGTATATCTTACTTGTGTATACGGTGCATACACACGTACAGTACCGTGGAATGGTGGTTCTTTGTTTATATATATATATATATATATATATATGTATATAATTACAGCATTGTTCGTAACGACAGACTTTATCACGATAAGACTCTGTATATAAGTAAGGGTAAGCCCGTATCTAAATAAGTGGAGCTCTAAGAAAAAACTACCCTTTATCCTTGGGCAAAGATACGTACCACGTAATTGATACTACGTGTTCACTACAATAGTGGTAGTGGGGCCCCACTGTGGGGGTAGGCCCTAGAGGGTAGGGGATAGTAGGGGTAGTCGGCTAGTTATAAAAACGTGTATATGGTATGTCAGGCTGTAGACGGTTGCTATAGTAACGTGTTTGTTAACTACACTGTATAGGTTACCTCAGTAGATCTAGCGGTGTATACAGTGTATATACCTCTAGACATTTCGTGACATTTTAACGCCTGTAAACACACACGTAAACACACACGTAAACACAACACCGCTGTAAAACAATATGTTCTCTCTACCGATGAACTTTACACCGTACACTGTACGCCATACACACACACACATGTAAATATACCGTTAGCTAGTATACATCTAATATAACGCATGCCATTACGATGCTGTGCTGTTGCTCACCGTGGCGTTACCTGTAGGTAAAAGAGAGGACAGGTAATACTGATGTCCTCGGTATTACGTAATGCATGCCGTATAGTACGCTGCAGCACACGATAGGGGTCGCTCTAAGCGCAGTCGTCTAGTCACGTGCTATGTCTGCGGCCGTAATCGGTGCTAGTGGCGCGCGTGTGAATAGCGAGAAGATCTAGATTAAAACAGCGCACCTGATCTCTCTCTCTCGATGTCTCGTTCTCTCGCGCGAGATGAGTTCTATAATCTTTGATAGTTCACCTCTCCGCCGCCGCCGTCGCGAGATTTTCGTGATTTCTCATCGCGCTCTCGCGAACGTCATCAACGCCTAGGTGTCGAAATCGCAACGGAATTCTCTTATCTGCCCTCCCCCTACCCTCCCTCTACCCTACCATCATGCCATCCTGCGTCGCTGTCCGGAGCCTAATTAGAATATAACGTGGATATCGTCACGTGGCCTTTATTGTTCTCCTCGCCGCTGACCACTGTTCTCCATTGTCCGCGTTGACCCGGGCTGGCGTTGGATTAACCTGTTGTCGCCTTCCTAGTGGTGGTGGTGGTGGGCAATACATTTATTGATCGCTGAAAAACACACACCGCCCACTGCACCTCACACATTATTACTATAACTACGCATGCACACGCCACACACACACACGCACACGCACACGCACGCACGCACGCACATAGATAGGCACCCTCGTTATTACGTCACTCGTTAGCTAACCGGGATAGCTAGATATGTCCATGAACCTCCGTATGAAAGTGACGCCATTGCTGCTTCAATGATGATGTCATTATCGCCCGAATATCAATGTCCTTATAAGGACAAAACTATAGTTTTTACTTGACTATTACAGCTGGCTCCGAGGAAAGGATATGGGGAGTTATATTATTGCATATTTTCGGAGTTTGAATATAGACAGATTTACGTAGGGCGGATGTTAAATAGGACAGAACAGGAGTTTTTAATTTGTATTTGTTTTTATGTCGTTGTTCATGTATAGTTGTAGTGGGATGTATTAAGTTACTTAAATTAGATAGGTAGTCGGGTATGTTATTGTAAGTAGAAACATGTATGTATGCTAAGGCTGATGTTATGAAGTATGCTGCATGCTTTAGTGGGCAGACAATGAAGGCTTAATTCTTAGGAAGATTCTTACGGAGGATACATGTGTTCAGTAATGTTTAGGTATGTTGAACACAGTTCGTTCAGGGGTCTACTTTGTAGGTTTCTAGTTTGTAGGGGTCTACTTTATAGTGGTCTACTTTGTAAGGGTCTACTTTGTAGGGGTCTACTTTGTAAGGGTCTACTTTGTAGGGGTCTACTTTGTAGGGGTCTACTTTATAGGGGTCTACTTTATAGGGGTCTATTTTGTAAGGGTCTAATTTGTAGGGGTCTACTTTGTAGGGGCCTAGTTTTTAGGGGTCTACTTTATATGGGTCTACTTTGTAAGGGGTCTACTTTATAGTGACTCCTATTATTTATCTATTGTTTTCTCTATATATATATATACAATCTATGTAGCTCTCGCTGATTTCTACTCTGCATGTTTACTTAAATAGTTAATAATTAAAGTTAGTAAATACACGAGAAATTGGAGTGAAACTATACATATATCGATGTCCACTGGACATTGGCCAGTTAGTGAATGTTCCGCATGTTTTATTATTTCGTATGAGTGTTTGTATAGTTATATATATATATATATATATATATATATATATATATATATGTATATTTATATTCTTATCGTGGCCTGTTCTCAGTATTGAGTGCCTATAGGTATACTATAGTATGGCTTACGGAGAGATCTATAAGAACGTGGTGTGCGGACACAAATATCGTAGTGAGCTTATAGTCAGTGAAGCAGCGCGGTCGCCATGGTAACTCATTCGGATACACCGATAATAGAATACACGTGCTGCTGATGGCTTGGGTCCGAATACTGATTGGTTCTTAACGAGCCGACTGATTAAAACCATGTAGGGGTTGAACGTGCGTGCTTCACGTCGTGTATATTCATATATATATATATATATATATATATATATATATATGCCAAAAGGAATTATTATAAAGAGATTTTTTATTAGAAATAATAATAATGCTACTAATAATAGTTCATATGCAAGTAATGCATCTGCATCTACATTAAATCAATGAATCTAAATAATAAGCTTAAGTTAATGTCTTTAAATTGTAATGGCATAAAAAATAAAATAGATGAAATATTAGATTTTTATAATAATGTAGATTTATTCTGTTTCCAAGAACATTGGCTTTCTACTGAAGAATGCCTATTGTTCAATACTATAAGTGATATGTTTTGTGGTTATGGTAATGCAGCTTTTGACAACTCTCAATTGAGAATAGGTAGACCGTTTGGTGGGGTTGGGTTTATGTGGAATAAGAATATTGATAGATATGTCTCAATTATAAAATCAGATTATGATTGGCTAATTTGTATTAAAATGTTTAATTTCTATATAATTAATGTTTATATGCCTTATGAATGTCCTAATAATGTAGATAAATTTAATACTCAATTGATACAACTTTTTTTATATTGTGATTGTCTTAATACTAGCAATTATTGTATAATTGGTGATTTAAATTCTAATATTTTGAATTTAAAATCTTTATATAGTAATAATTTAATAAAGTACTGTGATGAAAAAAATTTGATTATATCTGATAGTTTGCTTCTTGAGCCTAATAGTTATACCTGCGTAAGCTCTGCTTGGAATTCTTTTTCTTGGCTAGACCATGTTATCTCAACAAATGATATGCATATTTCTTTAATTGACATTACTATTGATTATTCTTTTATACTCTCGGATCATCATCCGTTATTAATAACTGTAAGACAAGATAATACACATTTAGTAGTTTCAAATGACTCTAAAGTGAATAAGAGAATAAAATGGAATAATCTAAATAAAAAGCAAATATTATTATACAAACAGAATACAACATTTAGACTCAATAGATTAATTACTTCAATTAATAGTAATAATAATGTTAATTTTTCAGAATCAGTATACAATACACTATTAAGTATACTTTTAAGTGAATCTGATGTATTACATATTAAACTTAAAACTAATTTCAAAAATCTTCGGTCAGAATGGACTAGTGACGTAAAAAAGTATCATTCGATTGCTAGATCACATTATTTAATATGGAGATCAGTAAATAATCCCCGTTATGGTATAGTTTATGATAACATGGTTATGTCGAGGAGAAAGTTCAAATATGAGTTACGCACAAGTAAAGCTTATTATAGCCGAATAAAAGCGAATGATGTTGCATTCAAATTAATAAATGATCGTAATTCATTTTGGAAAATTGTATCTAGTAAATTAAAAAAAACTTATCAATACAAAATAATATTGATAATGTACATGGCTTATCTGATATTGTAAAATTCTGGTTCAATCATTATAGTTGCATTTTCAATGGATGCAAAGATGGTCATTACCCCTACCAAATAGTGGATATTAATGAAATAGTTTATACAGATAGAAATGAAATATCATCTATTATTAAGACTATTAAAAAAGGTAAAAATGTGGGTCCTGATGGATTATCAGTTGAACACATTAATTATGCAGATAATACTATTATAGATACACTAGTATTACTAATCAATAACATGCTTCTAAATTCTTATTTCCCGAGTAAGTTAATTGAATCATATATTTTACCCATTATTAAAAATAAAAACAAAAGAACTACTGATTCAGCGAATTATAGGCCCATATGTATCTCTAATGTAATTTGTAAGATAATTGAGAAAGTAATTTACAATAGAATATATAAACTATTATCTACTCATGATAATCAATTTGGTTTTAAAGCAAAGCTTGGCACGGAAATGTGTGTATTTTCCCTAAAACAGTTGATCAATGATTATAAAAATAACAACACAAATATGTTTGTTGCATTTTTAGATGCATCCAAAGCATTTGATAATATAAGTCACAATATACTATTCGAAAGATTAAGGAATAAAAATGTTCCTATATACTTAATTAATTTTCTAAATTATTGGTATCGAAATCAGCGTATATATATTAAATGGGGAAGCTATAATTATGATACGTTTAGTGTTGCTAATGGAGTGCGTCAAGGTGGGATATTATCACCTTTACTATATAATATTTATACTGATCCAATGATAGGTAATCTGAACTCTATTAAAACTGGGTATTGTATTAATGGAAATATAATAAATAATTTGTGTTATGCGGATGACACAACCTTATTCTCACCCTCGCTATCTGGTTTGCAGCTGTTGATTGATTGTTGTCAGAAGTTTGCAAATAGTAATAAAATAACATATAATATTGAAAAATATGTTATCCTACCAATTTATTATAACAAATCTCATCATAATCCAATTAAGCTACGTATTGGAAATACATGCTTGAGAGTAGTAAAAGCTTATAAGTATCTTGGACACTGGATTTCTGATAATTTATCTGATGAGATGGATATAAACTGTAATATTAAACGTCTTTACACAACTAGCTATTCTCTATCTAATAGATTTAGAAACTGCTCGAAATATGTATGTATATTGCTTTTTAAAACATTCTGCTCTAATATGTATCTTTGTAGTCTATGGGATACAGATAATGCTTACTTTAAAAAAATTCAAGTAGCATATAATAATGCATATCGCATATCCCTTGGCTATAAACCTAGATGCAGTGCATCCGAAATGTACCTATATGATAATGTCGATAATATTATTATAAAATTACGTAAGTCGTATTACTCACTATATAATCGTGTTAAATTATCTGACAATTCTATTATTAAAATGATATATTTATATAATGTTTCTCGCCCGTCGTCAATATTTAAAATATGGTGTACATCATTGTTTTTTTAACTATATATTATTTGTAATTATATACTTATATATATATAGATATGTGTTGTATAGTTGTATTTAATTTTTTTTTGTTTTGTTTATCTATGGACTGTTTATGTCTGACTCAAATAAATAATAATAATAATAATATATATATATATATATATCTATATATGTGTGTGTATATCTATAGGTGCATACACGCAAGTGTGTGTATGTGCGTATATGTATGTTCGTGTGTGTGTGCGTATACGGGTTTATATATATATATATATATATATATATATATATATACCAGTATATATATATATATATGTTATAAATTCAAATATGTAGATATACCGATTAATGTATACATTTAGTTGCACTAATTATTACGTAACATAAATCGATATATCTATAGATAAAAACTTAATTTTTTATTAAAAAACTTAAAACTTTATTTCGGTGTCACATTCAGTTGATTCGCTAGGATAGCCATGTATATTTCTATTTTTGTATGTATATATTTTATCGTATGTTAATTCCTGTTAATTCCTGTTTTTCATATTATTATTTTATATTTAGTTTTATATTTTAGATTTATCGTCTGTTCATTTAGTTTCGTTATTTTCCTATAGGAGAAAGGCTGCGATATACATATTGTGTGTATACACACTATTGGTTATGCGTCTCATCGGGTTGGTACACATTGTTATTATGTTATATTAATGTTGTTATCTTCAACATGTCTTAACTTAATAAAGTATATACGAATCTTAACTTTATAACATATATATATATATATATATATAAACATACACATATATATATATATATATATATATATATATATATATATATATATATATATATATATATATATATATAACATATATACACATCTTAATATATACATATATATACTTATAATTAATAAGTATAGTTTAATACATATATTAAACATTATTAATATTAATATATTAATAATATATAAATATGATCATCTATAAATGTATTTTTATTAGAAAACATTATTATTAAAGTAAACATTAGGTACATATAGGTATGTGTATGTGTAGGTATATACATATAGGTATACGGTATACATTAGTTATATATATGCATTCTATAATTTTCTAAAACATATTTGATTTCATAGAATAAACATGTTTTTAATGAAGAACGAGAACCGCTCGTCGAACGGTTCTCGTTGGTTAATAAACAAATACATGGATACATGTATATGTACACGTGGTCATTCGTAATATAAATATATGTTATAATATATATATATATATATATATATATATATAATATATAGTATATATTGTATACAGGTATATATTTGTTGTATTGTATATCATGTATATATTGTTTTCAGTAATAATACTTCAGTAATAAGTAATATTGATGTGTGTAGTAGTATTGTGATATACCGTAAAATTAAAGGGTTTGATATGTTATATAATAGCAATAGCTTTTCAGATTTTGTCATATAGTAAATATAATTGTTTATTTAATATCGAAACCATATATTTATACACTTATATGTAGGCTAGACTTTATTGATACTATATACCTACACACGTGCACGAGCGCGCACACACACACATCACGAACCCTTTACCTGGAGTTACTACAGCTCTATAGAATACTACTGTAGTATACTACAAGTATAGTTGTACCTATGATTATATTATTATTTAGTTATAGCAGGGAGTTATTTAGTTATAGGTACCTGGTTATAGCTTACTAATCACATAGTGCATGTTAACGAATATAATACCAGTAGTTATTATGTACGATGTCATGATTGTATGCGCGCGTTTATACGCTCGTGTTACATGCATATATGCGCACGTTCATGCGCACGTTACAGAACTCGTTTATATGCGTACATGCGCGCGTTTATACGCTCGTGTTACATGCGTACAATGTGTGCTATATATATAACTATAGGTATTATAATTATAGTTACTATATATTACTAGTTATTATAAAATGCGCTCAATCTTTATTAAAATGTAGCGATCTGAGCCGGCTTACCGCACACTGTATACCTATAGGGTTATGCAACCCTAGTGGTAAACGTGTATGACCACTAGTGGTGCGACTATCTTCTATTGTTATCAGTTGTCACGTGATTAATTCGTTCACGCCCACCGGCGTCGCCTGGGTCTACGCATGCGCGGCGAGTGCGTGTATTCGTGTGTTCATTAGTACCATATACATAGAATTATACATAGAATTAACCGCATTCTAAATCTATGGTTAGTACGCATGCGTGGGCGTTTGTTAATATTGCGCTTAGTTACCGTAACAATATACACGCGAGCATGCATTATACATCACGCGTACGTGTATATGTACGTGTATACGTGTTATGCTTTATTTAAACACTTCGATATATACGAAATATCTAAAAAGTGTATAGGCAATGTAATGATAAATAATAAAAATTCTATAATCAACAAACACAGTTACTATTATTGAATATACCTATATATATATAACAGAACGATAATGATAATGAACGATAATAATGAGTTTGAGTTATATAGCATTCAGAGATTCGTACGTAATAACAATATTTGTAACTAGTTTTATAAGATGACGAGGTGGCCGAATAAAATGCATTTGATATATTTAGTATTGTTGGTGCACCAGTATTAAGTATTATAATAAGGACATTATTGAGATTATCAATGCAGGGTGGGAAAAGGAAAATATAAATATATAAATCAGAAATAAAATTAAATAATTGTATTTTAATTTGAATAATTAATAACGTTGCAATACGTGAGAATGCAATGGTGTAATGATAGAATAAAGTGATAGTTTAAAAAAAATAACATTATTAAAATTAGGAATAATAATTAAATCAAGCGTATTTCTTATGAGATAGAGGGATTCAAGTAATTCACCAAAAGAAGAATGTGGAGGAAAATGGTTTATAAATGGAAATTAAAATCACCGGCAATAAGATCATTGGTATTATTAATAGAATGAATAATATCAATAAAGTTATTGAAAAAGGTAAAATATTATTTAGTATTGAGATGTCGGTAAATTAAAAGAAGATATGTTAACACTTATGGCACGCGAGGGCATTCAGATACATATAGAGGACTATGATTATAGTATAACAATCGACTTCTGCATATTAACGCATATATATATATAAATTCCTATAGGTCCTACTAAGATGATTTTCACTAGAAAGAATGGTTGGAGTAATACATATTATTAATACATGAACATATGGGTATCGCGGAAGTAATTTAGGTTTCAGTGAATAGTAAATATCATGTTTTTCATCAATAAGTAAAAGTTATTAATAGAACGGTAATTAGTCCATTACGAATCGTAATTTACGATGTCAATGTTAGCTTTAAGAGATCTAGTAATAGGAAGGTATTAAGATAGATTGGTAAGTCATGTAGATTTCATTTGCACAATGTACGACATTTAGAATTGAGAGTTTTGTATATTCTAGTATGAAAAACGATAATGATGTGAGAGCCATATTAGGATGTTTCCCATGCAGCTAATTCATACATTGTGAGCAAGTTTTGAATTTCCAATCAGTAATCTTCAAATCGGTAAATGGTCTGAGTTCATAATGTGATGATCGATAATTAGTAGTAGTAGTAGTAGTAGTAGTAGTAGTAGTAGTAGTAGTAGTAGTAGTAGTAGTAGTAGTAGTAGTAGTAGTAGTAGTAGTAGTAGTAGTAGTAGTAGTAGTAGTAGTAGTAGTAGTAGTAGTAGTAGTAGTAGTAGTAGTTGTAGTAGTTGTAGTAGTTGTAGTAGTAGTAGTATACTTTATATATTCACTCCAATCCAATTTTAAATAAATTGTTCGGAAGTGTATATAAAGTTATAGCGACATCCATAATACAATTAATAATAATAAGAATTAATTGTATGGAAATCTGTTCTCTGTGGAAGAGTGTATTAAAGTGCAGTTCTTAAAGTTAGTTAGTCCAGTTCAAGTAAGTGTCTATGTATATTGTTTTATTTTATTTACTAGGAAATGCATACATATGTGTGTTTGCATGCATGTAATGTATATATATATATATATATATATATAAATAATGATACTGACTATAAGAAGTGTACATATATATATATATATATATATAGAATGTGCATAATGTCAATGATTACCATTTGTATACCAATTGAATATATATATATATATTGCATGTAAATATGGCATCACATCGATTATGAGTTATTAATAAAATATACTCGTGGTGGTTACGGTGTATAGAGAAAGAGAAAGTATCGCGTCACTTCAGATGTGAATAACTCTATTGTCTACCGCGGGTAGCCCGATACGCATGCGTGTGTCACACTAGGCTCTGTAGACAACATACAGTACACATATACACACACATACATACATACACACATACACATACATATACATTATGTGACTATCGTGCTTTGTCAGTAGATCAGTGTGTAATAAATTAATTGAATTAAAAATAAAACTAAGTTAATAATTATAACATTTTCTTATATATGTAGAATATATTCTATATTTATTTTATATATATATATAATATGCATAATTTCGATTCGTAAATCACGATTGGAGATATGGATATTTCGTTTGTGATTGTCTACTAAACTTCGAGTTACCGATTCGAAATACCGTTCCACCAATAGCGATAGAGTAGTTAACTCCGCCCACACCCGTCAATCAACGGCTCGCCAATATCTGACACTGGCTAACCTGCTGGGATCTCATTGCTAATTTCCAACTCGTTGAACCAACATCGAAGCGTACAATCTACGTGACACACGAACATTCGGACATATACATACATCCACACACATCCACACACACACACACGGATCGTGTAGTACAACGTATATACTTACAGGGAGGTCCGGCGGCATTAGTATCGCTTCACGTGAGTGTCATAGGTGACAACCTTGCACTCCTCTCGCCCTTGCGCTCCTCTCGCCCTTGTCCGGGTGCTCATCTCTCCCGCACCGTCAGACGTTTGGATACCCTATCGATTTGTCTGTGCCCGCCCCCACTACTAGGTGCGGTCAGACCGTTGCCCCGTCCACTCGTTCTGACCTCGTCACTCGGCTATGACCTCATCGTAACACACCGGATACACACACCCCAGCAACTGGAACTATAGCCTACATCACCAATATAGGACCCTCTATCTACTATCACGGGTAAGCATCGGGATTTAGGGTTCTCGTTTAGGCCCTAGTTGTAGCCCGTTGTAACATCGTCTACACAAGTATAGGTGTATATTATAATAATCATATAACTAATATATTATTACTGTATATAATATTTATATACTGTATTATAATATATATTACAATATAATATTGTGTTATTTTAATACATTTTATTAATACTAAATTAAATATAAATTGTATACCATATATGGTATACACATACACTCATACATAAATACAATTTAATAAGTTAAGTTAAATATTTACTTTCAATATAATTAATATATTATATACGATATGATGTGTGTGTGTGTGTGTGTGTGTGTGTGTGTGTGTGTGTGTGTGTGTATGTGTTTTGCATACTGTGTGTGTGTGTGCGTAATTATGATGGATATGATGATCAATGCAACATTGATGGCATGCCACACTGCTCAGTGAATTAAATCACGTATGTTGGTATATGTGGTGGTGGTGGTGGTGGTGGTGGTGGTGGTGGTGGTGGTGGTGGTGGTGGTGGTGGTGGTGGTGGTGGTGGTGGTGGTGGTGGTAGTAGTAGTAGTAGTAGTAGTAGTAGTAGTAGTAGTAGTAGTAGTAGTAGTAGTAGTAGTAGTAGTAGTAGTAGTAGTAGTAGTAGTAGTAGTAGTAGTAGTAGTAGTAGTAGTAGTAGTAGTAGTAGTAGTAGTAGTAGTAGTAGTAGTAGTAGTAGTAGTAGTAGTAGTAGTAGTAGTAGTAGTAGTAGTAGTAGTAGTAGTAGTAGTAGTAGTAGTAGTAGTAGTAGTAGTAGTAGTAGTAGTAGTAGTAGTAGTAGTAGTAGTAGTAGTAGTAGTAGTAGTAGTAGTAGTAGTAGTAGTAGTAGTAGTAGTAGTAGTAGTAGTAGTAGTAGTAGTAGTAGTAGTAGTAGTAGTAGTAGTAGTAGTAGTAGTAGTAGTAGTAGTAGTAGTAGTAGTAGTAGTAGTAGTAGTAGTAGTAGTAGTAGTAGTAGTAGTAGTAGTAGTAGTAGTAGTAGTAGTAGTAGTAGTAGTAGTAGTAGTAGTAGTAGTAGTAGTAGTAGTAGTAGTAGTAGTAGTAGTAGTAGTAGTAGTAGTAGTAGTAGTAGTAGTCGGGCGTAGTAGTCGGGCGTAGTAGTCGGGCGTAGTAGTCGGGCGTAGTATATATATATATTATATTATATTATACCAGGGAGGTCCCTGCAGGGATAACCATGGTTATACTACCCCCTATATACACTATGTTATACTACCCCCTACTACCACTACTACTACTAAAACTAATGTAGACCACTACTATATGCATATATATATGTATATATATATAATATATATATATATTATAGTATTAATAGTAGTAGTATTAATACATTCCTACTACTATGGCATTAGTAGTATGTAACACTATTATCGCTCATTAAGAGTTCACCAGCATGTTGGCAATGTGAGATTCATTTCAATTGTACTATTATGCAATCAATTCGCACCGTATTACATAACGTCGAATACAACGTATACGATATTCATAACTATTGCGTAATAGTGGTGTATTATAAACCCCATTTGTACACGGCACCGTCTATACTAACCTCCTATCTCGTGTGTATAGTATACACTGTATACACATATATATACACATATATATATATATATATATATATATATATACACAAATATACGCATATATGCGTGTGGTCGATGTAGGGGATAGCTGTTTATTTATTCTGTTAACCAAGTAATGTGTATTTAATTCGGTTCATGTGGTTCACTGATGTCCTATATAGGACATACACTGGTCGCCCGTCTGTGTAGGGCAGCAGTGGTAGTGGTCTCGTGGCGTTTACTACGTTTGACCGATGGTCAGCAACGTATTCTTCAGTAACGAGTAGGGCAGACGTTACACTACACATGGAAGTAACATCGATTATAGATCGTATTACTTTATTTATTCTTTTAAACGTCTTTTTTTAACAGACGACATATATTATTTTGTAATTCCTAATCATAATTAACATGTATGTTATTATCGTAATTAAATATATTACTGAATTATATATATATATATATATATTAACATTATTAAATAAATCAAATATCTATCATGGTCAAATCAGGCAGTATGTAATATATACTATATATTATATATATTATGTAATATATACTACATACTATATAGTATATGTCAACATTAATTATATAACATGAACAATTTATATTTTATATATATAATAATATATGGTATATAAATATTTATATACAATATTTAATATATATATATATATTATATAACATGTCATAGTAATATAATTTAATATATTACTAATACTTCTATTCTTTTAAAACTGTCAAAACTATTATATTAGAATAATATCATATGATTCGTATACGAATTTTGATATCATACGAATTATATTATGCATATAACTTATATTATATATTATAAGCCTTGACTTCACACAAATATAATTCTCTGTGCTATATTAGCATTACTTATTTATTATTAACAATATAAATATAAATATATGTCACCTCTTCATGCAAACTATAGTTTGTTATAGCAAATCAAATCAGAGCAAATACAAATTATTAACCCTAGTTACAATTATTATTCATAGTTATAATATTTAATTTGTTATTTACTAGATGAAATAAATATGTAAGAACAAATTATAGATAATATACACTATTATATATATATATATATATATATATTTATTTTATTATATTTTATATTCCAGTTATTATATAAATATATATTATATTATAATTATTATTCTAATAGAGTTAAAAATAATAATATTGTATATATATATATATATATATATATTTATTATTTATATTACAAATAATAAATATCTTTATGTATATTCCAGTATCTATTAATTTAATAGTAAAATAAATATTTACTTTAATCTTGATTTTCTCAGTTTATTATTTCTGATACATACATCCAGCTAACAACGTGAACATTATTCGATATCACATAGAGTTATTTCCTATAATAATATAATTTTCAGTATATACCTATATGTATCATTCATATGTTAGCATTCATAGCGATATTTATAAGTAAATATTAGTTTTTTTTATATATTTTATATATTTTAATATTTATATTTGTTTTACATCTTGTTTCGTTTTTTGTTTTAAATATTGTTTTAAATTATTATTGGTATTATTATTAGTCATCTGTAATTTGACAGGAATGTGGCGCCATTGCACGTCTTATTGAACTATGATTAATTTTTGTTTAGTAGTTTTAATTTATTACATACTTTTAGATATTTTTATTTTACACATATTTATAATAATTTATTATTTTTATTAAAAAGTTCTCAATATTACAATATTATAAAGTTACATATTTTACTAATATATATTTTAATACATATACAATTATTTTATTATCTTATTTTATTATTTACTTTAATGTAATGGATTGAAATATGATGATAACTTATGTTCATGAACAGTGTTTTATTATTTTTATTAATTTATATATATATATATATATATATATGTATCTTCTATTTTATTATTTCATTTGCTAATTATATTACAAAGAATGCTAACACATGAATAATTATTATAATATTACTTTGACTAATATTGTAATCTGTACATGAACATATTGGAGGTATCGACCAAATAAAGCCTAGGCTTTCACTGATCCTCCATAGACGTATGATATACATAGTATGTCGTATGTCTATACACTTATTTCATTCATTCATTCATATATATATATATATATATATATACTATATATTATATAGTATATAATATAGATACTAAAAATAGATATGTCTAATAATAATCATAGTGTGTGTATATATGTATATATATATATATATATATATATATATATATATATATATATATATATATATATATATATATATATATATATGTTATCTTATGATATAGGAATTATCATTGAAATCAATAAGGACAGGTCATATATCTTCCTCTTCCATGAATTATATTAAAATATCTCTAAACCAGTATTTGCACGTATGTTAGTTATTATTTTCGAATACTTATAATAATTAGGTACTATAGTCTGCATTGTAATATAATGTATACCTATAAATAAGTAAACATTTTATATTATGAATAATATTCAATATTTAATATGTTATTGGATCCTACAGGATCACATGTGATATAAAATGTATATACGTATATAGACATGTATGTGTGTTAATTATGCGGGTGGATGTTTCCCTGTAATATACACGGGCGTATAGCGGCCAATAGATGACCAGTCCGAAATGACGGCGGTCCAGCGTATAACGATCATCAGTGTCATAAAACTAATATTAAAGTCTGCTATATTTACTAGTCCATGGTTCAGAGGTAGCCGAGTTACGTAACCTAGTCATTAAGTAATGGTGCGCGCTCACACACACACACCCGCACACACACATGTAGATGTATGTGCCGGTGAAAACGTTACCATTAGAGGTCGGATAATTTCGAACGGGACATATAGTGGAGCGGAAGTAGGCGAGGGGTAGTGACGAGGTGAGATATCGTAAATCTGAAATCGATGTGTGGTCAAGGCATCATCGCTGACCTCGGGTGACGCGTAACAATAAAACCACCATCGTTAATTGTATTACTGGACGTAGTGGTTATATTACGTGCAGTAACGGTCAATCAACGAGTGACACTTACTGAACTGCTATACTGCTAATTCTAGTGAACTTTTCGCGTTCATAACTACATCTATAAGTCACTTATATAACGTTTGTTTGTATAATATAGGTTATGTTATCAGATGTGGTGCATAATTCAATGTTTTTCATATTCTTAAAAATTCATATAAAAATGTATATATATATATATATGATAAAAAACTATATAATTAATGTATATAATAGTGTATAATTAGGTTAACTATGTATACATAGTTACATAGTGTACATATAGGCTCATGTATACATGTATTTAAAGGTCTATGTATTACGTAATGGGGGTATTTCCGGCAAGTTACCGGAAAATAAGGGGGTATCCCACTACATCGTTTTCTAGCACTAATTTTCGATCATTAATTCCGGAAATACTGGTAGGGGATGTCCCCTTCACGTAATACATAGAACTTTAAATACACGTATACATGAACCTATATAGTTTTATCATATATTTATATATATATATATATATATATATGTTTTTATATGCATTTTTAAGAATATGAAAACCATTGAATTATGCATCACACCTGATAACATATTATGTGTTATACAAACAAACTTTACATAAGTGACTTATAGATTTAGTTATGAATACGAATAGTTAAGCCATACTCGTGACATCACCCTGTGACGTTAATGTATCTTGCGCTTATGAGCCGCATGTCCATCGTAAGGACATGCGGCTCACATAAATCACGTGCTTCGAACCGTCGCGTGGAATGATGTAATAGGTAATCGTGTGCGACTCGATCCGCCTTACACTGCGCGTATGTTTATGTGCATAAGATATGCAGGTATAGGTAGATAGGTAGATAGGTAGGTAGGTATAGCTGTAGGTATAGCTGCCTATAGAAGGGCGGCAGGATCTGTCGGTAGATGATATTTAATTAAATGTGTACCGCGGGCTAACAATACAATGTAGCCATAGGCTGTAGTAGTGGTCGGAGAGGGGAGGGGACGCACAGACAAACCGGTCAGTTATATCAGTGCTGCTGCTGCTGGTAGTGCTGGTGGTGGTGGTCAGTGAGATAATTACGCGGCCGTAATTACAGGGAACCGCGCCACCATCCTTTGATGGGGCCGCCCGAGCCCTGTGGCCCTCCCCTCGAGCTCTATGTCACCTAACCCTATACGTCGTACACCTAGAATACCTTCCTATACCTGTGTGTACGTATATTGAGTAATCTTGATTTTACGAAATTTAGTATATATTTACGATTACAATTTACATACATGTTTACACACCTAAACACATATTCATATATATATATATATATATATATATATATATATATATATATATATATATGTGTGTGTGTGTGTATAAATGTAAAATGAGTGTGGAATAACAACACTTATATGTATAATATTAGCATTATCTCTATATCATTATCATTCACCCACTCATCCTCTCTCTATCACCACATTACCTTATATATAACTACACATACAGGTTCACACCGACCTCCTACTATATATGTATATATGTTTTTGTATCGTAGGAACTAATTAAATATTTAAATATATTATATATATATATATATATTTATATATAATATTATATATATATAAATATTATATATATATAAATGTAAAATGAGTGTGGAATAACGACACATATATCTATAAGATTAGCGAGTTATCTCTCTCTCTCTCTCCTTATCTCTCTCTCTCTCTCCTTATCTCTGACCCACTCACCGTCGTTCTCTCTCACCACATCACCTTACATACCACTACACACACACACAGGTTCACCCCGACCCGCACGCCTAGCATGCATGATACGTCCACCACAAACATCGTGAACGAGGCCAACCGGATGAGGAAAATGGTACCGGAGAGGTTCTACGAGATGGTCGTAATGCACCTGTCCATTTTACTCGACCTGAACGGCGTTCTCCTCAGTGAACTGGAAACCTCCCTCTCTCAGACCAGCGTCGGAAAGACCCCCTCTTCTTCGGGGAGACACTCGAAATCCGCATCGAGGAAACCTATTAAGGGTTAGCCTGCACTGCACGCCGTACACTATATCACCAATAGTTACGTTATATATCACGTGATATCGTGTATTAAGGGAATTATCTATACCACGTGGTATCTAGGGTTTATATTTCATACGGGAGTGCAACACTAGTACTTCTATCAGCAATACTACCATCATTCTATCAGAACTCATACTACTAGATCATGGCAATTTAACTCTAGATAATGATTCAGCTACACAGTATTATATATATATATATATATATATATATATATATATATATATATATATATATATAATGTATGTATGTATGTATATATATAGGATAGTTTATATTTATTTCCCTGGTGACCTCTATAGAGTGTATACTGGCGAAGTCGTATATGGGTCTACAAGTGGTTATATAGTATAGTATAAGTACGTTATAGTATACTATATTCTATGCAAGATATTGTTGTCTACGGGTTATTATATAATCTATGATAATCTATTGTAATCCGACACGCCTCATAGACGTAATGGGTTCAATGTACGTCGTACATTATACGCCGTACATCCGCATATGTATATAGGCATGCCATACATTATGTTGAAGTTATGTATGCGTGTGTGCGTGAGTACTTAAAGTAGTACTTAATATAGAATGTATACATTATAGCGGTGGTTACCATGTATAATATCGTATTCGTCATTAAATCCGTCGTTTTTTTACCTTATCGAACCTGTACTGATTAATATACAGATATATAATGTATATATATATATATATATATATATATATGTACATATATATATATATATATATCTAAATTAATTAACCGTATTATTTTAATTAATATAACGCATGGTACGATAGTCAGTGGCGACATTAATCTGGCTGCGCTGGCCTCATGACGTCATGCAGGCCTGGTTACGTAATAGAGGCGCAACTATCTGAGGTCATAGGTCATCGGTGTGACGTGATTCGTCGAGAGAGAGAGAGTAAAGAATATTCTTATTAGTCTATTAGTGGGCAGATTTACACTACTCCGTTTACGTTATACCCGGTACTATTATAGTAGTAAATAGGTAACTATAATACACACTTATACACATATACACACGCATACAAAAACACAATTATTATCAATGTAGACAAATGTTACATACTTAGATTGCCCTTCTATACTTTACAATTTGCCTATATCTTAGGTATAAACTTAGCTAGAGCTGTGACCTTGTAGAGAATTTCATATCAATGTTTATATTATATAATCATAGATTTATAGTTTACTGTAAACTATAAATCTATGTATATAATACATAATGTGTGCCTAGTGCATAGTATTAACAATATATTGGACTATGCATAGTTAACAATGGTTAACAAAATAAGCTCGTATTTAATTAATATAATATGTTAATTCGTAGTGCTTCATTAAGAGGATGACATGCACTATATCATTATTATATTTAAAAATAGAGCATTTGTAATTGTCTGTGTTTTTATCTTTGCAATTGTATTGTGTGTATTTAGATCACGCTAGTGCATACATGTAGCATATATACTAAATCATTGCTATTATTTTAACATAGAACAATGCGTCATTAATTATAATACTTATAGTTACCATAGGAGATATTAGCAGTAGTAGTAGTGGTAGTGGTAATGGTAGTGGTAGTGGTAGTGGTGGTGGCAGTGCTGCAACATTAATCAGTGACAAGGGCATTGTTGTAATTTATGTAGTTGAACATGATATTCATAATTAAAAACATGCAGACACATGTTCATAATACACACACACACACGCATATATATATATATATATATATAATGCATTTATTTAAGTATATGTATGTAGGTATCCTATATGTTAAATATATGTGTGTGTTTTGTAATACATTATAAAAAGATTATATAGTGGTATTAATACAAATCAGTACGTGTATGTGTGTATGTGTGTGTGTGTTACATAAAGGCGTGTTGGAAAGTATCTAGGGGACAGGTGATCTCTGACCACTAAGGTGTGGCATGTCCAGAGGACACTAGGTCCAGTACCACCCATCCCCCCTCCACCCCTACCCCCCGTTGCTACCCGTGAACACTGGTATAGGTATAGTGGAGGAGGAGGAGGAGGAGGAGCAGCAGAGAGTGAGAGAGAGTGAGAGATTATCTATCCCACACTAATGATGCCTAGGACATAGCTAATACTATATGTCCTTGTCATTCATAGTGCTAATAATCATAGTATAATAGTAATAAAAGTAGTAGTAGTATTAGTGCAGCTAGTAGTACAGCTAGTATGCGCGGTGGAACGATTTTGTATGTACCAACCAATCACAATAAATGTTGTGGTAAAAGTGGGGGGGGGACCAATACATAGGAGGTCCCCCTAGAAAGTTTCCCTAGCAACTAGTAGTGGTAAAGGTATTATAGGTGACACAGGTAGTATCGATGACCTTTAACCTACTATTCACCATACAGAACCAGCACCAAGTACAACTATATTCGGGGAACCTCTGACTTTTACTTCTTTGAAAGCAATCTTACCACTAATCGAATTTTTAGATGAAAGTTTGTATACCTCTTTCTTTGTATAATATTTGTATATATATTTATATATATATATATATATATACCATATATTAAATGTAGGCATATATATATGTATATATATATATTATCACACATCTTAACATAGTGCAGTGCATACCTTGCATTACTCAAATAGTATTGTAGTATGAACTGATTTATGAATATGTGTGAACCTAATGAATTACACAGTCATTATATAATACTATTGTGCTATGTTTACCTGAGAAATACAGGTAACCTACTACTTACTTGTGGTACCAATACATATTCTCTCTATCTCACTCTATATCTCATACCTCTCTCTCTGCAGCTAATGTTATTAATTACATTCTGTGTTATCTACACACAATATATACATTTCATTGGTATTTTGATGTTTAAATGATGCACTATAGCATGTAACACTATTGGTTATAAACACTGCACTGCAGATTTCAAGTTTCTCGATGTAATGCATTATATAAGCAACATTAATTGGATAAAATCCTGTATAATATTTGTAAATGAAAATTTCTTAATAATACTATTAGTATATTTGTTCGAAATGTTTCATCAGCGAGTTGCAATGTACTCGTTATGGCTACCTGTGTAAATACAAGATAAGAGATATAAACGATGCATTGTTTCGACAGATGTAAATACTAAAGGGTTGTTCAGGATCGGGGGCAACCTGAAACGAATGTCGGACCTCATGAACAGGTTGAACACCGGAGAACAGTTGACCTTGGCAGTGGTACGAAGTGAATATAACGTACACGTCGTAGCCTCGCTCGTTAAGCGCTTCCTCGAGATGCTTCCGGAGCGTGTTCTCTGCGACTCGCTGTACGATACTTATCTGAGCATCAACGGTCAGTCATGTCACCAACATGTGGAATTTGTATTCATTTTTAAAATATATTCATATCAATTAATTTAATTAACCTTTCTTAACTATAATTGATCGACTATAACTATTAGTAAAATAAGAACACATCCCACCCCTCCTCATCATCCCCCGTCCCCGCCTCCTCATCCTCATCCTCCCCCATCCCCTCCTTCTAGAACTACCCGCGGAGAAAAGACTAACTTCTATGCAGTTGCTAGCGCAGTTGTTACCTCGCACTAACTACCACCTGTTGTCGGTGCTGCTACCGGTACTGAAGAGAACCACCGACTGCATCGACCAATCACAGATGTCCGTCTCCAGTATGGCTACCGTGATGCTGCCCAGTGTCCTAGTGCCGAGACATCAACGGCCCGCCCATGAACTAATGAACAAAGCGGCCCAGTGTACTATGCAGTTCTTCATCGAACAGGCCGACAATATTCTCAAGGTCAGCGCGCTACACCTAGTGGTGACCTACGCGAGCGTGAATGTTCTCTAGGTGCGCTAGCATTGCGATAGATTTAGAAGAAGTATTGATGCGGTACCGGTGATAACTTCCTCACATACCACCCCTCCTCACATACCACCCCTCCTCACATATTACCCCTCCTACTCTATAGATTCCTGAGAGACTGAAAGAGGATATTAGAGCTTTCTGGAGGAAAACGGAAGAGGAGTTTACGGAGGTTCGCTATTAATGTAACAATATATGCTATAGTATCAGTATAACAGTAGTACACTAATATAATGGTAGATATTACTATAAAGATGAATTCATTAGGACATACGTGTGCAAGTTCGCATGAAATATTCCGATAACATTATGATTTAGTGAAAGGTATCGATTAAAGATATCGCAACACGTGAACATATATTCTATAATATATTCTAAAACTATATCATCCGATGAATAGCGAGTTACGATCATTTTTTTCAACTTATGCATGGTTTGTCATCAAAAGTTCCGTCAGAAAATTATATATTTAAGAGTCATCTGAACTTCCAAACATATTTTGTAGTATGAAACCAACTTTACCCTTTATTCATTGATTTTACAATTTAATGTCATATTTACATTGTATATTGACTAATAGATTATTCTTGAATAACTAAGGGTGTGATTTTGTAACGTGGACAGTTGAACAGTCTATCATTGAACACTCTCAATGTATCAACTGTCCAATGGAGTGTCCATCTTTCCTTGCATTTATTGTAGCTAGTTATACTGTATAATGATACACGTCATGCCGGATAATATCGTGATTGTAACGATTTGTTATAATTAAATCTAAAATTAGATTATAATATATATATATTATAATGATAATTAGCAATGTCATGTAAAACATCTACAAAATACGTTAAAAATGTATAAACATTTATAAATAGATAAACATAGATACATAAGTGGACTGTCCATGTTACAAACACCTTATAATACACCTTTAACTTAACTTTTATATAATATATTACTCTTTTACTCTCTAATACATGCCTCTAATATATACTATACCTGTAATATCTGTAATACCATGCTAATAGTAACACACTCTCGTATGTTACGTTGATCAGAATGATGACGCAGTGGCTACTAATCTCACGTTTAATGATCGCGTGGCAAGCCAATCATTGGGCGAGAATCTAACGGCCATCAGTATCATGGAGCTGGTCAATCATATCAAAGAGATGCCCGACTCCCACTTCAAACGTAACACCATAAAGCGGGTTAGCATCTCCCCATAGAGGTAGTAGTCGTAGTGGTAATGTAGTTATGTTAATATTTATAAGATATAGGTAATTACTTTAAATAGTAACATTTGTCCACGGAAATAAAACTGAATGTATAAATGTATAATTTAAACTTATATATAAGGTTAATTTAATATTTAATATAAATTATGGTAATGAATTTCGTTATAATATCTATATAATAACACCTCTGCCACGAGTTGTAACATACTTAGTTTCTATGCGTGGCCACAATAATACTGAATAGCTCTACACACTGACTACACTCTATTAGTCTGGCCTTCACCATCAGTCCACTAATTACAACTAACCATGTTTACAGCTGAAGTATAACTGCGATTACTCGAGGTCCCCGAGGCGAATATCTGTGAAGGTTTGTTACCATAGCAATGATATGATTACCGTAGTAACACTTTGTTACCATGGAAACACTAATATTAATGATACATCATTATTTTTTAGATATTCAGAAAATACGTCTCTCGGAAAAGGAAAGAGTGTGATGTTAGTTAAATAAATATTCCTATATTTATTAGTTATTAATATGATATTTATTACTTATTAATATTATATTTATCGGTTATTAATATTATAATTATTAGATTTGTTAGTTATAAAACTCGTATACATAGTAGTACTAGTTAAAATGATCACATCTTATAGTGCACGTTAGGCTTTAATTAACGATTATCATAAGCCATATATTAAGCCACGCCCCCTCCCTCGTGAACAGCACACTACAAACATTGAGAACGTAAACCAGGACTACAATCGGGTGCACGAGGTACCTATAACTCCGCCCACCGCAATGGCCGACCTCGAAGAGGAGCCTAGCCCCGCTGCAGCCCCCACCTCGTCCTCTGATCAACCACCCAATTACCGCCCCCCGTCGCCGCCCCATTCCTTCTCGAACACGCCCCCTCTGGTGACGACGCCCCGTCGACCCCTAATGCCGCTGTGTTCGCCCAACTCCTCTCCTAAGACCTCGTCGCTGACCCGATACAAGGGCATACTAAAGAGGCCGGAGTGCCGAGCCTTCAAGGTTACATCTCGACCTTGTCGTATGTAGCATATGTTATGTATACGCATTACTTACTATACATCATATTCATATTCTACCTATTTATATCGTAAATATATCATACTTAAGTAGTGTTGTTAATTTATTGATTTCCCGATAGTTAATATATATATGCATTTCAATGGTAATTATTATTTATGCTAAAATTGTACTTAGTGATTATTATAATAGCTGCATATATATATATTAGTTTATAAACATAATTAATTTATTTATAATTGTGATTATTCACTTTTAAGTTCTGATTAATTATTTAATATTTATAGATTATATTCTATGATATTCTATAGCTAACTTAGCCATGCAATGCATTACTTCTCGTTGATTACATAACACTAATACTTATTGCATAATGGTTACAGACGATCCTACCGAGAAGGCTAAACCTCGACGCTTTGAACTAATTCGGTGCTTCTAATAAACATTGTATATAGACATTAACAACTAAAAATGTGTCATCATTTAAACTAATATTTACGAATAAACATAAAATGTATGTATAAATAAATATATCTATACATAATGTGAATATATAAAAGTAACAAATTATAATTGTCTGATATTAAATTATATGATATAATTATGTAATCAAAATTAGTCAATGATTGAGTTTATATTCTGTGATTAAAATATCACCTGCTGCAGAAAATGATCACAGAGTCCACTAAATATATACAGAGGTCTTAGGGGTTATTTGTTATAATGCAATATAACAATAGAAGAGGTCATAACATACTTTATTTATATAATCAACATTAGTATAATCTGGATTGTGTCTATATTCAATTATTTAAATCCAGGGTAACATAACAATAAATTAAATGTAATCTTAAATTCATTTATTATCCTCTTTATTTTATCACAGTTATTATATAATTTTCTTGTTAGTTCAGTATATATTCTAGATCATTGGGTACATTAACTTATGTGTTTTAGTGAATGATTCATAAACAACAATTTATAATATAAGTCTTATATATACCATTAGAAATTATAATATATGTGAATAGATTTCTAATAAAATATGTATATATAATATATATATATATATATATTTATACATAACAATTATATTCTATATATATATATATATATATACTGAAAATGTACAATATTAAATTACTTCTTTTTACTATTTAATTGCCTTTTATTTATATTAATATGGGTTATCTTTAATCTTTAGAAGTATTTATATTTCAATAATTTAAATTAGTATCACAGTCTGTACACACTGAGTCACATGCATACATGCATGTACATATATGCATATCTATATACTCGCATACGTGCAAACATATATATTAAGTATACTATACATATTGAATAATAGATAATTGTTATCGAGTGATATGCGATAGGTATCCAGTAGAGGTTATTCAATGACACTTGTATATAGAGGACCGAGTAGAACCAGGGAGAACTGTATACAGAGATTTCCACAATACTCCTGAGATTGGGGAACTCTAATAAATACCCAGAATTCATTAGCTTATGTAATAACTATTATTATAGATTATAATCCTAGTTATATTCACTAGCTTCAATATACTGTATATGTTTATTTTATATATTGATATTGATATCATGTATAGTTATTATTAGCATTGTTTTCAGTTCTGGTATGGATATGGTAAAGGCGTAGTTAATATTTGCTTAATTGTTATAAGAACAATGATTCATTTTATATTGTATTGTTATTACTAAATCATAATCCCATAGGTCATAATCCTTATCATCAAATTATAATCATTGTTTTTTATTTTTTATTGTTATTAGCCATTAGGGTTATTAGTCATATTTTAATGTGCAAACACATTTTATTTATACATCTTAATATAAAATATGATAGTAATTAGTACTGAATAGGACCTACTCATCAGTAATGAGTTATGTAAGCTTGCAACACATATATATGTATTATGAATCACGTTATCAGTGAATATGTGGCAATCGAGGAAATAATATAAAATATATTATCAGCATTTTATTCTATTATCATCTTTATTAACTTGGAAATCTATATTATTTTTATAATAACTCGTAATGCCATCATTTCTAATTATTATAAAAAAAATTATTATTTTTAAATGACATATTATTTTAATGTTTTGCCCTCAATTAATTTGTTGTAATGAATTAAATATAAATATATCTAGGTAATACAACTTTCATATCAGATTTCAAATATTTCTTGGATAAAATTAATAATTCCCATGGATGTTCGAAATAAGAGGTAATATAAATAATATATCAGGATGAATATACTGTAACAAATATGTTTCATATTGGAAAATAGAACATGTTCGATATCATATATATATATATATATTTATTATATAGAGATTTATTATAATAATTATAAATAAATTATGAATAGATATTGTGAATATATGCATTATATATATAATAAGATTCTTATTATATCATAAACTTAATATAAATATAAATTAATATAAATGCCTATAAATTGTTTTAGGTCATTTCTATATCATGCTTTACAAAATTATTTATAAACATTTAAATGCAGTTATAAGCAAAATGAAGATAATGAAGATGGGTCACCTGGTACAGTATATGGAAAGTTATATTAAATGTTAAAGAATACGACTATATATAGAATACGGATTATACATCCATCGATATAAAGAAAATCTATCTTTATATCGATTACTTCATAATATATATTTAATGGCAACATAATAGCAGCATAATAGCACAATGTAAACATTTGAGTTTATTATTTATGCTATTATGCTGCTATTATGAGGATATTACTTTTAGCTGGGTACTAAGATGGAGTGAAATATTCACAATACTTTATTTAGATAAAATTATGAAATTATTAATAAAATATAATTGTGACTTCCTTATTTTTTTTAAAAAGCGCCGTTTTCCTTGGCCACCAGTTTGAAAAAATAACATTTATTTCCATCTTTTTTGAATATTTATTTATTATTAGTACACATTTTTATATTTTGTGTTTAATATATGTATACTTTACATGCTGAATACTGACATCGGCCCCCCAATAGTCACGTGTTTAACCGAAATTTCAAATAAACATTTCGCGGCTGGCGTTATATTTCTTAGTAAATTATTCCCCGAGTAGTGAATTCGTGTTTTATATATACATACATATCATAATACCGTATGTTTATATCCGAATATGATATTATATAAGCCCTACACGCATTGTTTACTTTAACTCTCGGTTAGTCACGTGACATATTGGGGGCCGATGTCAGTCTAAATCCTTTACATAATACATAGATTTTTTTAATAATATAAAAAATCGTACCATAAAATGTATTCAAAAAATAAAAAAATTCTAGTAATACAAATTTCTTTTAGTAATAGGAAATTTATTTGAATCCAAGAATTTGAAAAAAATAGAAATTAATAATGAAATATTGAAATACAATATTTATTTAATAATAATTACGTTATGTATGTAAATGTATGTTATAGGTATATATATATATATATATATATATATATATATATTATATATCCTACTCCATTATATAATATATATATACTACATGTTCAATTTATAAGGCTGGAGGGAAACCAATGACGTGAACCATTTTTTTTAATTTTTGGAATATAAAATAATTACTTATATATAATTACGATTATAAATAAATAAGTCATTGTAAATGATAAAAATTGTGTACACTCTTCATTAGGGGATCCATACTTAGGAGTATCGATACTCTTTAAATACGAAACATCTTATACGAAAATATTACGGAATGTCTAGCATTCAAATCCAAATTGAATTCAAATTCAAATTCAAATATTGAATTATTTAATAATTTATTATCTGTGTTGTAAACAAATATATGTACAAATAGTAAAAAAATACAAATATAATATTAGCGTGCATTAAGTTTAAACGTCATAGAATCCTACCTTAAAGGTTTGAATAATTAATATTGTATATGATAAATAATATACAGTTGAGAGAAATATATCGCATATTTAAATTGTATAAAATATCTATAATTAGTATAATCATAGTAATATAATTAGAATCTAATTAAATTAGATATAGAAAAATATTAATTTTAAATTAAATCAATATTTGTTAAAATTATGGATCATAACAAGAATTCGACAGCAAGGACATGAACACATACTTGCGGGAGTTATATTTATAATGCGGGAGTTGAAATATTCAAATAAATATACATACGCGTGAAAGTAGATCCGAATGAAAGTAGATCCTAGCATATAGTAATTATATATATATATATATGTGATAAAAATAAATCTAGCTCCAGCTAGATTCGAACTCGCGAGTCCCGCGGGACTTTCTGCTTAGAACGCATCATTTATAGCACTGAGCCACAACCCATGTTATATATTATGCTATTTATTTTCCTATTTAAAAAACATTTATATATATATATATATATATTATAAATAAATTATTAAAAAAAAAAATTACAATTACAATTATTACTATCAGAAATTACTCGATTATAATTCGAATATGTTACGTACGAATGAGATCGATATAGTTTTAGAATGTCCATTTAATTTCAAGTAGAATCAATATATTATATATGTATAATACTATACGTCATTAATATGCTATCCGTTATAGTAACCTTACAATGAAGTATTTAATAAATTTTATTTTTAATTAAATTTAAATTATTACAGAAATTACTCTATTATAATTCGAATATGTTACGTACGAATGAGATCGATATAGTTTTAGAATGTCCATTTAATTTCAAGTAGAATCAATATATTATATATGTATAATACTATACGTCATTAATATGCTATCCGTTATAGTAACCTTACAATGAAGTATTTAATAAATTTTATTTTTAATTAAATTTAAATTATTACAGAAATTACTCTATTATAATTCGAATATGTTACGTACGAATGAGATCGATATAGTTTTAGAATGTCCATTTAATTTCAAGTAGAATCAATATATTATATATGTATAATACTATACGTCATTAATATGCTATCCGTTATAGTAACTGTACAATGAAGTATTCGTTAATAAATTTTATTTTTAATTAAATTTAAATTATTACTATCAGAAATTACTCGATTATAATTCGAATATGTTACGTACGAATGAGATCGATATAGTTTTAGAATGTCCATTTAATTTCAAGTAGAATCAATATATTATATATGTATAATACTATACGTCATTAATATGCTATCCGTTATAGTAACTATACAATGAAGTATTTAATAAATTTTATTTTTAATTAAATTTAAATTATTACAGAAATTACTCTATTATAATTCGAATATGTTACGTACGAATGAGATCGATATAGTTTTAGAATGTCCATTTAATTTCAAGTAGAATCAATATATTATATATGTATAATACTATACGTCATTAATATGCTATCCGTTATAGTAACTGTACAATGAAGTATTCGTTAATAAATTTTATTTTTAATTAAATTTAAATTATTACTATCAGAAATTACTCGATTATAATTCGAATATGTTACGTACGAATGAGATCGATATAGTTTTAGAATGTCCATTTAATTTCAAGTAGAATCAATATATTATATATGTATAATACTATACGTCATTAATATGCTATCCGTTATAGTAACTATACAATGAAGTATTTAATAAATTTTATTTTTAATTAAATTTAAATTATTACAGAAATTACTCGATTATAATTCGAATATGTTACGTACGAATGAGATCTATATAGTTTTAGAATGTCCATTTAATTTCAAGTAGAATCAATATATTATATATGTATAATACTATACGTCATTAATATGCTATCCGTTATAGTAACTATACAATGAAGTATTTAATAAATTTTATTTTTAATTAAATTTAAATTATTACAGAAATTACTCGATTATAATTCGAATATGTTACGTACGAATGAGATCGATATAGTTTTAGAATTTCCATTTAATTTCAAGTAGAATCAATATATTATATATGTATTATACTACTCGTCTGACTCTATGAAATGTATTGAGTGGTTACAGAACATCAGGCTATTAGCACGCATCATGATATGCGATACTTGTACTGGAAGGATGGACATGATTGTGCGGCGTTCATTGAAAGATGCTTATTCGTGGACTTGTAAGCATTGCAATCGTTATCTACGAAAGTTTTCTTACATTTCTATTCGTAAAAAAAGCTTCTTTTCAAATTCAAATTTACCATTAGCACGACATGTAATGATTATTCATGCATGGTCTAAGGGGTCTCGCATTTGCGATTATGCTAATGAGTTAAATTTGTCTGCGAATTCGCTCGGGCAACACTTCATCCATCTTCGTGAAGTATGCAGTATGCAAATACTGTCTATGGATCTTAGAATGGGTGGTCCAGGTGTTGTAATCGAAATTGATGAAAGTCAGTTTCGCCACAAGCCGAAACACCACCGCGGTAGAGGCCCCGTCTCTACTGTGTGGGTATTTGGTATGGTTGATACCTCTACGAGTCCTAGTATTGGTATAATGAAAGTTGTGCCTGACAGGTCTGCTGCCACACTACTTCCCATTATATATGACAATATCAGACCCGGAAGTATCATCCATAGCGATCAATGGGCAGCATACACACGATTACGTTCAGACCCCCAGTACAAGTATCGCTCTGTTAACCACTCTCTATAGCATCGATTTAAAGATCTAAATATGTAATTCTTTCTTTATATCGATGATCTATATACGTGTAGTTGAATGAATATATATATATATATATATATATATATATATAATGCTATTAATATATTTATATAATAATAAAATAATTTATATTGTTACAAATGTTTATATTAACTCCAGTAAACTGAATTATAATTTATCTAACAAAATATATATTATTACAAAATTCAATAAAAAAATACCTTCAGAAAGATTCGAACTCTCGACCTAGCAGAAGCTTCTGCTTAGAGAGCACGCTCTTGCACCACTGAGCCACATCCCATGTTTTATATATTATACTATTTACTGTAGCATATTTATGACGTATAGTATTATACATATATAATATATTGATTCTACTTGAAATTAAATGGATATTCTAAAACTATATCGATCTCATTCGTACGTAACATATTCGAATTATAATAGAGTAATTTCTGTAATAATTTAAATTTAATTAAAAATAAAATTTATTAAATACTTCATTGTATAGTTACTATAACGGATAGCATATTAATGACGTATAGTATTATACATATATAATATATTGATTCTACTTGAAATTAAATGGACATTCTAAAACTATATCGATCTCATTCGTACGTAACATATTCGAATTATAATCGAGTAATTTCTGTAATAATTTAAATTTAATTAAAAATAAAATTTATTAAATACTTCATTGTATAGTTACTATAACGGATAGCATATTAATGACGTATAGTATTATACATATATAATATATTGATTCTACTTGAAATTAAATGGACATTCTAAAACTATATCGATCTCATTCGTACGTAACATATTCGAATTATAATCGAGTAATTTCTGATAGTAATAATTTAAAATTATTTATTTATAATATATATCTTATATTTATATATATACACAGCATATATATATATATATATATATATATATATATATGTATTATATATATATATATATATATAATACATATATACATTATATACATGTATGCTTATTATATATAATATATTATATATTATATATTATATCTGAATAATCGCGTATGAATATAAATTATATTGCAAATCATTTAAATGCATAACACATCACTGAATGTAACGAGCCTATAGCAAACTATTTTGCGCGCGCGCGCAGTATATTTAAAGTTCATGTCCTTGCATTGCAGTGTTGCTGTCGAATTCTTGTTATGATCCAAAATTATTACGTAATACATATTATAATATTTGTTATAAAATCAGATTTATATAGTTAGAGAATCCGTATACGATATTAATAAATTTATAATTATTATAATATATATATTATATATATATAATATATATATATATAATATATATAATATTATAATAATATTGGGGAATACGGACGCCGTATACGGGCACCGTCCGACGGACGGCGTCCGTTAAGAGTGATTTTAGACATGATGTTGATGATGGATTCGGCTGCTTCACATGATTCATCAACATTTTAGTATTGAGAATACCCACACAATTTTTTTTTTTGATTTAGGTCAATATTTGCTGTGCGAGGGCATGTTCACTTTACAAAAAAGTTAACATGGGAATAGATAAGAGAATTCCAAAAAAAAAACAAATATGTATATTTTTCACATTTATAATAAAGATAAAATCATAAAATTTTCAGAATATGTGTAATGTGTATAGTTCCTATGAATGATATATAATTTATAAAAAAAATAATTTTATTTCTAGGATTTTTTATCAAATTATAGGATTTTCCAGAATTGTTGTTGACCTCTCATAATTTTGTACAAAATCGTTATATTTGATAAATTTATATTATATATAATAAAAAAACAATTAATTAATCACTATATATTACAATTTGGCCGAAAAAATAATAAATACCTGGTATTTCTTTAAATTTGTTAAAAATCATCAAAAAATTAAAAAAATTTCTGTGGAGGGGTACTTTAATTTTAATAAATAGTCAAAGTGGCCTAATTTTTAGAAAATTTGTATATATATAAAATTTATTTTATTGTTTAAATTAATTATCTAATAACTAATATTGTAATTAGTGATACTATAGATAATATTTACTATATATTAATGTTATCTATTAGAAGAATATAGTATTTAAAAAAGTACTCAGTATTATATATATATACCCATTAAAATAAAATACAAATAAAATGTACAGAATTCAAATAAATGTCCTTAAGGACATTTTTTTAATAAACATAAACATATACAATACATAGGAATAACGACATTTCGAGATTTTTTTTTTTTAATAATTTTTTTTTTTAAAACCTCCGTCGCACCACCAATAATGAACCAAAATGTATATGATTTAATAAAATAGTATCATGAGCATCATATCTATAGAATCTAATATGAAGCAGTGTCATCTGGAAAATAAAATCACTCTTACCGTCCGTCGGACGGTAGGCAAAAATTAAATAACTAAATAGCAAAGTTCACGCGTGTTGCGAGAATTCGTTATACGCTCTAGTGCACAGAAAATATATCTGAATGAGAAACAGATATATAATATATATAATATATCATATATATAGAGAATAATTCTTTTAGAAAAATATATGTATAAACCATTCGTATTAAAATATATATATATACATGATATTTACACATACGAATACGAGTACCATCCTATTTTCGGATTAATATGTTGTGGTTTTTTTTATCTCTTTGGGTTAGTTTTATTCTTCTGTTTATTTTAGCTGCATTATAAGGCATGCGACGAACACCTTGTGAACTTTGATAATTATAGTTATTTAATTTTTGCCTACCGTCTACCAATTTTTGCGTTCCATCCACAATATTGACTAATGATAATAATATTAATTTTTTTTCATAAATGATAATGTCATCATCATCATCATCATGATCATATCATTATCATAATGATGACTATAATGACTATGATATAAATTAGATATCATATAATCATCGATTATATAGACATATTATATCTTTATATTTATACTCTTTTGTATTTTAATTTCTATCAATTACTATTTTTATATGTTATTTAATAATGATGAAATTTGAATATGAAATTATTAGTACAGTAAAATGTATACATTAATATAACATTATACTTTAATTACTTTAATACATCATATACTAAATATGGTTATTTAAATTTAATATTGGGTTATATAATTTAATATTTCTATACAATTTATCAATTTTAAATTTGGATTGATGATATGAACATTTTTTAGTCTTGTATTCAATCATGAGAGAGTTTGACTTAATGGATATAACTCGTTTTCTTTAGTTTGCATGTGTACATTGAAGATATGTTATTATTATGGCAAGTGTATCTATGATTGTAGTGTATTGTTTATTCAATAAACTTTATTGGGTCATGCTCATCTTATGTTGTTTCAGAATTGAAAAATTTATATTATCTTACACATTCTTACCCTATGTTACATATTTTAAATTTTATTTATAACAATGTTTTTTTTTTTTAAATTTTATAATACCTATATTTTACCATTACAATTTAAAAACTTTCTTTAGTTAATTTGTTTTTATTACTATACTTATACATTTTTTTTCAACGAAAGAACATAAGCTTTTTAACATTTAAAATTTTTTTTTTTTAATACTGATATTTTATAATTAATATTATATGTTTTTGTAATTTTATATTATATATTATGTCAGAAAGTAATAAAAATAATAAAACTAATTTTATTTAAGACGGAAAAAATAAAATTTGAAATTCTTTTAATATAAGATTTAATATCTTTTGATATAAGAGATAATTTAAATTTTTTATTGAATTTATTTAAATTTAAATTTTTGTTTAAAGAATTACATAGTGAATTCCATAAATAGGGACCAATAATTATAAATCAATGTGAACATATATTTAATTTTGATGAAGGAATATTAAAGTTATTTATGTCATGTATTGGATAAATATTAGATTTTTTTCTAAAATGATTGATTATTATTTCACGGTGAACATTATTATATACTTGAATTTGTAAGTATTATATTTTACTAAGTCATTGAAAGGTAATATACTGTTGTTTTTAAATAAATCCTTAGTATGATAAGGTTTATTATATATATATATATATAATATTATAATATTATAATATAATAACAATAATGTGTTATTCTTATAATCATTACCCCATAATATTATACAATAATTAATATGTGGTACAAAATTAAATTATATACACAGGCCTTTTATTTTGGTTTACAAATTTCAAAATTATATTAGTTATCCACATTTTTTTTTTAATTTATTTAAAAAAAATAATATGTGCAGTTTCCAATCTAAATTCTGATCAATGATTATACCTAAAAATTCTGTAGATTTAACTTTAGTTACATTTATATTATTTATTGAGATATTAATGTGGAATAATTTATTATTGAATAACATATAACAGGTTTTATTAATGTTTAAATAAGTCTATTTGAAATAAACCATTTATTTATATTTAATAATTAATTTTTATTATGGAAGAAAAACTATAAATACTTGATCACAATCATCAAAATACAAAGTAGTATCATCAGCAAACATAGTAAAATTACATATTGAAGGTGAACATATTAAATCATTAATATAAATAAGAAAAAAAATAGGACATAAAATTGTTCCTTGTGGAACACCAATTTTAAGTCTAATTTTATCCGATAAATAGATTTTAAAGTTAACAGCCTGATATCTATTTATGAGATAACTTTTAATACATTTTAAAGAAATTCCACGTATACCTATATTTTCTAGTTTACTAAATAAAATGTCATGATTAACATTGTCAAATGTCTTTTTAAGATCAATAAAAATAGCTGCACCCATTTTATTATTTTTAAAGCTATTACACATTTGAGTTTGAAGATTAAAAATTGCATGAGTCGTATTTAAATTTGTTCTAAAACCGAACTGACTATTAGATAAAATATTAGTGATTTAAAAATGAAAATAAAATACTTTTTCTAAAATTTGTGAGAATTGGCTTGTAATTGAAATTGGACAGTAATTAGTAAATAATTTATTATCACTCTTTTTAAATAAAGGAATTATTCTAGAAATTGCAATACATTTTAATAACTTCATTGCAATACTAAAATTATCTATATAAGTTTTAGATTTAAAATTTAATATAATTTTTGAAATCTCATTTTCATTACGTGGAGTAATATAGAAACTATTGATATTAGGTGATTTTAAGAAATATTTTTAATCCTCGACATTATCCTTACTAATATTTTCATCTAATTCAATACCAATATCTCTAATAAAAATATTAAATATTTTAGATGAATCTGTGATATAAATTCCACATGAATTAAATGTATCAGGGAGTGAATCAGGCTTTTTTTTATTCATCACATTAAAAATATCCCAAGTATTGTTACTGTCGAACAATTTTTAAGTTGTTTAGAATTTAATCTTCGACAACAGGAATCATTGAATTAATAAGATCAGGAAATCGCTTAAAAGCCGTTCAGTTAGTTCTCGTTATATTCAATAGGTGTTCACCAGTTTATTAATTTTGCCGTTTATCAATGCATTCCATTATATAATAGTCATACAACGTACAATACTATGTACGATATATCGTACGCGGTAGTTATATGAATATGAATTATGACTCATAATATATAATAATAATTATAATATTTATTAGAAAAATTTTGTGTTTTCTGTTTTCTAGTTTATAATATTAATATGCTTATTCTCTTAAAAATAATCTCTTCAAAATAATTTAGCATATTTTCTGTTGTTGTAGCCCTGTATATATGTATATATATATATTAGGGTGGAGTGAAATTTTGAATTCAATTATTATCATATTATTTTAAATTTTAAATAGCATTTAAGGTGTTAATATTAATAAGTAATACATTTTTATTATTACTTATAAATTTTGTATTCTGAAAATAACTATCAACTTGGCCATAACCATTTCAATGTCGCCATGTTATAAGATTGGGAAATCGCCATTTTGAATACATAAATCACAATAATGATCATATTTTAACATATATTATATATTATAACTTTATTTTTTTCAGAATCACATTTAAATGTGATATTTCATCTAGATTTAAAAATTATATATATTTGTATGTCTTAATTAACGATTTTGTTAAATTAAAATCGGTGTTTTTCTATAAGGTTAAATATAGGGGTTGAAATTAGATATCATATGATATTTACCAAAGATTATACAATAGTGATAGTAAAATTAAATTTGATCCAATCAAAATTCCAAATTTATTTAAAATTTTTTTAAATATATTAAACTCTATAAAACGCTTATTATATGATTATGAGTTTTAAATATAAACAAATGGATTTATTTATGTTACCTACTAAATGTGATGTTATTAATGATATATATTTCGAAAAAAAAGGAAGATCGAATTGCAAATCAAATGATTTTATTTTTATTAAAAAAAACTGCTTTACAAATAATTAATATTTGGGATTGTGCTAGTGTCCCACATTACCATTTAAATCAAACTATAACTAACATTACAGTTATATATAATAAATATAAATTATATAATACAAATAAATTAAGATTGAAAAGACTATATATTGAATATGATACGCTATTTGATTTATATAAACAAGATTGTGTGATTTCTAGAGGATCATGATTTTATTTTAGATCAAAGAGATAAAAGAAGATTAATGAATGGGAATTTAACTTGTAGTAAAGGAGGTAATAACATACATAATATAGTGTATACAAATATTAAAAAATATTTTATTTCTAAATGGAAATTATGGTGGATGTCCCCTATTAAGAAGCAATTTTATAATTAATTATTATAATTTATAAGATATTTTTAATTTAGGAGGGAAATATATTAAAAAAATAGATAACTGTAATACTGCTCCAGAAAATGAAGGTTATTATTTGAATTAATATTATAATATATTAATATTAAAAATAACGTCCTATATTTTTAATTTGTATTTGTGATTAAATATAATATTGGTATATATTACATGATTATTTAATCAATTAAATGATGTTCCAAAATATATTATTATATTTATTTCTATTTACATATACAAAAAGTACTATTATTTTAAATAATATGAAAATATATAAATTTCTATAATTACCCTACATTGCTATATCTGATATTGATAATTATATATTAATTAATATTATAAATAATGACAATGTGTATAATATTAATTAATAATTTATTAATAGAAAACACAATTCTTATTGATTCTGATGAAGATGGAAAAATTGAATCTGTAAATGGTAAATATAAAGTTAAATGATATTTATTGATATTATATTAATCCTAAATTAATTATATTGAAGATAATAATGATTATGAAGTAAGTGAACAAATTTCAGAAGAACATAATCCTGAATTGCAAACTAATACTCACACTGGTATGTCATATACATATTGTTAAATAGTAGATTAATTTAAAAATAAAGAATATAAATTAATCTATTATGTATAAATTTATATTAGAAAATTAAAATTTATATTGATTATGCAATAAATTAATTGAATTAAAAATTATAAAACCACATATTTAATTATTTTACAGAAGAGCAACAACCATCATCATCATGTCAACAAAATAGACTAAATCTGAAGCCGCTTGAGGAATTATGTGACCGATACAATATACCTGATAGGAAGGGTGCTGCGATTGCATCTATGGCAATAATGTCGACAACAATGGACACGACAACAAGTATATAATTGATAGATGTAAATTAATAAGAGAAAGAATAAAAGCAAGCAAAATCAATGCAGATATACACTGTTAGAAATTAGGGGTAAACTAGAAGTCTCACAGGGGTAAACTAGCTAGGAGCAGTAGTTTACCCCTAAGGGTAACTTATAATATGTTTTAATTTACCCCTGAGAGCATCATAGTTTACCCCTGAGAGCATCGTAGTTTACCCCTGAGAACATCGTAGTTTACCCCTGAGAGCATCGTAGTTTACCCCTGAGAACATCGTAGTTTACCCCTGAGAGCATCGTAGTTTACCCCTGAGAACATCGTAGTTTACCCCTGAGAACATTGTAGTTTACCCCTGAGAGCATCGTAGTTTACCCCTGAGAGCATCGTAGTTTACCCCTGAGAACATCGTAGTTTACCCCTGAGAGCATCGTAGTTTACCCCTGAGAGCATCGTAGTTTACCCCTGAGAACATCGTAGTTTACCCCTGAGAGCATCGTAGTTTACCCCTGAGAGCATCGTAGTTTACCCCTGAGAACATCGTAGTTTACCCCTGAGAGCATCATAGTTTACCCCTGAGAACATCGTAGTTTACCCCTGACAGCATTGTAGTTTACCCTTAAGCGCATTGTAGTTTACCCCTGATCATATCGTATCATATCATATCGTATAGATGCCTTAGTTTATTGTCCTTATATCTGTATCTTAGTTTACATCTGAATTTATCATAATACATTATTATATTCATTTATAAGCTATCTATATATAGATTATTATTTTATCCATATTTATCCATATTTTATCCTACATTTATTTTATATTTTGATGGACAAAATGATATAACTAGATTAAGAAATGGAACAAACAAAAAATAAGAACACATAACGTTATTGAGTGAGCCGGGAAATAAATATATAGGACACATTTCTCCACATAAATCGACATCTATTGAAATATATTCATCAATAATAAAGAAACTTTATGGAAAACTAAAAGAATTATTAATTGTCGGAACAGATGGTGCATGTGTAAACACAGGAAAATATAATGGGGTAATACGAAAACTTGAAGAATATTCTACTCACAAAGTACACTGGGCCGTTAGCAAAAAATAATATATATTTATATATAAACATAATCTCATAAAACTGTTTTAATCATATATAATTATATTATTTTCAAATCACTATATTACTATAATGGTCAACATTTTATTTATATACATATAAATATATATATATATTAATTTGAAGACATTTAATATTAGTATCAATATCGTTAATATACTATATTATACTAAACTACACTATATATTATATAAAGTATTACCTCATTATCTTGTTCCATTAGCTTTTTAACTGGGGGAATGTGGGCGCGTTATTTTTTAACAAATAATCTCCATGCTTCCTGTCCAGTCTTTGATATTGTCTATCCACATCTTATTTGGCCGGCCTCGCTCTCTTTTACCTTCTATATTGTCTTGTAGGTTTCGTTTGGATGGCCCCTTTGGTCTGGTGACATGACTATATAAAGTATACCATATATAATATCAAAAAATATAATAATAATTAATAACAATTAATTTTAAAAATAATAATACTATTAGGCAATTAATATAACCTATGTTAGTTATTTATGAAATGTTTCATATTTTATTGTTATAGATCAAATAATTCAATATAAATTAATTATTTAAAATAATATATCTTATCATAAACACAAATTATACTAGTCTAATATTTATTTAACAATAATTTGTTATAAAAAACTAACAACCCAGATATATATATTATAAAAATTATATTCAACTCAACTTTATATATAGGGGATGGAATGAGGTAGAGGCCAAGAACTGAGTAGTGGTCATTTTAATAAACGCATAAATAGTCCTAAATATGATAAAAAGTTCTATATGCAATAATTAATTAGCAAATTGTCGGTAATTTAAAAAAAAAATAATTAATTAAACTAATTTATTACGTAATAATTTGTTTTCAAATTTTAACAAAAACATGAATATTTTATATATACTTATTTATGTATGTAAGGTGTGTGTGTATGTAATTAAATCATTGAATTAAATTAAGGTGCGTATGCATCATAAATATAATTATTTAATATTAAATAATTAAAAATATATAAATCGAATACATTACGAGACACCTATTACATATTCTTATACTAGCGGCCACTATTTATAGATATTTGATTATATTATAAACATATTTGTTTACAGATTTGTCAACTACATATGAATGAATTACCCCTTAGAAAACTATTTATTTATATAGATGGCAAATATATTGGACCTACCACATTTTCAGGAGAAATAGTTAAACAATTAAAGTCTCTGCAAAAATTAGATATAATTAATTTTGAAAAAATAACTGCGATGCAGATTATTTATATAAAATATGTAAATGCATAGATGCAGGAGTGGTAGATGATACTTTAAAAAATGGGGAACCAGGAAAAATGCACCATGCCAGATGGTTAACTCTGGCAAATAATATATTAAGGCTATACATATCGACAACTAATCCAACTAAAAATTTAAATATAATAGCAAACTACATTGTAAGAGTATATGCACCGTCATATTTTACAATAAAAAAAAACCCTACTATATCTGATGCCACAACAAATTTATTTTATATTATACAAAATTCAAGATACATCGATATACAATATAGAGATATCATTGATGAGAGCATATCAAATAACTGTTTCTATGCTCATTCAGAGAGTGTTTTACTAAGCATGTTAAAAGACAAGGAAATAGATATTAGAAGAAAAGCAATTAAAATTATAATAGATATCAGACAAAATAATAATACAAATATTAGAACTTTTGAATTACCAAATATAAATTTTAATGCGGATTACTATTATGAAATAAATTTTAATATAAATATATATGAATCAAGGTTAACTTATAATATTGAAGATAGTACACTCAATAATTACCTGAATATGAATTTTGAAGAAATTACTTTTGAATATCCATGTCATAATCAAGCCGTCGAGAGATTTATTCAAGATGTCAGCCAGGTTTCTCAAATGACAACAGGTGAACAATCTAGAGATGGGATAATATTGAATATGATCAAATCACGAACATCGATGCCAACATTTAATACAAAAAAAGATTTTGTTTACAATAATTAATTAAAAAATATAACTTCATTAAATATTTATGTCCGTGTATTTATTTTTTAATCATATTTTACTTTCCATTATATAATATTTTATTTATAACTATATAGTATTGTATATAATAACGTATATTTTTATTATCTGTTATTTATTTTTGTTATTATAATAATTTTGTTAACAAGTATTATATTAATGATTGAAATTATTATGATAATTTTCAATATAGATATCCTATAATATAATAATAAATATAAATAATAACCTTTAATTCTATTTCTTTGTAGTACAACTTATTATTCGCAAATAATTTTCCAACACGACTTCTATCGAATCTAAGGAATTCAATACCTAAATAATTATATAGTGCAATATTAAAATAATAATATTTAAATTTTATATAATTTATTTTAATATACACATCTAACATGTATATAATTTAAATATAATTTTCTTTACAACTTTTAAATTAATATACATATCTAAAACAATACCATTAATCATTTAAATATAAATATTTATATATTCTAAATTAATATTATATATTATAATAATGTAGATTCCTATTGTAAGTAGAACGCAATGTATTTAAATATAAGAAATTGAATATAGAATTGTTTATAATAAATTTACTTTTAAAGACACAGTACTGTCTCACAAAATTGAAAATATTCAAATGAAATTATTTAAATCTATACTTAATTATTTGAAAAGTGTTAGGGTACGCTTTTGCTTGCATCTTAGAGCTCCTGTAAACTTTTATACATTTTTAGTTCATTTAAATCGCTCGACAAAACATACTACTAAATTATCTGATATGTACATATCTAAAAATATAGTTACACCTATATAATGGGTGTGTCGAAATATTGTTATATTGTGAGTGTTCCATTATTCAACTTTATTCAACCGAGTAAAATATGAGTGCATTGGTGGATGGTCCGTTAATTAATTTGACTTGGCTGTACCTCGACCAAATAAAAGTTGGTCTAGCGAGTTAAATAATTTATATTGTGTATATACATATCATTAAAAAGATATAATTTAATAAATGGAAGAGTAATAACGTGTATACAAATATAATAATTGTATAGATATACTATTATTATTTAACTAGTTCACACCAACAAGTAGTCAGATTATCTGGAAGATATTTCACGATATTAGCGAGAATGTGTATAGGCTAATTTTTTTTATTTAGAACAGATAATGGATTTGACAATATTACGTACTTTTATTGTAAATATGCTAGTGATAGAAAATAATATTATTAAGTGTATATATCTACAATATTATATTATATATTATTATGATATATTGTATTTATAGTATATCATTATATTGTTATTATAATATTATATAGTTATATTCACTATAAATTAAATTAATTAAATAGATGATATATATAAAATAAATTCATTATTGTGGATATCCGTGGCGAAATATCTGTTAGATAATATTGCTATATAGTTGGTATGATGGCATCTCTACATGTATATACTATATAATATACTCTATGATATATTGTAAAAAATAATATTATTAAGTGTATATATCTAAAATATTATATTATATATTATGATATATTGTATTTTGTAGTATATCATTATATTTGTATTATAATATTATATAGTTATATTAACTATAAATTAATTAAATAGATGATATTATTAAATAAAATAATTTTTGTGGATATCCGTGGCGAAATATCTGCTAGATAATATTGCTATATAGTTGGTGTGGAGGCAGCTCTACATGTATATACCATATAATATACTCTATTCTATATTGTATATTAAATAAGCATAATGTAATTATAATTAACAGATAGTTAAATAAATATAATAATAAATATCATGTTTAAATTATTTAAATATTATTTAATATGGAAAATTATTTTATGGTGTAAGTATATAATATTGTATATTTTAATTTATTTAACTATGTAATTTAATATAAACAATTTTAAATTCAAGTTATAATAATAGGTGACTACATGTGAATATTATATTGGTGAATTAATAATTAATTATGTCATAATACTTATGACATAATGAATTACAGTAATTATTACTAATCAATGATTAGATAATAATTATAATTGATAAAATTATCATAATTTTAATAAATAATCGTTATTTATTGAATTCTAATGACATTTGTTAATTTACTAATATATTTAATTACGTGTAATATGTCAAATGTGTAATATATAATATTTAGACTTAAAATATATAAAATATAAGCTATACAAACCGTATTATTATCTAAACAAACAACGTAATATTGAAATCCTTGGATAGAAATTAAATATTTAAGTAATATTGTTTACTTTATGTTGCAAAGATTTCTACAATTCCCAATCATATTATTTTATGATAATTTAGACTTAAAATGGCCATTTGAATACAATATTATAAATTACAATCTAAAATCATTTAATTTTAATAAAAATTAATTTAATTTATAGTAACCTTAAATACATACATTACTCTTTATTTATGATATTTGAATACAATATTATATACTAGACTTTGATTGACATATTTCAAAATTCAAATTTTTATATTTCAATCCAACCTAATATATATATATATATATATATTTTACACATCTATTTATTATTATTGAGTATCTTTGTTTTATACATAAATGATCTAAATGATCTTCGTGCTTTATCACTTAATATTAATGTAGTAACTCGATGACTCATCAGTGATGAGTGAAGTCACATGACTACATCATGTAACCAGTGTCAAAGTAGCTAAAGCAATAATACCGTGTATAGCGTATTGTATTAACTAATACTACACATATGTAACTTATTTATTCGCTTAGGTGTATATTTAATTTTAATAAATGTAAACAAATTTAAAAAATGAATCTATTATTACCATAAGCAAAGTTAAATTTAACATAGAATTCTAACAATTCTATGTTAAATATATAAATAAATTAAATGTACATTTTTTAATATTTATAAGAAATCCACCATAATTATTGAATGGAGTAATATATATATATATATATATATATATATATATATATATATATATATTAGTGTTGCAACCGGACTTCGGACTGATACATTTGGTTTTTGGACTCAGACTGAACCGTTTTTAAAATTTTTAAAATTCTGACTGATACTGGTACACTAAAAGTATTAGTAAGAATCGGACTGATACTATTTTCATGGTGAGCTAAACAAATTAGTTAGAAAACATATGTATTCAAATAATAAAAAAAAATATTTAAAATCCAATTTAGCCAATGGAAATTTAGTTAACTTAGTCTCTGGAACTACATTTGTAACTCTATTAAATATTATTTTAGATACTTTATTTAATTAATTTAAGATAAATAGTGATTGTATATAAATAATGTATGAGCATAATTGATTTCCACTATAATATATTATATTTATTTTAAAATATTTGTAAAATTTATAAAAAAAATGTTTCGACATTTTTAAAAAATATATTTTGAAATATTTGTTATATTTTAAAAATATTTTTCCATATTTAAAAAAAATATGTTTTGTAATATTTTTTTAATAATTTTCCTCTAATTTTTGAAATATTATTTTAATATATAATATATAAATATTATATTTTTTATATTATTTTTACAACATTTTTTTAAAATATATTTTGTAATATTTTGATATATTTTTTGTATTTTTAAATTATATTTCCATTAATTTTTGAAATATAAAAAAAAATTATCTACATTTGTTTGGATTTTAGCTAAAATTTATTTTATTGTATATACTAGTAATGTAGAATCAGGAATAACTATACTTAATAAATAATAGATAGGTAAATAATCAAAAACTGAGCAATGCCGGGTTGGATACGATTATAATTTACTATTTGAAGCTTTCGAAATGAATATATTTACTATTTGAAACCTTCGAAATGAATAATTTTACTATTCGAAACCTTCGAAATTAATAATTTTACTATTTCAACCTTAGAATACTTAATTGAACAAAAATAATACTATTTGAAACCTTCAAAGTGTATATAATTACTATTCGAAAACTTTGAATGAGTGAAAAATCTGAAAATTTCCAACACTATTACTGATACAATACTGATATTTAAAAACATTTATGATACTGATACAATACTGATACTTTGATTTTATGATACTGATACTTATTTTTTTTGAATGTTATGATACTGATACTTTTATTTTTTGAATTGAATGATACTGATACATGGAAATGAGGGTCCTGTTGCAACACTAATATATATATATATATATATATATATATATATATATATATATTTATCTATATTATATATTTATTACATAATAATAAAGTTTATTATGGTAGTAAATAATTATAAATTCTGGGAAATATATATATTTCTAGGAATATACAATACAAATATATTTTGATTAGTGTTGTAAATGGTCTTGATGAGTAGTGTCAGGTAGTTTAGGATAATTGACTACCCTGATGGTTTCGGGTATCAAAATATGATTTCGAGTCATACAGGTTTTGTTTCGGGTTATTCTGGTTTGTTCCGAGTTTAAATACTACTATATTACTATCATTATCAAAGGTATTAACAAATTTATTTAAAAAAAAGATAGAAAAGTAATGTTATGCAATATAAATAAAATCTAGCAATATATTTGGTTATCAATTAATTTGACAACAAAGTTTTTTATCAATGAGTTAATAATGCATACTGATACGATTATAATTATATATTATCTACCGAGATTGGGTTTTTGGGTTTAAATCTTTTGATATTTTTTGTGGTTTTTCGATTTTGTATATTAATAAATTATACATTTAATAATTTTAATTCTAATAGATATATATATATATATAATATATATTACATTATGTAACTAATTCTAGATTTTAAGAAAATATATTAATAATTTTATAAAATATATATAATATAAAAATATGAATATAATAAATAGTTTACCTCCCTTGTATTACTATTAAAAATCAAATTCTATAGAATAAATATTTTTCATGACATTTTAATTCAATAGAAATAATTAAAATTCAATAAAAATACAATTCATAGAAATTGATCCAATAACAAAATATGTTATTACAATTCTATAGAATAAAATTATATAAAAAATAATACAATAGAAAATATTAAAAAATTATACAAATAAGATATTTTTATGATTTAATATCACTGTTTTTATATATTAAATTAATATAATTCATTCTTCTTATATAATAAATTAATAATAAACTATACTTTTATCAATTTGTATAATAAACTATACTTTTATTAATCATTTTAAAAATTAAAATGTATAAAATGAATTTATACCTTTTAATTTATTATGAAAAACCACAAAAACCTCAGTAAAACACCAAAAACCCAAAAACCCAAAACCACAGGAACATTTTTGGGGTTTTTGCCATCCCTTTTTACCATCCCTATACACGTATGTTGCACAGTTTTACGGTGTTCACAATCAGACTTAGGTACATATGCACTTATATATCCATACCAGTAACTGACAATCTCACACGTACCATTACCACTAGACACGCTCAAAAGTATTTCTTCCTCCTTCACGACGACAAACTAAGTGAGCTACAGAACGTCATGGGTATGCTTCCCTGTGGACACAGATCAACAGCCTCATAAGGTAGTATTGCGTAATAGTAGAACAACACTAGGTATTATCAATAAGTAGATCAGGTACAATAGATAGTTACGTCAGATAATAATTTAAGTCTAACGTAAGTCTATACTTTAAGTACTACCTTATCAGATTATGCATGCATTTTTATTTGGGCAGTTATTTATCTATCTCACCTAGTGATATATATTTAATTACATGTATATTATCTAATAAATATAATGTCCATATTATTTCTATATATATATATTTAATTTAATTTAATCTAATTGAAAAAAGGTGTATTTATTTGAACAATATATGTGTAACGAAGTGAATTCCTCTGCTAATAATACTTCTCATGAGATGGTAATCTTTACTTTAAAAAACACATTCCTCGATTTCAATCTCAATAAATAGAAATAGAAATTAACAATACAGTGATTATTATTATTATTATTATTTTAGAAATATAACTTATTATAAATAAATATTATATTATTCTAATATTCCATAATATAAGCATTATTATTATGTAATAATAACTACTATAATCTTCAAGTGAATATCAATAAAAATATAAAATGATAAATAAATTTAAAAAATAAAATAGTGAATATCAATAATTATATTTTTGATACCTTTATTTTTACTTTATGATTTTAGAATTTTTTTTAATCACTGTTTGAATGGTGCCAAATATCATTTGACCTACATATACTATACATTTAAAGCTTATATATCTCACAAGTATACATTGTAAAATTTAATATTAGTATATTTAATGCATATATATATATCAAATATTTATTCTAAAATTATCTAATTATTTTAATATATTGTAACTGTTCCTATATATTTTACTAATAATGTATTAATGCTAGAAGGCAATATTTATTAGAAAAATAAATTATCTTTATATAGCTAAAGAAATGATTAAGATATCTTATAAACTGTGATCTCAAGTTGAATAATAGTAGTTGTGAGAATGCATTTTAAAATAAAGGCAATATTTCTAATAGTTTATATTATTTTTTTAATTCTATTATTTTTTTAATTCTATTTTTTTTATAATATATATATATTTACTTTGAATATTAGTTTTGAAAATATCAGTATTTTAAAAAAGTAAAAAATATATCATAATTAAATATTTATTTAAAAAATTTAATTATCAATTATTTATCAACTCTATATCTAATCACAAATATTTTCTATAGCTACAATATAAGTATAATACTAAACATACTAAACTTACATGAAAATTTGACTAAGTTTAGTTAATTATTTACTGAGAAATAGCAATTTTCATAAAAAAAATATTCTGAGATAATTGATGTTAAAGATTGACTACATTATTTATCTGATTTTTGACTCTTATTATTATAGTAAAAGTTATTTTAGCTCATTCTTACAATTTTTATATTATATTATATAACTTGTATAATTTTTCATGAAATTGACATGAATCTATATAAATTATTGAAAAACAGTATTATAATATATGTAAACAGTCATTTTTGTGCAATCATTATTTTATTAGAAATATGTAGTATTATAAAATTATGTTTTTTTATGCTTTATATATGTGTTTAACATATGATATTTTGACATATCATACATTATACATGTAGTAATCTATTTTTTAAATAACAATTTGTTTTAAATTTTTTATTTTAAAGACCGTGTAATCTTAATCACCTTAATGCTATTTATAATATTAATTGCATTTTTATTTCTAATTTTAATTTAATTTTATATATTTATTTTATTTTTTAATGTTTTATTATATTTTATTTATATATATATACTTACTTACTTTTACTTTTTTTGGTTTATGAACTGTAAGTGCGTGAGCAATCGGCCGTCCGTGGGAGGGAAATTATTGAGTGTATATATGGTTTATTTAAATGAATAAAAAGTTACATAAAATATTATAATATATATATTATATGTGTAATATTATAATATTGTTATAAAAAGAAATGAAATTTTTTTTTTTAAATAAACAGTTTGAATAATATATACTATAAACAGTTTTTTAGACTTATATGAATTATTCACCAGATAGAGTAAAAAAAAACAACAATAAACAAACATAATATAAAGTAAATTGTAGGTTAGAGGCTCATGAATATACTATTACAATAGAGAGAGACATATATGTATCAAATGACGATGAAATTTCAGGTAAAGTGTTGACCAAATCTTATGCCATTGGTGCCTATCTTCCGCCACAAGATAGGCTGCTGATATCCCTACTCCTCGAGACATATCACCAAGCATCCACCACATATATGCCGCTCTCCACTTTAGTATACGAAATAAATGTTAAATATAATATATACACAATATATGATATAGTCTCTAACAAAAAATAATATATAAAACAAAAAAACAAGAAAAAAAAACAAAATTTAAATAAAATTAATTGTTAATAAATATTTAATAAACTGAATTTATTTAGATCATTCATAAAAATTAATTCATATCTTAATCTTTTAAAAAATATAGCCATAGATTTACTTCCTCTTATTGATGATGGAATACTGTTACAGCTTACTGGTCCGTAATAAACTGTATGGAATTTATTAATATTATTATAGATCATGAGTAAAATGAAAGTATTAATACGCAATTGAATATTTATTTAATATGAATTGAAACATATTTTTGATATTAAAACGAGAGTCATTTATAAATACTCTATATATAATTGTACATGTTTTATAGAATATAAGGTTGTCAAAAGATATAATCTTGTTGTTAATATAAGTATTAGTTGTATTAACTCTGCTGTTCAATTTAAATATTAGTCTTATCATTTTATTTAGTGCAATATTTAATACATTCATTTTTGAATAATACTTGTTACTCCATATATGGTAAGTACAATAAGTTAGATGGCAATGTAATATAGAATAATAAATAAGTTTATACGTAGGTATTGTACGGAGGTAGTGTGTTATCGTTATAGTGTTCTCATTTATTTACTTATTGCAGTTTTAAAATGTGTTATTATATAAGTTATATTTCCAATAGAAACACGAGTTAAAAGATTATATTCATATACTGTAGATTTACAAAAAAAAATTAAATAAAAATATATTATAAAAAAAATAAACGTTTAAATTTACATACATTTCAAACATAGTACATAATCATAGAAATGTTTCTAAAATATCAACATCAAAATATGTTAAAGTTGTATTACTTTGAATGTACAAATAAATTATATTTTTTTATTATTTGAGGTCAATAAATATGATAATTAAATAGCTGATATAGCTCACTAATAGTGGGCCACTAAGATATAATGTTTGCAATTCTCTATATGCTTATACATTGTTATACACAATAACATGTTTATATCAAATGAAACCTATGTTAATATATTAACCTGTTAACCTAAGTTAATATCTGAATCCGTTAACCTATATTAAACCTGCACTTTATAATAAAGCATTTGTTAGTGATTACATTCCGGTACTTAACAGTTATATAGTTTTATAATCATGACCTTCTTATGACCTTAACCGATTGTATCGCCTTTCACCACTAGGATCTATTTAAAATATCAAGGTGGGATCAACTATTGAAGGAGTTCCGCTCGGACAGTTTCCACTTGTACCAGTTGTCCAGTCTCTCTACATTCACTGTTTCCCTTCAAACGGGTCTTTCCTGACTGAAAACACTGTATCCCTTCACTACCCCATTGTTACGAACATCGCTATTTACCCATGAATACACATAATTATCATTTTACCGCATGTAGTGATTATTTATTCAGTCTAAAAAATAGTTATAAATATAAATATTTAATGTCTATACACTTTTAACATGTAAATTTAATATCAACATTTATTTATAAATTTGTTATAATCCTACCATAATCATTGCTATAACGACTTATGTGTATATTATGCAATACACTCGTATGTAATAAACAATCAAACCAACATATCATGTGACCTTAACTGTAAATGTTGAAGTCAATGTTACCACGAAGATGAATCTATGTTATCCGGAGTAGGAAACGTAAACAAAGATTGTGCGATGAATGTATGTCAAGGTCATATATTAATAGCGACGTCCATCTGTCTATAAAACATTATGTATCGCCTCGGACTGATATATATATACCTGTGTATATATTAATTTATTTAAAACTATTGTGATTATTCACTTTTATTTTCAGATTAATTATTTAATATTTATAGATTATTTTCTATGATATTCTAAAGCTAACTTAGCCATGCAATGCATTACTTCTCGTTGATTACATAACACTAATACTTATTGCATAATGGTTACAGACGATCCTACCGAGAAGGCTAAACCTCGACGCTTTGAACTAATTCGGTGCATCTAATAAACATTGTATATAGACATTAACAACTAAAACTGTGTCATTATTTAAACTAATATTTAAGAATAAACATAACATTTATGTATAAATAAATATATCTATACATAATGTGAATATATAAAAGTAATAAATTATAATTGTCTGATATTAAATTATATGATATAATTATGTAATCAAAATTAGTCAATGATTGAGTTTATATTCTAAGATTAAAATATCACCTGCTGCAGAAAATGATCACAGAGTCCACTAAATATATGCAGAGGTCATAGGGGTCATTTGTTATAATGCAATACAACAATAGAAGAGGTCATAGCATACTTTATTTATATAATCAATATTAGTATAATCTGGATTGTGTCTATATAGATAAAATAATATTTCACTAGATTTAATATACTGTATATGTTTATTTTATATATTGACATTTATATTGTGTACATTTATTATTAGTATTGTTTCTATGTTCAGCTGTGGTATGCATTTCATGATAAAGGTTTTTGTTATTACTAAATAATAGTCATTAAATTATAGGCATTTTTAAAATTTGTTAATGTTATTACTCATTTTATAATGTACATAAACTACATTTATGACTCTATAGGGGATATCACAATCACACTCGGGATGGCCATTTTATTGAATTTACATGTTTAGAGATAAGAGAAAGAGAGTTTGTTACGAAAAAACTATTTATATAATGTAAGATAATTTGTTGTTATATAAAAATGACATTCATATATATAATACTACAAAACTATGTAACACTGTATAACAATAGATATCATTTTTTTTTCACCAATTTTATAAAATCTAATTCATAATTATATTTTTGAATATGGGCTCTCTGGAATTGTGCATAAATATGTTAAATATTTAACAAGAAATTAGGTGGATTGCTTCAGTACTTTGATCTAAACACTCATTTATATATGCTATCAAACAAAATATAAAACATTTGAAAAGTCAACTATAAATAATATTCAATAAATAAATTATAAAGTAATAAAAGTATACATTCAGATAATATAAAATCAATATTATAAAATAATAGTGTTGTTTTCTTATCTATATATAAATATTATGTTTATTTTAATTGTTTTTCAAATTTTTGAAATCGTAATTATATTATATATAAAAAATTATTTAACAATTTATATTAGTTTGGAATATAGATTTCATAGATGTTTTCACAGTTACTAAATAATATCATCCATCAATAGTACATATTATAATTTTTTTCCTATTTTAACGATTTTATCCCTTTCGATATCCACTTAATACGAAATATTATAGTAATGAATACTTAATCAGTAATGAGTCATGTAAGCTTGCAACACCTATCTATGTATTATGTATAACTTTATCAGTGAATATGTAGAAATCGAGGAAATAATAATAATTATCAATCTATGGAATAATCTTAAAGATTAACAATATATTATTTTATTACATATGATAATTTTCTTTTAATGCTTATAATTTAATATATATATATATATATTAGTGATGTAAATCTATATATTTTCAGTATTTAGTATTTGTTTAAAAAAAATAAATTATTGATTTGTATTTCAAAAAATCTATTACATGTAATATATTGATTCAAACAATCAATATTACTATTCGTTAATATTATATAAGTATTCGAATAATTTGAATAAAATAAATAAATAACTAATATTTTATTAACTATTATTCATGACATAATTTTAATTTATTGATAATAATAATAATCTCTCACTTTTTAACATCATGTGACAGAGGTGTCATATGTTAGCGTTAACTTTCATAGATTTCTATATTTCATCTGCATCTAGTCCACCATTTAATGGTACCAGATCATATATTTATCAATAATTTTACGATTATCAGTTGACTATATATTTTCCAAATATTTGATATTCATTTTGAACTATTTTTGTTTGTTTTTCTTCAAACTTTTCGTTTTAAACTGACCAGTTAAATTAGTATTTACTATTTACTATTCCTAATATATATGGATTTATTATACAATATAGAAAATATTACAATTTTCATTTTGAAAGTCTGAAATATTATATTTAAATAAAAATTAGTATTATAATATTAAATAACATATTATGAATATATTTAATATATTAAAATATATATTGTAATATATATTATGCTATAAATATGTAGGTATTATAAAGTATAAATTTGAGGTAAATTAACTATATTTTAAAACTACATTATAGGGAATTTTCAAATAAAATTACCCATAATAAATATAGATTTCATTTCAAATTTATAATTTTAATTATGTTTATAAATATCTCTGTTTTAATTTAAAAAATTACAAATTTTATGTACATTTAATTTATTTAAATTATTAAAACATATATTAAAAATCGCCAGAAACTGTTGTGGCATAATACTCTATAAAGTTTTCTTATTTTCCCGTCGTATCCTTTCCTCTTCAGCTTGTTGTTTCTTCAGCTCGCCTGTAATGAGTTCAATCATTTCCTTGGTTACATCTTCAACTACCTCTTCGTCGATATCTGCTTCACGATATTTAGCCTCGCGTTCTATAGCGGTGAGTGGCGTCAGGTGTATTACGGATTCTCTGTCTCGACTAGGATCCGTTATCGAGCCGTAGTTCAGCCACCTTCCAGTCTGTTCGTCCATCACTAAAACGATGTTGTCGTCGTGCCCGTTGTCACGTGTGTCTACGTCGCTCTTTGGCCATATTGGGGTACCGTTCCGTAGAGCTTCGATTATCAGTTCGGTCTGGTCGAATGTATTATATTGTGTTAATAGTATTAGTAGTAGTAGTAGTAGTTGTAGTAGTAGTAGTAGTGGTAGTAGTAGTAGTGGTAGTAGTAGTAGTAGTAGTAGTAGTAGTAGTAGTAGTAGTAGTAGTAGTAGTAGTAGTAGTAGTAGTAGTGGTAGTAGTAGTAGTAGTAGTAGTGGTAGTAGTAGTAGTAGTAGTAGTAGTAGTAATAGTAGTAGTAGTAGTAGTAGTGGTAGTAGTAGTGGAAGTAGTAGTGGAAGTAGTAGTAGTAGTAGTAGTAGTAGTAGTAGTGGTAGTAGTAGTGGTAGTAGTAGTAGTAGTAGTAGTAGTAGTGGTAGTAGTAGTAGTAGTAGTAGTAGTAGTAGTAGTATTAGTAGTAGTAGTAGTAGTAGTAGTAGTGGTAGTAGTAGTAGTAGTAGTAGTAGCATGATAAATACTAACTTTTATAAACCAAGGTGTATTATTAGCGAATATTTCACGTTCATATCTTGTTAATATTCCATAAATAATGTGAAGGTGAATATGTTGACTTTGAAATGGAGAATTCAGGAATCCAATTCTTAACAAATAATATAAATATATAATTAAATGTATAAATGTATCAAAATACGTTGTATACCTTAGATCTTTAGTTTCTTTTAAATTTTTCAATTCAAGTATAATATTTGTTGCTTCAATGATCTCATTAACTATATGAATAATATTTGAAATTTATATATATAAAACTATATATAATATAATATTTGAAATTTTAAAATAAAATTTTACTGACAAAAACTGACTTAATGTTTATACCCAGTAAACCAAATTTGAAAATAATTGTCAAGTATTTTCAATATTTAAAAATAATTTGCAAATGATTTTCGAAAATTTTGCGGACACGTTTTTTGCAAATTTTGTAAATAATTGTGACTTATTTGCGTACATTTTTCGAAAATCAATTGTAAACTTAGAAATTAAATTTCAATTATTTTCATATATTTTTCGAAAATCATTTGTAAACTTGGCATATAATTTTCAGAATTTAATAAATATTTAGTCAATAATCAACACATTTGCATATCAAATAAATGATTTGGAGAATATAATAAAAATAAAAGAAATAGTTATATAGATATAAGCCTAGAATAAATATATTAATATATAAAATAAATATTTGTACTTCATTGAATGATTTAAAAATGAGTTTAACTGAATAAATTTATTTGGTGTTTGCTAACCTCCATTATTTTTCATTAATAATTATGTTAAATATAAAAGATGTATATCAATATATATAAATACAAATCAATTTTAAGATAGAAACATTTTATCTATTTTATATTTACTTGGTTAATCATAAATAAATAATAGAATCTAGACTTTTTTTTTTAAATTAAAATTTATCTGCCATAACATTTTTATTTTTAAATTTAAATCTATTAATAATCTAAATATATTAATTAATTTATATTAATATATGACTTGCAAACTTCGTGTTTTATTTTCAAAAATTACAAACTTTTCATATTATTTGCAAATGATTTTCGTAACATTTTGGAAAACCTGTTTCGTATTATTTTCGAAAATCATTTACTTATTATTGCGTAAATTATTTTCCAATATTTTTGCAAACTTCGTGTTTTATTTTTTAAAAAAATTCAGAAATTTGCAAACTTTGTAAATTATTTACAACAATTTTCAATATTCGTAAATAAATTACAAACATTTTCGAAAAAATTTTAAATGTTGGTTTACTGGGTAATTTTAAACATTGATACTAATAAAAATAACTATTAATAATAAATTCAATATTATAACAGTGTAAATAATCATCATTTAAAAATTAATAAGATACTAATGATTTGTCATCTATTTAAACTAATTATATTAACATATAAAATATTTTAATAACGTTTATGAAAAAAACAGTTGTTACATCGATACTATATATTTCAATTATTTTTGTATTCCTAAATTTATATTTTATTTCTATCTTCGATAATTTTGTATAGATTTAAATATAGATCAATAATATTATATATATATATATATATATATATATATATATATATATATATAAACACTGCTAATATGAATGATGCTAGCTACGATGACTTACGCAATCCTATGTGTTCTTCGCGTAGATCTTCTACACGAGAGAAGTGTGTCTTCAGAGAGATGATGTAATGATCCGATGTTAAAGGGTTCGGTGACCTCATTATCACGGTGTTTTCGTCCTATAGTATAGTATACACGTAATACACGTTCTTCTATGTTACAGCGTACAGTAATGTAATACTTTATAGTATAGGCAAAGCCCTAGCAGGTATAGCGGCTTTGGTATAGGTATGCTATGTTATTGAATAGTGTATGAACTACATATATACATTGTACAATATAGTGTATAATACTTAACAGTAGCCTATATATATATATGCTATTATATTCGTACACTACTTAAACGATACCATATATGGTATAGTATACACATTACATATGTATACAGTATACTACTGTGGTATACACTTAGTAAATAGTGTACGGGGACATCATGCATACGCGTGTATAACGCATGCGGATAGCATCGTAGATTTCTACGCAAAATCTTCGCAACATATTTGATAGGGTATACTGACTTCGAATATGAGACTTTCCTCGGCAACTTTTATAGCGATATACCCGCAGAACCGGCACTCGTTATCCTCCGTATCGCTATCATCTATTACGTAATAAAGTATGATGTTATAACGCTTCTGCCTATATAGGCAATGTACATATATACTACTACTACTACTACTACTACCTGAAGAAGAATCTGAGGACAAGATGTTTGACGAGGAGGGATGGGAGGCTAATTTCTCCCTTTCATCTTCTCCCCCGGTTGCTGCGGTCTTCGTTTCGTCGTCATCCTTATCCACGTCGATACTTTCAAGGTTATAATCGGATAACGTGAACTCTGGCCGTCTGTTAGAGTAAACCATCTCTATCTGATGGTAAGGGGGGGGCTTATACCCATCTTCGGAAGTGGTGAGGGGTATCGGTACGTTGTAAATGATCCTCGGAGGAGAGGTCTCACCGGATTGGCGGTTCTCTTGTTTCTGTTTATATTCGTAGTGGTGGTGATTGTGTTAGTGTACAGATGTTAGTGGTAGAGGTGGTAGTGTTGTTAGTGGTAGTTTTTATAGTGATGTTTCTAGTGATATGGTGAGGCAATGAAAACTCAAAGTATATATACTTTGAGTATACTATAGAATAACTTACTGCATATACACGATGAATATAGAACAGACTATAGCCGGTTTACAGTGTATAAATTATAGTATATTTACATAATTCACAGTATCATCTATATTCGTTATAACGAATATATATATAATAATATATTATATAATATTATTAATATCTATTAATGTACAATTATTTCATTTTATATACATAGAAATTATGCATAATATATAAGCCTGCTAGAAAATAAATAAATAAATATGTATTACTTACAACAATAATAGAGAAAGGTTAAATAAATAATATATGAAACTAAAATTATACACCATATTCTTTATTTTATATATACTAGTAAAGCTATCTATTTTTTAATAATAATATAAGTATATTTTAACTGCAATTTGAAAAATGAAATATTATTCCTATAAACTATCTTAAATCATATTGTAGCCAATACAAAAAATAATAAAATGAATTATAATTATAATATATATATATATATATATATATATATATATATACTGTATTATAGAATGTACTATATATATTATATATTATATATATATACCCAGATAACAGTAATATCCTCATAATAGCAGCATAATAGCATAAATAATAGCCTCAAATGTTTATATTGTGCTATTATGTTGCCATTATATAAAAGTCTATTATTCTGATATTATAATTTGTAATGCTATTATGTTTCTATTATAACAACAGCAACATAATAGAAGCATAACAGCATTACAAATTAATAGACTTTTAATGGCAACGTAATAGCAGCATAATAACACAATGTAAACATTTGAGGCTATTATGTATGCTATTATGCTGTTATTATGAGGCTATTACTGTTAGCTGGGTACATTGTAAGATACAAATATATAACACAATTTATATGGGAACAAATAGCAGTATCAAATCGTACAATGTAGTACGTATATGTGTGTGTGTATGTGTGTTTGTAGGAAATCCATAGTAGGGATGTAAATGAACATAACTATAAAGTGTAACTATAATTTCAAAAAATACTAATATCAGATATTGTTCGCGTAATTATGAATACAACTTCTCAGATCAGGTAAAATATTAAAAAGTATCATTTACAGATCGAATCATTTACCCCCAGTGTGTACATATAAGTATGTATATTATTCTTATATATCATACTGTATACAGTTTCATTAAGTTATATATAAAGTGTATTAACATCATATTTCAATTCTATTATGTTTCATACATAAAATATAACATATAATACACATAAGGGAAAGTAACCGAATACGGACACTCTCGGTATCTCAGAAAACATAAATCCTACACAAAATTTTAATAAATAATATTCATAATTATATAAATAGTCTAAAAAAGTATTTTTTATTTTTTAATTATTCAAAATATTGCGATATATCCAATAAACTGATTTTTTTTTAAATTTATGAAAAAAAATTTCAACTTAAAACCTTCTCAAGAATATACAAATGTATCAATATAAAATATAACAATGTATTATTAAAAAATAAAGCATTCTAAAAATTATATATTTAATTTCTATATTTGTTATCAAATATTCATTAAGTTATAAGCATATATCTTGAAGTCATATAAGTCCCTAATACGGACACTCTATAGAGACTCTCTATATATGTATTAATACGGACACCCACAGCGTATGAACTATTCTGATTTTCATAAAAATCGCGTGCGTTATAATATTAATACCACCAACAAAGCTAAATTTAAAATGTTTATTATTTAGATACTTAAATTGTATTATTAATTAAAAAAATAATAAAAATAAATAAATTAATTACTAATTAAATTATATTAAATTATTCACAACATTAATTATAAATAATGTAATTGTAATTTGTCTGATTGATTCATCAATAATATATAGTTTATCTAGTGGTATATAGGATGTCCGTAGTATAACACAAGGTTTCCGTATTCGGAATGTGTACCGAATACGAACACCCCCGTTATCTATGGAATTAAAAGATTAAATAAAATTTTAATATCACAATAATATCTATAAGCATATATGCTATTAAATATTATATAAAATATTAATATATTGTAATTTTTGAATACAAATAATTAGTCATAAAATGTTAAGACCATTTATTGTTAAAGTGTCCGAATTAGGTTAATTTCCCCTATTGATGTAATGAATTCATTTTTATATTATATATATAATATATATATATACATATATAAACGATATAATAATTATAATAAAATCAGTGAGAATATATACTTATAAGTTAAATTAATGATATATACAAATGTATGTTATCCTTATTTTTTAAATAATAATTATATATATATGAATCATTCATTGAATGTACATTAAATTAATAAATTGGGTGATATATATATATATATATATATATTTATATATTATATTAATAATTCAAATATATGTATATATCTAAAAATGTATTTTATAAATGAATATGGTTTATGGTTTATCTCTTAATAACTTACATTTTCAATAGTATTATCCTATAGTCATATATTCGGTGCTATAGTCTATACGTATACGTCCGTGTAGTCTATTTGAATACTATACAATTATTTATAAAATATATGATTTTTAAGCTATATAAATATATATATATATATATATATATATGTGTGTGTGTGTGTGTGTGTGTGTGTGTGTGTGTGTGTGTGTGTGTGTGTATGTGTGTGTGAATATATGAATTATCTTAGTTATATATTGGTGAATATATAATATACTATTTATTAGATAAATATAACATCATATAAATTAATTATTACATTATATAAAATTATATTTTAAATAATGTGTTGCGAAAAATTAATAAAATAATTATTAATCCTTTGATTATAAAGATATACTAAATAAATATACATACAAATATTAGTTATATATTGGTGAATATATAATATACTATTATACAATTATATTTTAAATATTAATATATATCATATATAATATATGTAATCCACATATACGCGTATACATAGGATATTTTACGATATTTTAACCCATGGGCCATAGGGCACAGAGCTCAAATATAAAGTGATATTTTCACTGCAGAATTGATAAATAGCTTGTGCACATACCCCCGCCCGGTATTACGTATATGTATACACGCATATAGGTTTTAATATAATTCCATTTAAGTGGTATTTAACTAGTTCAAAATGTATTAATTGCTACTAGGAATTCTTGACTACTAATTTTATGACCTACGTTATCCGACATTACGTTGAATGCGTTATATATGTATACAGTGTATACTACACACACACAAACACACATACACACACACACACACACACACACACACACACACACACACATACATACACACATACACTACTAGTAAATAGTACATTCGCATTACACTGAGAATATCACAATTAAATTCCTATACATAAATAATATAATATTTCATTGTATGTTAATCTAGCATACATTGAATATATATATATATATATATATATATATATATATATATATGTATTATTTTATTCAATATATTATAGCCATTAAAAAGAACATAAAAATGTAAAAAATAAATATAAAGATATAATTTTGTATATATATTCGTAATGCATTATATTTAATATAATCACAATATATATATATATATACATATATACACATATATTCTAGAATCCGATCACAAATAGGTTACTCCTAACTAGTTATGTTTTGGAGATAGTCTATCTCACATAAATTCTATCTCAGAATCATCAAATATATGATAAGTAGTCTATACGCGTTAATACTATTAAACTTAATAGTACTACATTAGTAAACAATAATTCATCTATCACAAAGAATAATATATTTATATATATATATATATATCACAGATATACGAGTAGTCAATATATGTATGTTTTCTATAAATAGTTTCAAATCAATGATATTCGGCAGTCGTTTGTTATATAATGAGATATATGAAAATATGAAAATATATTTTCATTCAATATAGTCACATATATCACATACTTTACTTCATTTACACGATATTAAATCAGTAATTAAAATCACAAATCGATCTCATCGACCAGGAAATCTGTTCCAGACTATAAATAAGTGCCGAGTTAAATACTTCATATTAAACACTACATATGATACTTGATATATATATTATACATATAAAAAAGTACAATGAATATTATGTATATATATTATTATTATTAATTTATACTAATATTATACATATATATACTAATAATGTATACTAATATTATACTTATATATACATATATATAATTTAATATAAGTTTATATGTTATAATATGAATTAATGTTGATAAAATAAAACCTTTACTGGGACCATGACTGTGTTCTTTATAACCGGCTTTATAATAAACAAGTATATTATTAACGGAAATAGTATACGCGGTAAATTCGTATTTATAATACGTAGAAATAATTAACCAATCAGAATGTAATGTTTTATTCGTATACGCATGACAAAGATTTTCCGAAGGATCTATGCGCATGATTACAATATCCTACCAACGATTATAAATATACACTAGTGGATGAAAATTATCCAAACCCAAACCCATAAACATCATAGGGGTGAAGCCTAAGGTATTAATATATCACGTCTTTAGTCCAAACATTTTAAAATAAATGTAATAAATAATGTGTATTTAATAAAGTATATGCATATTTTTATAAAACGATTATTTGCATTACAAAATTGATATTTGTCTATAACAAGTTTTATATTTTTAAGTGTATAATATTTTATATTAAATTGAGGATAAAAAAGGAAATTATTAATTATTCGTAATATAATACATAATTAATTAGAATAATTATAAATTTTATTTATCTTCAAAATAGTCGTATATTTCAATCAGTTAATAATTTATAAAATATTCTAATATACTTATAGATTACTATTAATTTCTATGACTCTTTCTGTAAATCCTCCCGCACTAATGTTAAACCTTCGGATTGACTAAATAGTATTTATATAGTTAGTAACTCCATACTATCCCAATAACTATAGTATACTCCTTTATACTCCTTAATGCGAGACCATGGTCAGTCAGGTATAAAGTTGATTTAATCACTCAATTAATCATTGACTATAATTGCTACATATTTGCTATCACCGAGACTTGGCTTACAAATGATGACTCTGATTTAGCATCTCAATTAACCCCCACTGTCTTCACATTACTACTCGCTAACATACCCACACCTAACCATGGTGGTGGTTTTGCCCTGTTGTTCTCCATTGATCTTAAGCTTATTTTCTCTTCCACCCCTAATTTGTCCTCTTATGAAATGATTATCTGTGACATTCAGTACCCCTCCCTATTTACAATTTTATTTATTATCATCTATCGCCCACCATCATCCATGATTGCTGCAGCATTCGGTATATCCTTAATGATCTCTCTACCATTTTAGAATACATATCTTCTTACAACACAATTATTCTTGGTAACTTTAATATTCAAGTGAATACTGATAATCATGCTTCCCCCTTTCTCTTAAGAAACTTATTTTTGAGCACTCCTTAACACAACACATTCACTTCCCAACTATCTCTAATAGTAACATCATTGATCTTGTGTTATCTCTATCTGACTCAAATTTAATTTCCTCTCCCACCCAAATCACTCTAATCTCTGATCACTTCGTTATCCTATTTATTTTACAGTTATCAGTAGTGCACGATACTCGACCTCCGAGATACTTTCGAAACATCTCCTCAATAAGTCAACCCTTGTTTGTTAACTCTGTGTTTGATCATATGAATAATATTACGTCTCCGCTCTCTGACCCTGGATCTCTCTTTGACGCCTTCAACACTGTGCAATCTAATGCCCTTGCCTTTTATGCTCCCTCAACTACTCTTACCCACCGTAATCATTCCAAATCCCCCTGGTTCAACACTGAACTCACCAATAATAGAAAGTCACTTTGTCGTCTACAGTCCATTTATGCTTCTTCTAAAATGAACTCAGACCTTTGTTCCTTTAAAATATGTCGCTCATTATACAGGAAAAACTCTTATCCACTAAATCATCATACTTTACTGACTTGCTTTGTAAATATGGCACCTCCTCTAAACAAGCCTACAACATATCCTTCACCTTAGTTGGTAAATCAAAACCCAGGCACCTTCCTGACCAACATGATACAGTCCTCTGCTCCTCCTTTGCTAATTTCTTCCATAATAAAGTAGCTAACATCACCGCTGCTCTCCTTACTGTTAATGTTGATCTCCTCACTCTCAAGTTGGGAGTCTCAACTCATCTTCACTAGCTTCTAATAATTACTGGTCCTGTTTCACTCTCCCTACTCGTCCCAATGTGCTCTCTCTAATTTATTTATTTATTTATATATAGTTTATTGACTACAAAAACACTGTGTGGTTATAGGCGTCGTTAGATAATAAAAAACAAAAACAAAAATAAATAGAAAACGAATAATAAAATAAAACAGAACGAATTACAATGACTTAACATGTACATATAGTTTACTTTTAAACAATTAAATTGATGTAATACAACGAATATCATAAGGAAGAGAATTCCAGCTTTTCTGAGCAATAACCGAGAAAGCTGATTCAGAGAATGCCAACGATGTAGATTGTTGCACCAATTTCATGAAGTAGCACTTCCGACTGGATCTGTTAGAACTCTGAATAGTAATGGATTGAGCTAAATATTCATGAAATCCACGGTGTATAGCCTTATGTGTAATACACAATAGCCTATGTATACAAATATATCTACACTTAAGCCAGCCTAATGATCTCATTAAATCAGATATCGAAACAATTGAAGAAAAGTTTAGTTTATATAATACACGTATAGCACGACGTTAAATACGCTCAAGTTTATACATAAGGTTGACAGGTAAATTACATAATAATGAACAGAAATATATAAGTCTGCTGAAAACTAGCGAGTGAATTAAACATTTCGTCATGGCGAAAGTAAGCTTATAATGATATTTTCTAATATTATATAGAAAATAGTTGGCAGTGCGAATCATGTTATTAATATGTGGAGAGTAGTCTAGGTGAGAGTTTAGAGTGAAACCGAGGGTAGTTATAGATTCAGAAGTTGGTGTGAGATAGTAAAAAAGGATGAGTGATTGATAATGGAGAACTGGGTCTCGAAAATATGATAGTGTCAGTTTTAGTCATATTTAGAGAGAGAGTTATGAGAGAACCATTCAGTGAGATCAGTAATACAGTTAAACATAGACATTTGAATCATATCAGAATCACTAGAACTAGGAAATGGTGTATATATCTATAGATCATCAGCATAAAGATGATAGTGAATATTGGGATATTTGTGAAAAATTGATTTAATAGGAAGAATATAAATAATGAACAATTGTTCATATATTAATATAGGCCCAAGAACACAGCCTTGTGGTACACAATGTAAGTTAACATAAGGAGGAGACAACGAAGAGTTAATCTTCATGGAAGATGTTATTGATGACACAAAAGACATAAACCAACTGTGTACTTGACCGTATATGCCAATTTCATTAAGTTTAATTGAAAGAATATTGTGATCTAGGGTATCAAAGGCATTAGATAAAAAGTCATGTAAAAACTAATGACATCCCTAAAATCTAATTCCCCACTAGACCTATTCCTCTTACTTTACTTAGTACCCTTTCGTCATCTGCTTACTTACCCCATCAGAGCACTGAATCAGCACTGAATCTTATCATTAATGATATACTCCTACCCCTTGACAACAAGCCCCTTGCTACATTGTGTTAATTGACCTATCCAGTGCCTTTCACACTCTAAACCATGACATTCTTGCTTTACGACTCAATGAAATCGTTATTCATGGTCAAGTACACAGCTGTTTTCTGTCCTTCTTTTCTTTAAGGTCCTCTTCAGTGAAAATTAACTCATCCTTCTCTACTCACTTTATCAGCATCATGGCTTTCCACAAGGCTCTGTGCTTGATATTTTACTTTTTCTTATTTATATTATACCCATAATATCCATATTTCGTATCATTTTCGAATCATTTTCGTCCTTACATTAACTACCATATATTTGCCGACGATCTACAAATATATACTTCTTTTCCCATTTCCTGTGACTCCAACTATATTCAACTGTCTATTTTTAACTGACTCACATAACTTATTTCCTGGTTTTCCCATAATTCCCTATCACTTAATATGGCCAAAACTGATACAATCATTCTCTGCAGACCTACCTACCCCCTAATCACCACCCACCCCTTTCTACTATCCCTTCCTACCTTAAAATCCATAACAACTCTTGGTGTCACCATCAACTCCCACCTAGATTACTCGGACCACATATCTATAATGATTCTCAATGCCAACTATTTTCTTTATAACATTAGAAAATCACGCAATAAATTCACTTTTCCAATGACTAAAAGTCTGATACACTCGCTAGTCTTCAGTAGACTTATATAATGCTGCTCACTTTTAAGTAATCTACCCCTAAGGCTTATGCTTAAACTTGAGATGATACAACGACGTGCTATACGCACCCTTTATAAACTAAGTTTTCTTCAATAGTATCAATATCGGCCCTAATACGAGCACTCGGCTGGCTTAAGTTTAGGTATCTCTGCAGGTACAGACTACTATGCATCACCCACAAGCAGGCATGTAGCCACGGGGGGGGGGGGGGGGGGCTGCGGGGCAAGGCCCCCCCTGAGATCGGCTAGGCCCCACTGAGATTAGGTAGGCCCCTAAAACTTGTTTCACATTACTTTTTTTCATACAGTATTTACTAGATATTCAATTATATTTATATTTTTATTTTATAATTTTATTTATATTATATTTATTTATTATAATGTATGTATTTTAGTCATATACATTATAGTGAGGATCCAATTCAGTATTTATGGTTTTATAAATATTTTCTAAAATGATGGTGAATATTCAAAATAAATTTTAATAAATTAATAGTAATTAATTAATAGGTATAAATAGCAAAAACAAATTATTTGGTTTTCTAATTAAAATAGGATCAGACAAATTAATAGATCACAGAATAGCAGTAATAGAATCAAATATCCAACGAACCCCAAACCCAAACAATATATTGTGCCATAGCACTACAAAGTATAAAAAATAAATTTAAATTATCATCCATCTGATCTCGGAAATGTTTGTCCTAAATATACAATTGGTATAGCATCTTTTGGAAATAAAATAAGAAGATTTACCGATAATATGTATATATATAATATATATTATAATATATTATATATATATTATATATATATACCTATACAAAATAACGCCAATTTAATTTATATCAAATTTCGCAATGATGTGATTTCTTCTATGAATCACGTAATAAAGTTCCAACAGCTGTTGATTGACTATCAGTACACTCTCCTAAAAGTATTCTTTTCAACTCATCAATGCTAGATCAGTACGAAATAAAGTTTATTTGATTATACAATTAATTATTGATTCTAATTGTTCTATATCTGCTATTACTGAGACTTGGCTAACTATTAATGATTCTGTTCTAGCTTCCCAACTTACCCCCGATGGTTTTAAAGTATTGCTTGCTAATAAGTACACACCACATCGTCGTGGCGGCCTATTTCTATTATTCTCATCGGAACTAAGCTTATTTTGTCACCTACCCCATGTATCTCTTCATATGAAATTATGATCTGTAATATTCAGTTTCCTTCATTATTTACCATTATAATTATACATATCTATTAGCAACCTTCATCTAGCCTATGGAGTTTCTTAGATGACCTATCTTCTATTTTAGAATCTTTTACATCAGTTAACACAGTTATTCTTGGTGATTTTAATATTCAAATTAATAATGAAAATCATGCTTCCTTATCTCAGATAAACTTATATTTGAGTATTCCCTAACGCAACATGTTTTCTTTAATACTAACACTAATAGTAATAATATTGATTTTTTTTATATTTAGCTGATTCTAAATTAATTTCATATCCCACTCAAAGTTATCTAATATCTGATCACTTTGCCATATTATTTTATTTGAACTTGCCGGTGATACAAATTAATCGACCTTCTAGATCGTTTCGGAAAAGCTCCTCTAATGATAAACCAAAGTGTGTTAATTCTGTATTCCATCAACGTAACAACAAACTATATCTTCTTATTTTTCTACACTTTTTGATTATTTTAAGTTGGCATTATCTCATTCGCTTGATATTTGTGTACCCTCCATTACTCTTATCAACCGAACTTATTCTAAGTTCCCCTTGGTCTAATATTGAGCTTGTTAATCTGAGGCAACTACTTCGTAGACTACAACGTAAATATGCATCCTCTAAACTTAAATCTGATCTTATTTCCTTTAAAATTGTCAATCGCTTTACACAACAAAATGTCTACCAAATCGTTATACTTCACTGATATGCTCGGTAGTTATGGAATATAAGCTTATAAAATATCTTTCACCTTAGTAGGTAAAACCCAGACCAAGCATCTTCCTGACCAACATGATTTAGTTCTTTGTCCATTGTTTGTAAATTTCTTCCAAAAAAAATTGTCTAGCATTATCAATGTACTTCCAAACATCAACTCGGTACGACCAACTCTCAATTTAACATCCATTCAGAATCAATGTTCATCTTTTTCGCTTCCCACACATGACATTGTACTCTCTTTGATGACATCCTTGAAAACCAATTCCACTCAATCTACTTCGTTCATTATCACCATATTTTATTGGACTTATCACTGAAATCATTCATAGATATATTATAACATCTATTGTTCCACACTCAATGAAATATTCATAGATTAATCCGAGTTAAAAAAAAATAACATTGACCAATCTAATTTATCAAGTTATCGTCCAATATCCCCGTTATAATCCTTATCTAAGACCTCAGAATGAGTTGTGTCCACTCAACTTATTAATTACAGTATGTCCAATGCTATTGTTGATAAATATCAAAGTGCGTATCTTCCTCATCGTAGTACCGAAACTGCCCTTACTTTAATCATTAATGATATTATCAATAAATCCATATGCTATCTTGTACTACTATACTTATCTATTACTTTTGATACTCTCGATCACAATATTCTTTCTATTGGACTTAATGAAATTGGTATACACAGTAAAGTCCACATTTGGTTTATGTATTTTGTTTCATCTAGAACATATTCGGTGAAGATTAATTCCTCGTTGTCTCCTCCTTATTTTAATATCGATGGTGTTCCAAAAGGCTCTGTTCTTATATATTATTTTCTCCCCAATATATATATATATATATTGTTCATTATTTATATTCTTCCTATAAAATCAATTTTTCACAAATATCCTAATATTAACTATCATCTTTATGCCGATGAACTTTTGATATATAGCCATTTTCTAGTTCTAGTGATTCTGGTCTGATTTAAATATCTAAACATGTATGTTTAATTGTATTAGGTTCCTACTGTTCTCACTCAGTGGTTCTCTCATAACTCCATTTATAATACTATCATATTCTCAAGACACAGTTCTCCTCTATCAATCACTCATATGTTTCTACTATCTCTTCCAACTTCTCAATCTATAACTATCCTCGGTGTCACTAAAACCTCTCAAATAGACTAATCTCCACACATTAATAATATGATACGCACTCAGTGCGTCGCACTGGTAACTATTTTCTATATAATATTAGAAAATATCGTTATACCTAAGCTTACCTTTGACATGAATACATGTTTAAGTCACTCGCTAGTATTCAGTAGACTTATCTAGTAGATAACATTGTTATTATTATATACATTACCTGTTAACTTGATTTTTTTTATTTTATTATATGCATATAAAGTTATGTTTATATAGTGTATTTTTATTTATTGTTTATTTATACCCTGAATAATTTACATTGTGCACCAATATAAGTAATAGACTACACTAGTAGTGATATTATAACTAGTATACTAGTATACTAGTAGTCATATAGGACTACTAGTAGACTACCTATAGCAATTTTCTATTCATTGCATTTTAGTCTTAAATTTGTGTGGGACCTTGCCCCACCTGTTATACATTTCTGGCTACGGGCCTGCCCACAATGTGATGTATCTTATATCTCCCGAGTACCTAGCATATATGATAAGTATTCATACTCTTAGTCGAGCTAGCAGGAAATGTCACAAGATGATTATTGTGCAACGCTCGACTCTCTCTGCTCACTCTGAATCTGCTTTCTCTGTGATAGCTCCAAAATACTGGAATTCTCTACCATATGACACTAGGTGTTTGAAATCCATGTCAATATTTAAATGTAAACTATCCACGCACCTATTAACATTGTGACCTATCTGCGGGTAGGTACAGTGTACATTACAGTCAGTATGTGTAGGTATTTATATACCTATGTATTCATGTTTATATATCCTCGAGGATATATAAGGGATCCCAGCTAACAGTAATAGCCTCATAATAGCAACATCATAGCATAACTAATAGCCTTAAATGTTTACATTGTGCTATTATGCTGCTATTATGTTGCCATTAAAAGTCTATTATGATGCTATTAATTTGTAATGCTATTATGCGGATATTATGTTGTCATTACAAATCTATTATGTTATTATTATGCTGCTATTAATTTTAATAGTCTATTATGCTGCTACTATGTTGCTATTAGATTATAAACATAATAGCAGCATAATATACTTTTTAATATTACTTTTTAAATTAATAACAGCATAATAGATAGATAGATAGATATAGTTTATTGTTTAAAACAAATAAAATGACATAAAACAATAATAATAATAAAAAACAAATAACGAATATAAACGAATATATATAATGATTTATAAATGCCATGTTACATATGGTTAAGATATAAAATTAACAAATGATATAATAAAAAAATAATAATAAAAAGGGGAATTATTTAGATGCAAGCACTTAATCACCGTATCAACTTTAGGGAAAGGGGTCCTCAATCCCTGTGCCTTGGGGGTACAAACTTGACCCAAGAGTTTGTCCACTTGTCCATAATAATAGTATAATAGACTTTTAATGGAAACATAATAGCAGCATAATAGCATTACATATTAATAGCAGCATAATATACTTTTAATGGCAACATAATAGCATAATGTAAACATTTGAGGCTATTAGTTATGCTAATATGTTGCTATTATGAGGCTATTACTGTTAGCTGGGCTATAATATGTCTTATATGTATTACATATGTGTATGTATTACATTATATTTCTATTGAAATATATTATGCAATATATATATATTTTTATAAATATATTCATGGAATTTGTTATTGTGCTCATTGACTCGTGACCTATATATCGAATTATATCAAATTATATTGATAAACTTTAGATTCAATTTTTTCTGAATAATAATATTCATACTAGTACCTACATGTATATACAATTGTATTTCTATCTCAATATTTAACATATATTTTTTTTTGATGTAGGTAATACCAAGACCTCCTAAACGAGGTTATAGGAGGTCTTGGTAATATCTAATACCTAATACCTAATACATGATTTATAAATCAAAGTTTTATTAGTTCTACTTTTTGAATATATATTTTATAGATATGTCTGCCTAAAATAATTATATATATATCAATTTTCATAAGAAAAATACAAAAAAAATGGCAATTTATTTAACTAAATTACATAACATCATAATATTATATTTGAAAATTTTGAATCTACAAAACTTACATATATATATATAGATTATGTAGACAAAATAATCTTAGCATTTGTCCAAGTAGTTTGTGATTTATTCAAACTTAAATTATCAATTATAATTTTATTATGCTGGGATAATACTTAAATTATTCAAATCATCGATGATATCGATCGATATAAAAAAAGTATCTTTCTTTATATCGATGGTAGTAATCATAGAGCTAGAGAGAAATATATATATATAAAGGTGTCTAGGTGTTAATCTATTAATAATCGCTTACGATTATAAGTGATTAAGATTAAGTTAAGATTAAGATTAAGTTATTTTATTGTTTATGATTGTTAAATTAATAATTAATTAATAAATATAATTATAATATATAATTCCTTATATATTATATAATTATTAAATTATGAATACATGTATATTACCACTTTATGATTATATAATAAACTTAAGTTCATATGTATGTATTTTTAATGCGAAAACTACAAGAATTCTACTGCAAAATTGCATGAATAGATTGCTAATGTGAACTTTATAAACAAATGACCTAAATAACCTATACAGTACATGGACAAGTATATTAAATGCATAGATTTAGAGTACAGTACCTACTCTGGTACGTACCAGAGTTTGGTACTCTAAATCTATGATTAAATGTTAAAAAAATCGTCTATATTATACATAAAACTAGAGAGAAGTTATTTCTTAAAATAGTTTATTTCTATCGATGTTCTATATATTTTTTTTTACCTTTACCTATCCCATAGCATTTGGATGCCGTAGGGGCACAGTAGATTTCGTCACAATTTTTTTCCATCCCTCTCTATTTTCTGCAGCTCTAATCGCTTTATTTATATCAATACCAGTCAATTTCACGATATTTTCTTACCATTGCATTTTTGGCCTACCTCGTCTTCTTTTACCTTCAATAGAACCCTGAAGAAATGTTTTGGACATGAAATTTGATCTTATCACATGAACAAACCATCTCAGTTTCTTCGTGATGACCATTGCTAGTAGTTCCGAATGTGGACCGATTTCTTTGGTAACTCTATTGCGCACTTCAATGTTAGTAATTCTATCTCTGTATGATATGTTCAATAATCGTCTTAAGCACCGTATTTATCTCTATATATACTATTAAATACACTATATACCTAATACGTATTACCTATATTATATAGGCTATATATTATATAGGGATGACATAATGGGGATCATTTTCATATACGAAACGTCTTATACGAAACCAGTACGAAATGTCTGGCATTCAAATATTGAATTATTATCTGTGTTGTAAACAAATATATATATATCCAAATAAATATTACAAGCATGAATGAAGTTAAAACGTTAGAGCATCCTACCTTAAAGGTTTGAATAATTAATATTTTATATAATATATAATATACTTTAGAAATAATTAAGACGCATATTTTAATTGTATACAATATCTATAATAGTAATATTAAATATAATTAGTTATAGAAAAATATAAATTTTAAATTAATTAATATTTGTTAACATTATTACGTATTATAATATTTTGTATACAACCAGGCTTATATAGTTAGAAAATACGTATACGATTTTAATAAATCTATAATATTTTGCAGTGTAAACTTGTTTTCATAAATGAATATATTAAATAACATTTTTTAATTCAGTATAATTTATACTATAAACAAATTTAGTATCAGCCTGATAATCAGGGGGTATGTTTAACATACACAAAATGATTACGTCCAACGGACGTCGTCCGTACCGTCTAACATAATTTTAGATGGTACCGACTTTAAATGGACGTAATCCTTTTAAAATGTACTCGCTCAAATAAGTTGTACATTGTAATCTTCTCTACAATCAGCAATTACAAATCGCTTTAGTTAAGATTCTAAATGAATTATGGTCAACAGATTCGCGATTGATAACGATTTGAGCGCCCGCAAAGTATAGTTATATTGTTTATTCGAATTAGTGATTTTACAATAGCGTATGATTGGTCATTATAATTAGTATATGTCTATTTATAGACTATAATTACATGTAACGGTTTCAGATCCACCACACACCTGTTCCGTAAGATTTACGCAAGATCCCATCACCATATTTAAAAAAAATAAATAAAAAACTATTTAAAAAAGTATACAACATTTTCATATGATTTATTTATATATTATAACCAGTGTTAAAAAGGTTTAAACCAAAAGTGGTTTAAACTGTGGTTTAAAACAGGTTTTTGCTATAGAAAAAACTACAATTTATTTAATAAATGCATAATAAATTATCTATATTCATTAAATACATTCTTATTAATGTCTTAAAAATAAATATTTATCTTATATCTAATATAACAAAGCTATTAGATTATATTAATTATATTTTATACAAAAATAATACTGAACCATTTTAAATAATACAAATTATGTATATATATATATATAACAAATATATATATATATTTTTTCAATAAATTCAATTTCTTTGATCTCATAAATATTATTCTGAATAATGTCAAAGATTTTGCGAAGCAAAGATGGTTCACTCGCTTTCTAAACTAAGTAATTATTTTAATATAGTTCTTTTACCAACCACTAGATTGATACACATGTATTATTTTAAGTTATATTTAATATTATTAATTCGTAAGGTAATTAATCTAATTATCGGACTAATATACTTTTAATATTATAATATATATGTGAATTATATTTAAAAAAATATATTTTAAAATTACGACATTTTCACGGCATTGAAAGTTTACATGTAAATAACAATGACTGAATCGATCTACTTTTGACCTATACAAATAACGGTAACATTTTTATGAATTCACTTTTGATATCTCCAAATAATATTTTTGCGGAACACTTACTTTTCTATCTATATCGAATTTTTATATATATCTTAATTTAAGATTATATTAGGGTATTATTTTTAGAATTTACATGTAAACAGATACCAATCCAAAAATAGATTTGTGTTCTTTCACCCGTCGTATTTGCGCTAGTGTCGTTTTTATTTCAATAAATCAGTCGAGTGAACCATCTTTCCTTCGCAAAATCTATGATAATGTTTATTCAATAATAATTATTTTTATCTATATTATATTATTATTAATAAATACAATTGCTTTGTTATCATATATCTCAGAATATTTATTATTATTAATAACAAATTATTAAAAATAATATTATAACAATCATTATAAGTATTTTATTTTTTGATTAAATATAGAAATTAATTTTATTTTGAATTGAAATCTATACAAAATTATAAAATCTTTTTTTATGAATAATTATGTATTTATAATATATATAAATTGTATATATTTACATAAATAATAAATACATTTGCTTTGAAGTTATATTAACAGAGTATATATTAATAATTAAGTTAATAATAATATATGAACAATACATTTATGTATTTATAAACTCTAATGTATTACCATCGATATAAAGAAAGTGGATAAGCAATTGATGCATGCAATGCATGTAAAAGATAGATACGCAAATGGCACTTTAATCGATAAATTAACAAATTGGCATCAGTGATTTTGATTGGATAGTCAAATTATATATGTCAAATATTAAACAGTTGGTTTTTTTTGTCTAAATAGATAGAAGTGACTTCTATCTATATCAATGGATTTTGATTATAAATATCAATAAAATAGTATGATTTCTTCAATTTAAATACAGAAAATGATAAGGAATGTTGTATTTTAAATATATAATTTTATTTTTAGTATAGATATTAAAATTGATCGTAATTATCAATATATATATGTATAAATAAATAATAATTTAAAATGTAGTAGGTATTTAGTAGTAGTTTTCGATTACAGCGCCACTATCGCAAAGTTCCATATACTACATCACATTGCTTATCCACTTTCTTTATATCGATGTGTATTACATGTATTTTTCATATATACTGTTTATATTATTATTCTAATAAATGTATTCTTCATAATATTAATAGTTTTATTATTCTATTATAATTGTAATATATGAATTAATAAAATTATTTTTATCGATGAGGTTTTGCCGGTTTTATCCGGTTTTTACCATACAGTTACATGGAAGAGATAGGTTTTTGCCACAAATTGCAGAACACTGATTATAACTTATACACCATATATCATATTCATAATTAATTAATTCCTAACTAATTCATTCATCGATTCCATTCAATCACCAGGTTCCCTACGAACTGCTGAACAAAGAGTTCCGCATAGCGCAGAAGAACATCGACCGCGAGCTGTCATACATCGCGGCGGGGGGCACTGAACTAGACCGTAACCTAGCGACAGCAGCCCTCACTCAAGGTCAAGGTGAAGATAAAACTGATGAACAGATGCGTGACGACAAGGTCATGGTAGAAAAATCTCTGAATGGTCTCATCGACAAGCTGATGGCACTGAAGAGGAAGGTGTGTGTTTGTAGACTAGACGAACGCCTAGATAGCGAAGCCTCGGTAGCGATCGTCTATGTGGTGACTCATACGCACGCGTAATCATATTTATGAATAATTTAAATTTAATATTTAAATGTATTTTATAAAAATAAATTTAGAATTAAATAGTAAAAAGAATGCTAATAGAAAGCGACTTTTATGAAGACAATTTATGTCACTCCCTAAATTCTCAACTTAATTAGGAGTAATCTATTTCATAGTTGGATCAATCATTAAAATGAATATAGCAATCGTATGGTTAATACTGAATTGTAATTCAATACGTAAACAAATGATTTTAAATCCTATCTAACCTTAACATTATGTAAGTGTAATAACTTTAAAATGAAAAATATAATTCATATCTATAATTTACATTTTAAAATGACATGTGAGACAATCTAATGTATTTTTTAGATCAGATAAAAATATCAACTAATGCTGGAAATTTATTAAATTACCCGTATTAGTCTAATTTATGATAATAGTATATTAATAATAGTATATTATAGTACATTATTTAATTATTTATTAGATAAACCTAATCATATATACTAGAAGTTCTATTGTTTATAGCCTATCTCCTACCAACCTCGTCCAACCAATCAATAGCTGTAGTACTGACATATTAATATTCTAGTACAGTATATTTATCAGTATACATCCACAAATAATATTTATAAATAAAGCACCAAATCAAGTGTGTCATAATATTTGGATACAATTGTATCATATTTTCCAAGGGAATCATATTTTTTATAATAATTTCAGTTATTTAAATAAGGTATCTTCTATATATGTTGGTTAAAGGGATGGGATACCGTAGTGTTTATGAATAAAAAGATAAATAATTATAAATATTTGTATTATACAATATTACCAATGATTATGCTAAGCAAATATATAACACTCCCTATCTATGCAATGTAATACATAATTGACTGCACCACTACTAACAGTATTATCGAAATCACTGAAATTGATTTAGGTTTTACGCGATTTTCATACACACAATATTCATTGTACTATTAAATTACATACGGTATAAGTTAGTTTTTACTAATATATAATATTATTATAAAATTAATTATTTATTGTGCAATCTAACATCCCAACTGGTATACATATATCTCTAGTTGATTCCTATATACTATTATTATTATTAATGATGTTTACATGAAGGCTTACTACGAATACTTCTGTATAAATATATGTTATATAACACACATATAACATCAATGGACATCAATGTTGTAGTGGACATACATATACGCATGTATGAGACATGAGCGCTACCACCACAAGCTATTACGTAATACCATCACCACTGACCACTACGGTATTGTTGACCAGGCAGTGGACAGTATCGAAGAGGAAATCGATGCCTCTGTAATCCTACGCCGCCGTATCGATCACTTGACCCCTTACGATCCGGTCAAGATGTCAGTAGACGACCTCTCACGATGGAGATCTGACCGTTTGAACCGTATGCTCGTTGACCACCTGCTACGTAATGGCTACTACGATACAGCCACTCAACTGGCTCGCAAGAATCAAATAGAGGTATCCACCACATAGTCTAGTCTTTGTAGCGCTACTACTACTATTACTACTACTATAGTATACCTACATATAAAATAAAACTTTATGTCGTAAGGTGCCTATATTAAACGGGCGTAATACCACGTAATACGCGATATTCACGCTAACCAATCGACTAACTCCCGATACAGGAACTGACTAACATTCATCTTTTCATGATCACTAAAGACGTAGAGCAAGCGTTGATCAAACACGACATCTCCAAGTGTCTCGCATGGTGTTCGGATAACAAGTCTAAGCTACGTAAAATGAAGGTAGCAACTTAGCATCACTAGTAGTGTTTACTGTACTGTTGATACTTGTGTATATTATATAGGTGCAGATTAACAACAATATTTGACTTTATTTTGTATTTGATATTAAAGTATAACATCTTATATAAATCATGTTTTACATAATATAATTCCATAATAATAATTTTTTTTTTAATATTTAAAATAATATTAATAATATTGATATTTGAATTTATTTTATTATAATAATCATAGTGTTTTCATAAATATGGATAATTCTTACAAATATATGCTTATTTACTTATCTATTTAAAGAATCTGTATTCAATATGCATTGTTTACATTTATATTATGTAATAAAGATAGTGTATGTTTCATAAACACATAATACTCATATTTTCCCATTTATACTTTACATGTCATTTAACTTATTTAAGGGCACCCGGCACTCGTAAAAATAACGAAAAAAAATAATTCTGAGATTTTTTTATTATGATTTATTTATAATATTTGAAATATTATCTTTAAAATGGTGTGTTTACGTAAAATAAAAGATATAAAAAGAAGTATTTTAAAACACCTATAAAAAAGTAAATACAATAAATATTTTAAAATTATTAAATTTATTCGTAACCTTCGGAAAAATGCATATTTTTACGAGGTTATATGATCAAATTTAAAAATTTAAAGACTGAATCAAAGATTATTATATGATGTATTAGTGTATAGATGGCGCTTTTGTTATGAAATATTAGAATTTTGACAGTTTGCATTCTTTTTAGAATTACATCGCTGTCTTTTTAGAATTACATCATTATATATTTAGTTATGTATATTCATTTTAGTATTGTGCATAATTTATATTATTTATCGTTATATATATATATATATATATATATATTCATTTTATATTTAGTTATATATATTCATTTTAGTATTGTGCATAATTTATATTATTTATCATATATATATATATATATTTAGTTATGTATATTCATTTTAGTATTGTGCATAATTTATCATTATATATATATTTTTCATTTTAGTATTGTCTATAATGTATGTATCCTATATAAGTTTATTATTCATATATATTATATAAATTATACAATTTATACTCAATATGTATAACATATACACTAATGCATTACTTTTATATATATTTATATATATATATATATATATATATATATATATATCAATAAAATGTAATAACATATATAAAAAATCTTATTTATTTAAAATATCAATACAATGTATTTATGAAAACTTTAAACTTAAATTTACACAATAATTATAATTGCCAATTTTGTTCACTATAATTCTAATTACTTTTGTTATAATGCATTATTTTATTTTATTTTTTGTACACTATATTCATAATATATGTAGCATTATGGTGTAAGTATCATTTATATAGTTATGTATATATAATTATATCAAAAATAACATATTAGTCATTTTTTTTAGATTTTTGTTAATTTTTTTTTTGTCGTCTAAAATTATATGTATACCATATAGAAAATTAAAAAACATCACGTCTACTACAAGTATCAGATTAATTACTATAATAATAAAAAAAAATTAAATAATTTTAATAAATATTACTAAGTGATTTAAGTTTTAAAAAGTAGTCCTTTTTCGTATATTTTACATGTAACTGAATCACGAGTGCCGGGTGCCCTTAAGGGGGTGTTGCAGATAAATATAGCAATAATATAATTCACCATGTTAAATATATTATTATAATATAAATATAATATTAAAAGATAGGATAAATATGCATGGAGTATTATTATGTAAAATTGTTCAATTTATTATCTATAGAAGCCAATTACCTAATTTGTGTTCTATATATAGCTAATAAATATGGCTTTATATCTAATGAAACAAAATTCTATTTAAATATATACAAGTATGTTATAAATTTATAATAATATATATATCACATATAATTATAAATTATTAGATATTATTCTAAATAATGTCATATATATATATTTTATTTTTATAAATTTTACTTTATTATTTTTAATCTATATATACATATATTTCCATTGCAGAAGTTTTATCAAAAAATATTCAATAATAAAAAAGATATTAATGTTTTGTAACATTACTTATTTATAATAAAACTACTACTGTTTAAAACTATTACTGAGTAAATTGATGTTGAAAAATAAAGTAATATTTGTTTTTAATATTTACAATCTAAACATATATTTTAGTCTAAATAATGTCATATATATACTTTATGTTTATTTTAATGTACAATATTATAATAATTAATTTATCTATATATAATTACATTTCCATTTCAGGAGGTTTTATCAATACATTGTAGTTTAATGAAATGTAAATAAAATGGAAATTATATAATAATGTAATGGTGTAAATTGTTTGTATTTGAAAACAGAAAATAATCATTTGAAAGCGCCATCTATATATTCATAATGTTAAGCAACAAAGACATTTCCAAATTGTATTGAGTTTTTAAATTTAAAAAATCGATCTTATAAATATAAAATGGAATGAATTTATAATTCCTAGTATTTTACAATAATTATTATTTTATTTATTTACAAATTATTTAGAAGATAACTAGTAGGTGTCATATAATATCGAATTTTGATAGTTATATTGCAAATTTCATCAATATTTTTTTTGTAAATGAAAGATAATTATCTTTAATTATAATTAATTATATAATATAATTATTCAATAATATAAAAATTGATTTATATATTTTTTAGAAAAAACGTAAAGTATTATTTATCATGATTATATCTTCAATGTATCTAAATATTGTATAATAAATAATGATCAGCTCTAAATGGAGTAAAATACATGTAACATTTATTTATAGTACCCACTTGCAACCTTAAAGTGATTACGTATAGAGAAAGTCAAGCGTTTGCCTCTCGCAGTAGTTGATAATCACTAATATTGTAATGTTTTAAAAAAAGTCTCAGCATTTTGTTGTATTGTTTTTATGCTCGCAAATGCAAAAAGGATGCGGAAATCGATCTAAAAATCAAATACATGTTCATAATTTCAATTTACTAATTTATATTATTTAGATCAGCATATTAAACGTTTGTTTTTTTAAAATAAATGTTTAATTTTCAAATTCATTAAGGTTACGTCGCTCGGTTAACAATGGTAAAAAATCAATTATTTTTTTCCTACAAATTATTACTTTATTTTTTTGTTAGTATCTGTGAAAAACATACACTTGAAAACAGTTTATAAATCACATAAAAAGTGGTGTTTTTATAAATAATAAATAACATATTCACAATATTTATTTTCTTTTGACATGAAGTTTGAACTTTATGATGACAATGTATCGCTATGCATGCATACAGCATTTTTCAGATAAACTGTTATAGTTATAATAGTAAATTGTGTTGCTTTATATAAAGTCAATGTATAAATAAATCCAGTGAACAATATTTTATAAATATATTTTTTAATAATTGAAAAAAATACAATTTCTATAGTAATTTCACAACTTAAGTATTTATATGATATACTAAATATTATATGTATTTTTATTCATATATTAGTGCATATATAATATAAATAATAGAAAAAATATTAGCTCAATACAATGAATAGATATTAATAAATTTGTCTTAGACCTATCTATAGCCTATCTATTTACATGTGATTATATCAACATTTGTGTATCTCCACATCTCCTCATGGAATTTAAAAATAATAATCAAGGAATATAAATATAAGTTTATATATTATTATATAACAATAATTAAATTATACTAAATTATTTAAATGATTTAATTTACATATATATATATCGAATGATACATAAATGTTTCACCCTCCCCATTTCAGAGTAGTTTAGAATTTAATCTTCGACAGCAGGAATTCATTGAATTAATAAGATCAGGAAATCGCTTAAAAGCCGTTCAGTTAGTTCTCATTATACTTACTAGGTACACACCTGTTTATTAATGTTGCCATTTATCAATGCATTCCATTTTATTAAAGTCAAACAACTATATTATTTATATCATAAATTACGATATATAATAAGTACGTGATAATTGTTTGTATATGAATTATGACTCATATATATATATTTCACATATATCTATCTGCTATTGTTGATTAACTTTAATTTAGACTAATTTATCTAGTGTCCACTATCTGTATTCATGCTTCATCAAAGTTATAACTAGATGATTATTCACCTCTCTAAATTCATGCAATTCAAATGCGTGCATAATACATATTAAATAATAACCATTTAATTATTATATTTTTACTATTTAATTTACTGATATATAATATAGAATATATAGACTCTATAGAATACATATTATATATATACTTTATAGAGTATATGAAATTTGAATGAAAATAAACTTTATTAGTATATTTTAGGAACCAGGTTTTAGTTTATTTACCACAAAGATTATTTTATAAAATTTGATAATTATAAATTTTATTTTATTTACTTTATATAGTGTCATAGACATGGGAATTCTGTAGTAATTACGGAAAAGAAGAGAACATGGGTGATAATATTCCTAAAAAGAAAACTAAATATTTAAAATCTTTTGAATTTCCTTTTAGGACAGATATTTATATTTTATAATTATATTATATTACCCATTTACAATTATCATGTAGTAAATAATTATAAATTCTATATAAGGTTATTATATAATACAATTTTATTATGTTAGTAAATAATAATAAATTCTGGTTTAAATAAAAACATGGTTTAAAAATAGGTTTTATTAAAAATGAATATCCATGTACAAATTAGGTACAATAGATGGAAAATAAAGGTGACTGTCAAATTTAATATCAATCAAATCATTTTTTTATATCTTTTAAGGGAAATAATATTTTTAAATTATATAATTTTATAAATAAAAATTGTGCATGTAATTTATCTACCAATATACACGTATGTTGCACAGTATTACGGTCAGACTTAGGTACACATGCACTTATCCATCCAAGCCAATAACTGACAATCTCATTCCCGCTAGACACGCTCAGAAGTATTTCTTCCCCCTTCACGACGACAAGCTAAGTGAGCTACAGAACGTCATGGGTATGCTGGCTTTCCCTGTGGACACAGATCAACAGCCTTATAAGGTAGTATTGCGTAATAGTAGAACAACACTAGGTATCATCAATAAGTAGATCAGGTACAATAGATAGTTACGTCAGATAATAATTTAAGTCTAACGTAAGTCTATACTTTAAGTTGATACTACCCTATCACATAAAGCATGCATTTTTATTTGTGAATTTATTTATCTATCTCACCTAATGATATATAATTAATTACATGTAAATTATCTAATAAATATAATGTCCATATGTATGTTGAGAACACTCTTTAAAATTTCGAACCTATTTGAATAGTTTTATAATACCTATATCCTATAATATAATACCTATAGGCTGCTTTTACACCAACAAAACCCAATAGACCGATTCTATAACCAGATATCCTCGAACATCAAAATTAGATAGTTTCGATGTGAATGGCTATACTAGTAAGCTTATTGACCGATATTATAAATATTATAATATAATTTATTGTCTTTAAAATGATGTATAATGTGTCACCTAAGAGTAACCATAAGTGCATTATCTATGCATTATAAACATACTCCTAATGTCATTATAGAATACACATTATTATGTAATATTTATTACACACAAAAATGTAGTAGCTTATATCTCAGTAATTTTGTTAAATAATTTATGATGTTTGGAACGTTCCACAGTTTGAACCGTTTTATAAATCTTTATAAAATTGTCAGAATTTATAAATACTATATAGAAGATGTTAAATAGGTACTTTTGAAAATTTAAATATATTGCTCTGATTCACTTATAATAAAAACCATATTTTTCTATCCTTTTTGACCATAGGATGCATGGGTTTATATTAAGTGTATAATTATGTTATACAAGATAATAAAAAGTGAATACCCTTTAATAAATAGCCATTAATCTATCTTTTACAGATAAACTCGCGATAATAGGATACACCTATCTCTATTATTATCTCTATTATGTTGTGCTCTGTTCACAAGTTATTCAGTTAGGTTTATAAGTGCAAGTGTACTTAACGATTATAGCATCGTGAATAACTAAAGTAAATGGTAGATGATCATAAGTACTTAAGGTGATATAGTCACATACCTACTGAAGAAAGATGTATCTAAAGGGACGATCCACGTTCATGAGTTCACATGTATAGGAATATAGGCAAGATGGGGAGTTTTTTAACATTCCGATACGTAACAGTTATATAGTTTTATAATCATGACCTTCTTATGACCTTAACCGATTGTATCGCCTTCCACCACTAGGATCTATTTCAAATATCAAGGTGGGATCAACTATTGAAGGAGTTCCGTTCGGACAGTTTCCACTTGTACCAGTTGTCCAGCCTCTCTACATTCACCGTTTCCCTTCAAGCTGGTCTTTCCGCACTGAAAACACCGTATCCCTTTCACTACCCCTTTGTTACGATAAAGTGATTCAGACCAGCGCTATTTACCCATGAATATACATAATTATCATTTTAACGCATGTACTGATTATTTATTCAGTCTAAAAAATAGTTATAAATATAAATATTTAATGTCTATACACTTTTAACATGTAAATTTAATATCAACATTTATTTATAAATTTGTTATAATCCTACCATAATCATTGCTATAACGACTTATATGTATATTATGCAATACACTCGTATGTCATAAACAAACAAACCAACATATCATGTGACCTTAACTGTAAATGTTGAAGTCAATGTTACCACGAAGATGAAACTATGTTATCCGGAGTAGGAAACGTAAACAAAGATTGCCCTCTGTGCGATGAACGTATGTCAAGGTCATATATTAATAGCGACGTCCATCTGTCTATAAAACATTATATATAGTCATGGACATATATCAGTTATCAGTTACTTATCTATGATTGTTACTAGTTCCTTATTTATCTCGGCTACTGACCTATTTAAGGTTACAGTTAGAAATTTCATAACTATTTTCTGAAATCCTATTTTTATTATATCACCGATAAAATTATAATTTATTCACGACGTTTATTGTATTTATAAAATTAACTTTGTATCCATCTACTGACCTATATACAATGACTACCTCAACCTCGAATAGATTGGCCGAGAAGCTGCCCTATGCTCATTGCTCAAGGTCAAGACTAGTCTGCTCCATCTCTAAACAGCTCATGGATGATGTGAACATTCCTATGATGCTGCCTAACGGATTTGTGTACGGCTTACATGTATGTATCCCTCAGTCTCCTTCCTCACATCTTACATCTCATATGTCAGTCTCCATTACATCTTTAATCTCATCCCTATCTCTGTTTAACATGTTTCGTTCCATCCCTCAGTCTCTTGAGAAGATGTACGAAGAACACGGAAAACTTATCTGCCCAAAGACCAGCGAAATATTTCAGATTTCCGACGCTGTCAAAGTATTCATTATGTAGCCAACTCCCTCTCTCATTACATCATCTACATTACATCATCAATGTACATCACGCGTTACATAACCGTATCATAACCTGTATTACTTATATCTATTATGAAACTATTAATATTTGCTTTTAACGAATCGCAATAAATCGAGAATTCTCATCATAACATTTATGTCATGTGTTTTTATTGACTTTCATTAGTGATAAATTATCTAAAATACCTTCAGTACATATGTACACCATCAATACATCAGTTGACTACATAATAATAAATATTCAGATTTATATTTTCCAAGTGATAGGTATTTTAAAAATAGAATTATATTATATTATTATCTTGATATAATATTAGATTTATATTAATATCATATTTATTATTATTTTTTTTAATAAAATGTATTCTAAACATTAAATTACATATAATCCCGACCATTAATAAATTACTATGTCCTAGATAGGACTGTCTGCTAGATATCTCTGAAATAATGCATTCATTTTTTTAAATTTGTATTTCTTTATAAATGTGTTCTTAAAAATATGAATTTATTTATTAAAATTATTGAAATTATGTTCTAATTGAGAGATATTTTTTATATTATTTAATCAACATTCTAAATAATACAACCTGTATATCATTATATTACAATTTTAATAAAATCATTGAAATTATTAATTTAAAAATAATTTGTATTAATTTTTATATTAAATTCAAATATGTACTCCTGAACCATGATGAAATCATTCAAGCATGATATAAAAGTTTTACATAATATGTGTAAGCAGACGCTGTCTTTGTTTTCTATTTATAATAATGCTATTTCTAATACTCATTATCACCTACCAATACTACCAACATTTAATTTCTATTATTTTTATAGTGAATAATTGAATTACTAATTATTTGATAAAGAGTGGTTTAAATTAAATTATTAGTTTAAAGAATTTAAAACTAATTTATAAATATGTCTATTCTATCATGGCCTCCTTTAACTGCGAAGCTAAAGTAGGCCATTGTTCTATAGATCCACACAGTTATACCAAATATTTTACGAAGCAAAGAAATATCATTTCTTATTTACTCAAAATAATTAGGAATAACCTATTTTCACAGGTGGCTGTAGTATTAGTCATTAAAATAAATATAGGTATTCTATAGTAGTTATTGAAAAGGTAAAGAATATATTTTAAGTTACTTTCTTAATCAATATTATTAATAATTTTATTTAGACACTTAAATAATAGTAATAAAACAATTATCTACATGTAATCGTATATAAGTTATAATAATGTTATAACACATATTTAAAGATGGTTCTTCAGTCTTCCGGAATATTTAAATTGACTGAGCACTTCTCTTCATCAGGGGCGGCAGCAGACATACTGAAACACCTCTTAAAGCCTCGAATAGCCTCGAGTTCTCCGATAACGTTATAAATAAGAAGGTACACCAGAATACTTTTTTAATTTAACATAAAATTCTATTATAATCTCAAAATCTATTGTGTATATTACTATTTTGTATATTAAATATAATGTTGATACATCTGCGAATAATTCTTAATATTTTATAAAATATAAATAGGAACTTCAATCATAATTATATTGCCATGGTCTAATCTAGATAAATAAAATAGATATCTACAATTAATATTTATATTAGGTATATGTATTAAAATATGTTATTTATTTCATAAATAGAATACAAATTTTAAAAGTTGGATATATATATTACAAATATTATATTGAATTAATATAAGTTTATCGACTACACATAAATAGTTTTTATATCTATAATTTCCATTTAAAAGTGCATGAGAGATACAAAATCAAAAACTTTAAAATAATCGATTTGAATATAGATAATTATATTGCATTTTATTCAATTGTTGTATTTATAATGAGCAGCATGATTATGACACTATTCATTACACACATACATATAGTATACATATAGTATACATATGTACGCAGACGCAGACACGATGGTATTGCTAATATATCGATAAAGAAAATATAAAAATGACTTAATTAAATTATTATGGTGTAATATAAAATTTAAATATTAGATTTATATACATGTCCAGTTATACTCTATACAATATGTTTCGCATGTAAATATATTATTCTCGTATATTAATAAATATAGATGTTATGAGGATAATAAAACCAGTGATCTCGTGCTCAATGATAATACATATTATTTATAATAGAAGAATGTACACTACACACGAGATCACTGCGTATCACATGTAATACACAGACGTTGTACGGTACTCCTTTATACAGGCGTTGTACGGTACTCCTTTATACAGGCGTTGTGCGTAGGTTACTTCACTATGAACTCGGTTCATCCCACCAGCATCTTCCTGATGAAATCATAGTAGTAGATCTTTCCCTCGGTATCGACTTGCGCTGTTTTAATCAGTTCGGCTAAATCTTCGCGATCCACGGGCTCCCCGAGTGTGGTCAACACCTGACAGCGTCACGCGGAACTTAATTAGAATACCAGTTATCGCGTAATGGTAATATATATTAATGAAACTAATGATTGTTAAATGGTAGAATATATACACTGCGCACGATTTCATCAAAATGAACGAATTCTCTACGCATGAAATCACTGATTACCGTTAGTGAAAGTCCTAGGTAATAGTTAGGTAATAATTAGGTTGTAGTAATAGCTATTACGCACACGTAATCGAGGCTAACATAATCACTAAGTAGTATATCAAGTTTAACTAGATGACATCTAGTTAATGTTAAGATTTACTTGAATTATTAAATAATGTTATTTACTAGGTAGTTGTATACTTTTAGCTAAGTTCATCTACATCATTACATTCATCTACATCATTACACTTGAGACTACTAGGTGTTGCATACTATGTGAAATGTGATGTTAACATTATTTAGAGGTAACATTATGTAGAGGTAACATTAGAGGAATAAATCTATTTCGATTATTAAATGTCTTAAACTACATAGCTACCACTTTTATAATTTTCCTACTTAGTTCAATAGAAAATAAAGTTATTTATTATGTAGATTTACGTATTGATGAACTCTTAATTATCAATATTATTATGTTATCTAGTGTAATATAATATTATTATTGACTAATGACTATAGTAAAGCTATAGTAAGTCAATATTAATAGCATATTTAATTTCTAACAACCTAATCTGCTTGATCCTAATATAACTAAAGTGATAAATAACAATAGCTAATAATAGCTAAAAATAGCTAATAATAATAATAAGAGCTTATCAACTGAACTTATAATACGTTATGTTATGTTAGAAAATATAATATAAGATATGTGATATTATAAAGGATTATTATCAATATTACTCTACCTCTTTCAATTCAGCAGCTTGGATATAGCCATCCCCTTCCCTATCGAATACCTTCATCGCTTCCTCTAGTTCTTCTTCCATTGCAGATTCAGACTTCATACCTCTTGTTCCTAACACTCGCACATATTCCTCTAGTGTTATTGTACCATTCTCTATTGTATGGGTAGTAGTAGTATTAGTAGTAGTAGTAGTAGTAGTAGTAGTAGTAGCAGTAGTAGTAGTGTGGGTAGTAGTAGTAGTAGTAGTAGTAGTAGTAGTAGTAGTAGTAGTAGTAGTATTAACCTGTAAGTTGGCAATCGGTAGCGAGCTGTTGTATTTCAGCCTCACATGGGTTCTGCCCCATAGCTCGTAGCGCCAGACCTAACTGATGGGTAGTAATGGTATCCTCCACTTCGAACATGGAGAAACATTCTCGCATCTCTGTAGTGTTAAGGCTCAAGATAGTAAAGTCGATACATTATTTCATAGTATTAAATTATTTTATTTTTGGTGAAGTGTTTCATACCATCCAATAACTTAGATAAAGTATTTTTACTTATAACGCAATGGCTCTAATGTCCCTTCGAAGTCTCTCTTATGTTAAGGAATCCATAGTTTTGATGGGAGCCGATCATTATTGTATACACAATTATAACAATGTAGCTAATAGTAATACGCAACTCACGTTTATACTATCAATGTATGTACAATGTATGCATTATAATTAACTTCCATTATATATATATATTTACCATTTACTTCTATATTCATATACATATTGTAATTATATATAGATAACTAATGATCCATGTTATATGATTATATGTTAAGGAATATACCAAGACCTCCTATAACCTCGAGGTTATAGGAGGTCTCGAATATACTATAGATATACTATAGGTATATCACTACGTTTCTGTCTAACTAGCACACACATACACACAAACCTGCTATGTGGGTATCCAATAGGCCGTAGCTTGCCATCCATTGTCTATCTTGTTCACTTAGCTCCCCTTCCATGACGTCAGCACAGTGATCACCTCTTTATTATGTAATCCACGCTATTGTTATGTAATACTAATGTAATAAGGGTTATAGGTATATATATATATATAAATATATATCGCACACTTTTAATCAAATGTATTAAATGGTATTATATATTTCAATATATAGTTAATATGAATGTACATTTATTTCAAAGTATAATTTCGTATTACAGAAACCGTAAAAGCAAATATTAAATATTCTAGTATTTCTTATATAATTATGAAAACTAGTAGGAGTTCGATAGGTTCATATATCCATTTTCATAGACTATGTAGACCCATATATTAAATCTGAGTAGTGCATTAGTGTGGGCATGTATGTATGTGTGTGCGTGTGTTTGTGTGTGTATTTGTGTGTGTGTGTGTGTGTTGAAAGTATTTATTTAGACCAGGGGTTCTTAAACTTTTTTAGTCATAGCCTTTTCATAAAATAAAATGTTACTATTACCCACAATTATTTTGAAAATAATATTTGCTTAAAATATTTATTAATGTGATTTTTGAATTTGTTTCTAGATACTAAATCTGAAATATTCAGCAAAGTATTGCTTAAAGCGCAACTCATGTCTCTTTCTGCTTAACATTTATTTCTAGCTTTTGATTTTATATTCAATAATTTAGAAAATCCTTTTTCGCATAAATACGTTGATGAAAATTGAAAAAGTACTCGCAATGAAAATAGGCCTATTTTTTAGATATTGTGATGATATTGCCTCCCAGAAATCTGATATTTTTTCTTCTTGTTTGAATAAATCTTTCATGGATGTATTATTTACTAAACTAAGAAATTCGTATTCCATTTCCTCAGGAATATCATCCCAGCAAACAGTAATAGCAGCATAATAGCAGCATAACAGAAAATGCTAGAGCCTCAAATGTTTACATTGTGCTATTATGCTGCTATTAAATGTCTATTATGCTGCTATTATGCTGCTATTAATTTGTAATGATATTATGCTGCTGTTATGCTGCTGTTATGCTGCTATTATGCTGATATTATGCTGCTATTAATTTTAAATGTCTATTATGCTGCTATTATGCTGCTATTATAATAATAGCAGCATAATAGCAGCATAATAGACATTTAAAATTAATAGCAGCATAACAGCAGCATAATATCATTACAAATTAATAGCAGCATAATAGCAGCATAATAGACATTTAATAGCAGCATAATAGCACAATGTAAACATTTGAGGCTCTAGCATTTGCTTTTATGCTGCTATTATGCTGCTCTTACTGTTTGCTGGGATCCACAATTATAATAAATGGATTTCTTGCTAGTCTCATTTGTATGCTTTATGTATTTATTTTAGGGAAATAACTTTCAAATTGACTGTATAAAGATTTTAGATAGGCTACAATTTCATTATTGAGATTCTCCGATATATTACTATCATCAATAATTTGTTCTAATCTTGGAAAACATGGTATGTTTCTATTTTCTGTTTTCCTGATATATAGTTTTAGTTTATCCATAAACGTTTTTATGCAATCGCTGTGTATTATTATGGTTGTATCTAGACCTTGAAGTTGATGATTAAGAAGATTCAATTCTTCGAATATATCTGCAAGGTAAGCTACGTTTTCTTTAAAATTATCGTAATATCGTTTAATAAATGTTCTGCATTTTTACCTTGAGATTTAAAATATATTTTCAATTCATCCATGAGCTCTAATACACGTGCTATAATATTACCTTTCGACAACCATCTGACAGCCGTATAATAAAGAAGGTCATTGTGAGTAGAATTCAACTCTTGAGATAAAAGCAGAAAAACATGTGTATTAATTGCACTTTAAAAAATAAAAACAACCATTTGTATGTGTTTGTAAAACCGATTTCATATTAATAGGAAGAGTTTTCGACGCTAAAGCTTCTTGATGAATCATGCAATGTATAGTTGTGATATCTGAATTCTTATTTTTTTTACTAAATTAGAAAATCCTAATTTTTATCCTAGCATTGCTGGAGCTCATTTTATTGCCAAGGGAAGGAGGTAGTTTATTCCATCTAATTTATGGTGATGAACTGAATTGTTTCCTTTCGTATTTGATGCAATGGGTAATTGGTTGGTGTAGTTTAATGGAATTTGTATTACATAAAAGTCTAGAGTTTGTTTTAAGGTATATTTTGTTTCATACATTATAGGGTTAGTTACAACTTGTAACTTACAAGTAATAGTCTTTTTAAGTATTGTAAGTATTTGTAAGTGTTTTGTAATTGATAGAATCTTAAGTATTTAACCAGTTAATGCTAGTTATATAGTAAGTCTTCTGTAGTCGGTATATAATTATAATTGAACGGTTAATTATTTTGTCTAGTTTGTCTATTTTCAGTTTTCCAGATCCTGAGAATAGTGAGTTACAGTATTAGTCTTGATAGGTCTGTAATTTCAGAATTGTGTTTGTATGTATGTGTGTGTTTATATGTATGTGTGTGTTGGTGTGTGAATGTGTTTGAATGTATGTGTGTGTATACAAATATATTTGTTTTTATGTGTTTACTACTACTACTACTACTACTACTACTACTACTACTACTACTACTACTACTACTACTACTACTACTACTACTACTACTACTACTACTACTACTACTACTACTACTACTACTACTACTACTACTACTACTACTACTACTACTACTACTACTACTACTACTACTACTACTACTACTACTACTACTACTACTACTACTACTACTACTACTACTACTACTACTACTACTACTACTACTACTACTACTACTACTACTACTACTACTACTACTACTACTACTACTACTACTACTACTACTACTACTACTACTACTACTACTACTACTACTACTACTACTACTACTACTACTACTACTACTACTACTACTACTACTACTACTACTACTACTACTACTACTACTACTACTACTACTACTACTACTACTACTACTACTACTACTACTACTACTACTACTACTACTACTACTACTACTACTACTACTACTACTACTACTACTACTACTACTACTACTACTACTACTACTACTACTACTACTACTACTACTACTACTACTACTACTACTACTACTACTACTACTACTACTACTACTACTACTACTACTACTACTACTACTACTACTACTACTACTACTACTACTACTACTACTACTACTACTACTACTACTACTACTACTACTACTACTACTACTACTACTACTACTACTACTACTACTACTACTACTACTACTACTACTACTACTACTACTACTACTACTACTACTACTACTACTACTACTACTACTACTACTACTACTACTACTACTACTACTACTACTACTACTACTACTACTACTACTACTACTACTACTACTACTACTACTACTACTACTACTACTACTACTACTACTACTACTACTACTACTACTACTACTACTACTACTACTACTACTACTACTACTACTACTACTACTACTACTACTACTACTACTACTACTACTACTACTACTACTACTACTACTACTACTACTACTACTACTACTACTACTACTACTACTACTACTACTACTACTACTACTACTACTACTACTACTACTACTACTACTACTACTACTACTACTACTACTACTACTACTACTACTACTACTACTACTACTACTACTACTACTACTACTACTACTACTACTACTACTACTACTACTACTACTACTACTACTACTACTACTACTACTACTACTACTACTACTACTACTACTACTACTACTACTACTACTACTACTACTACTACTACTACTACTACTACTACTACTACTACTACTACTACTACTACTACTACTACTACTACTACTACTACTACTACTACTACTACTACTACTACTACTACTACTACTACTACTACTACTACTACTACTACTACTACTACTACTACTACTACTACTACTACTACTACTACTACTACTACTACTACTACTACTACTACTACTACTACTACTACTACTACTACTACTACTACTACTACTACTACTACTACTACTACTACTACTACTACTACTACTACTACTACTACTACTACTACTACTACTACTACTACTACTACTACTACTACTACTACTACTACTACTACTACTACTACTACTACTACTACTACTACTACTACTACTACTACTACTACTACTACTACTACTACTACTACTACTACTACTACTACTACTACTACTACTACTACTACTACTACTACTACTACTACTACTACTACTACTACTACTACTACTACTACTACTACTACTACTACTACTACTACTACTACTACTACTACTACTACTACTACTACTACTACTACTACTACTACTACTACTACTACTACTACTACTACTACTACTACTACTACTACTACTACTACTACTACTACTACTACTACTACTACTACTACTACTACTACTACTACTACTACTACTACTACTACTACTACTACTACTACTACTACTACTACTACTACTACTACTACTACTACTACTACTACTACTACTACTACTACTACTACTACTACTACTACTACTACTACTACTACTACTACTACTACTACTACTACTACTACTACTACTACTACTACTACTACTACTACTACTACTACTACTACTACTACTACTACTACTACTACTACTACTACTACTACTACTACTACTACTACTACTACTACTACTACTACTACTACTACTACTACTACTACTACTACTACTACTACTACTACTACTACTACTACTACTACTACTACTACTACTACTACTACTACTACTACTACTACTACTACTACTACTACTACTACTACTACTACTACTACTACTACTACTACTACTACTACTACTACTACTACTACTACTACTACTACTACTACTACTACTACTACTACTACTACTACTACTACTACTACTACTACTACTGAAACCACTAGTTGTAATAATGATCTCGTCCATTAATATTCTCGTGTGATATTTAATGAAGGTGTAGAACGTGATATTATTATGCCATTGTTTCGACTACATAGGCATACTTTCTAAGTTATGTCTAGAGATGTAAATAATGCCGAGTTTTTTGATGCCGAGACTTTTGTTTATTGATGCCGAACCGAGACTTTTATTTTCGGAAAAAATACAAGCCCAATCCGAGGTGATACTCTAGCCAAACGAGCACGAGCCGAGCTGAGACTGCATCATGCTTTAGAGCATCATTTATATCACTAGTTATGACTAATTTCACCTACCATTGATATTGTTATTGATTGGATTTTTATTCCCTATCGTCAAAACTATAGTTCAAATGCAGTTATAGGTTATAGGCTATAGTAATATGCTATATATAGCCTATAATATATAACATCCCCGCTATAATGTATATCGCCTCATTAATAATAAATAGGATAAACTATACACGGATTGGATCGTTAGTATACGTGATCAATGTCCAATTAAAATTATTAAAACGAGGTCAATATTATAATATATATGACTCATAACTGCGCTTACTATTGCTACTCCCATAGATCTATAGTTTACCGTTTAGGTAAAATACAAAACCTATAGTTATTCCCCTTTTATGATCACGCCTACTGGGTATACACAGGGGAAAGTAACGGAATACGGACACTTTAACAATAAATTATCTTAACATTTTATGACTCATTATTTTTATTTAAAAATTACAATATATTAATATTATATGATTATGGATATTATTGTGATTTTAAAATTTTATACGGGGTTGTTCGTATTCGGTACCCATGTCCGAATAAGGACACCCTGTGTTATAATAATGACTCCCTATATACCACTAGATAAACTATATATTATTGATGAATCAATCATACAAATTACAATTACATTATTTATAATTAATGTTATGAATAATGTATTCTAATTTAATTAGTTAATAATTTATTTATTTTATTATTTTTTAATTAATAATATAATTTAAGTATCTAAATAATACACATTTTTATTTAGTTTTATTGGTGATATTAATATTATAACGCACGCGATATTTATATAAATAAGAATAGTTCATACTCTGCGCGCTGATTGGTTATAGGGTGTCCGTATTAAGACTGTATAACTTAATGAATATTTGATAACAAATATAGAAATTATATATATAATTTTTAGAATGATTTATTGTTTAATAATATAGTGTTAAATGTTATCGATACATTTGTATATTCTTGAAAAGGTTTTAATTGAAAATTGTTTTCATCAATTTAAAAACGTAATAAAAAAATTCAGTGTATAATATATATATAATATATACACTGTATATATGAGCACTATTTTGAATAATTAAAAAATAAAAAATACTTTTTTAGACTATTTATTTAATTATGAATATTTTATTCATTAAACATTTTTGTGTAGGATTTATGGTTTCTGAGATACCGAAAATGTTCGTATCAAGCACATACACATGTTTACATATAAAATTTAAATATAAAAACAATATATTATTAATAACTAAAGCATTCTAAACATTATATGCATAATTGCTAAAAAAATTATCAAATATTAATTAATTAACCCTGGCTTAAGTTAACCCTTAAGTTATAAGCATATATCTAGAGGTAATGTCCATAAAACGAACACACTATAGACAAAGATTTTCCGAAGGAAAGATATAACACTTACGCGAAATCGTGTAATTCGAATTTGTATACAAAATACCCCAGTGCCACCTATAGCGGGTTACTTTTAGGAACCATGTGTTGTTTATAATGTAAATTCGTATCTAACTATACACTTTTAAAATGTTAAATAATATGCTCTAAATTAATATGTATATGATGAAAACTAAGTGTTCATTTAAATTCTATAAGTATATATTTAGTAAGTAAAAGTTAATTTATATTGCATGTAATTTAATAGAGCAATGAAAACATTGTTGTATGCAAACAGAGCCGAACCTAAATCTATGTCAGTGATTTCGATACTACTGCTAGCAGCGGCAGGGGATATTACTAAATTACGTTGCATGCATAGGGAGTGTTATATCTTTGCTTCGCAAAATCTTTGCTATATATGTATTTATAGATGTATTAATACGTACAGTGTACAGTGTACGTACACCCTATAACTAATCAGCTGTGTGTGAAATATTCTGATTTTCATAAAATCGCGTGCATTATGATATTAAGTCTATACATTTAATAATATGTGCCATACTTATTATTTAGATACTTCACTTATAATTATTAATTAATAAAATAATAAAAATTAATAAATTAATTACTAATTAAATTATATTAAATTATTTATAAAATTAATTATATGTAATGTAATTTTAATTTATCTGATTGGTTCATCAATAATATATAGTCTATCCTAGTGGTGTCTGTATTATAACACAGGGTGTCCGTATTCGAACATGGGTACCGAATATGGACACCCCGTTATCTAATGAATAAAAAGATTAATTAATATTTTAAAATCAAAATAATAGGTAAATCTACCTATAATAATATTATATAAATATATTGTAAATGTATATTTAATAAAATGTTAATACTATTTATTGTTAAAGTGTATATATTAGGTTACTTGCAGGTTTAACACTTCGATTATCGCACCATATGAATGCGTTACGATTATTTATAGAATAAAGTACTCAAAGTCACGGCTGAATGCACATATCATACTAGTCACGAAACCATACAGCCACGGCCTATATACTAAAGCAGTAATCATAACACATATTCTGTAGTTATATTGCGTAACATACTAATGATATTTCGTCATCACTGAATCGTACCGAGGGGGTTCGCCGGCGAACAATCGATACGGAGAGGGGTTGTTAGCTCGGTCGTATGGACATAACCTAGATGACCCCAGCATAACCTCAGACCCAGTAGTAGTTCACTAACGTGTGCGCCGACGAAATGAATAAATGATAACTGCACCAAGTAACACTCGACAATGTATGAATAGGATACGACGCGTAATAGCACGCATTGTTGTAAACAACACACACACGCACACACAAGCACGCACACATTTAGCGAGCAGACATTCCGATGCGTGCGATCAATCATTAGTTTTGATTTAAAACAACTATAGCAGTACTTATACGATATCGCCTTTACTGGTATGTTCATTTGTAATTCATTAATTACTATAATACTATAAAATAAAACTATAAATAATACAATTCACATAGATAGTTTGAAATGATGCAGTGAATGTATTAAGTATAATAAGTGAACATTATTATAATATTATATGATGGAAGGGTGTATTATGAAGGAAGGGTGCGAGCGGATATATATATATATATATATATATATATATATATATATATATGTGTGTGTGTGTATAATGGAGGTAGGACCTCCATACATTTGGAACACTATACCAAAAATCACGTTTTAAATATTAAGGCGGATAAGGAAGATATAATGAGTGAGGACGATATATTATAACGGGACTAGTGGATAGGCTCGTGGCCTACTTGATATCAATTACAGATTGCACATGTTATACAGTGAAGTCTGCATATATAGAATAATTATACATTTATATACACTAGCTATTTCATACTATAATCGATATATATATAATAATATTTATTTATTGAAATTTCATATATATATATATATATATATTGAATAAAATACAAATATATTATACAACTGGACCCATCAAGAACTCATAGACACATGTTATAAATAACTGTGAGGGGCCCCGGACAATACAATACAAATAGTAACTTTTTCTTTCTTGTGTTTTGTATTATCGTTTATTAAGTTATTTACAAATAAAAGAGATAAACAAGAACTGCCTGGAGTCAACAACGGGACCTCTGGCTTACTATAGTACTAAAGATATAGCTTTCGGTTGTCCCACTGAGCCATAGACCCTAGACTATATATATATTACACCGATCGTAACAAAAAACCATATTGTTGTATATATACACCAATATGGTGTTGTGTTACTCTATGTATACCGTGTACACTCCCCGATATAAGTACCGTGTACACACTGTGCAGTGTACATTGTAAACACATATACACATAGTATATGCCTACCGTGTATGTGTTACCTTAGTTACCTAGTGTGTATCTTCTCCTATACGTGTTCCCTCATCCCGTTATCGTCCTATATAAATAAGGGTTCGTTTTCGTAGATATACCAATGTAGGTTATCCTACCATCTGTATTCAATCCGTAAATGCTGATACTACGTTGTTACATTGAGGTGATGCATTGGTACTACATTGTTCACGTTTCCCACCACCCCATAGTTCAAACGTCCCAACGTATCAACGTATACGTTTGGTATAACATCTGAAATTCCCGTAACAATATGTAAATACGTCATATTTATCAAAGATCATAAGATATGCTTGACCGCTATATTCACAGATTTGTATTTTACCGGTAAACTATAAATCTATGGTTATAATATATATATATTCATAGAGAGCTAAAGAGAAATATTCATAGAGAGCTAAAGAGAATTTCTCTCTAGCTTTATGATTACATTAAATAAAATCTTATATTAAACATGATAATTATTTAAATATTATATTTTAAATTTTAAAAACATACACATTTTATAAGGATTAAAACATAAATCAGTAACATTTCGAATAACAGATAACATTATTAAAGTGAGTAAATGGGACGTTGGCCCATTTAAATGACAATTGTCTCAAAACGTCGTTGGGACGTTGGTACGTTATAAAAAAAACCTTGCTAACATTGTACTATGGTATGTTAGTAATAATATGTTACCAAAAACGCACCCTAACGAAATATGTGAGAATTCCACACCTGATTGTACACCCACTGCAGTACAACCCATGGGTTTCCCCTACATATTGTAATTGTGATTATGTGTGACTATTAGTTGGGTGGTTGTGTACACACCTACAGGTATACTTATGTATCTTGTAGGATTAGTACTTCAGCAGATCTGTGATTGATAAACGATATGAACCTGAACGTTATTACAAGTGCTCTATTTTGTTAGCGTATACTACGTACTATAGATTTATATACTAAAACATTCATTTCTAAATTTGTATTGTAGTTATATGTGTATAATAAATTATTTGTTAGTAGTTATAAAATTAATTTCAATAAAAAATGAATATATGTTTAGTTTATAATTTCATATTTTAACATATATATATATATATATATATATATATATATTAATTATATCTAATATATTAAAACTTCCATTCTTATTAATAATTATGTATATAGATATTGTATTCTTGTTTGGGATTACATAATCATTATAAGAATTAAATAAAATTCTCTAGGAATATTAATGATTAAAAAAATCATAATTTATTAAAATTTCACAACTCTATTTGGCATTAATTTCACATTTTAGTTATTTTAAATATTGTAGTATATATACCCTATAGGGGAAGTACCCATACTTTATTTCAATATCTATTGATCTTACAGAACTATTTTACATATGTAAATTATAGATAATTACAAAATATAAGATACATTTAATTTTAATAAATCAATAATCAATAACAGTTGAATTATTGATTGATATAGGTGACAATGGTCGAATATATATAGTTTGTAGGTACCCTATACTATCATTAGTATCCTTAAAGGAGAATGATGATTACAAAATAATTAAAGAATATTTAATATATCTTAATATTGAATAACGTAGTTTTATATTGTTTCTAATTATATATATATATATATATATATATATATATATATTGAATTGTAGAATAACGGATCAAATAATGAAGGTATCGCCACATATCCGCTGACGTTATTGGGAAAATAGCATAGTTTGGAAATTCACCAAAAAACGAAATTTTTTTACTCTTTTATTAATAAAATATTCTAATATAAAATTTGATTTTATTTATAAAAGAAGATATCTTGTAAATATAAATTCTATGTCGAAAAAATCAAATTATTCAACGTATTCATATTTATATGACTTATGATATCCTTTACAAAAACCACGCGAAGTGTGGGTAGGCCTTTCTAGTAGGGTACTTTCCCCTATATAATAATATATATTTATATATATATAGTAGATATATACATACACCTGTTAATAACGCAACATAAGTTTAGTGTTATGCAACAGTATACTACAAACCTATACTGAGGATGTTATCCGATGTGTAATCCTCCCTGACGTTGCGACAACACGCTCGATAACGCAACACCAGTAGCTTGACCACTAGCTTGACCACTAGCTTGACCTCTACGCTGAACAGGTGATTACGTAATATTCGCGTGACGGGCGTCGTTTCCTACTAAACGATGACGACGACGATGACGACGACGACTAGGTATAAACATAATGTTTACCTAGGTAGGTGCGACCGGGCGTTGCGGTTAGCAACCGAGGTAAACAAACCGATACAGGCAAGTCTTAACTCGTTTCTTGGCCGCCCCCACAGGTAGTGGTGGTGCTGGCTGCCGGACTAACATTCAGCACGGCGCGCATGTGCCTTATTACGTCACCGTGAGAGTTACGTCATAATTACGTGGTTGTTGCTACTATAGCGTACTATAGTACGTACACATTAATACACAATTATCACTATATATACTCCTAGTATACTCCCTTACAGAACTATAGCTATATACTATACTATAGTAATTATAGTATATGGATGTTCGCTGGTCACGATTGTGATGTTTCGAAACAAGAGCCAACTTTTGAGATACCAGATATTTTTTGAATTCTGAAGTTTCGTAACCAATAATGAAACTAAACTATAATAAATATATATATATATAATAATATTTTACATATTTATCACATATCTGAATAGTATATGATAATTACATATATTTTACATATTTTTAAAATACATATTAAATTAATTTGTATTTGAATTAAAAATAATTTTAGTTATTAGTGAATGATTAATACATAATTTACTTATTATTTAGGTATTATAAACAACATACAATATAATATGATTATTTAAATTATATATTATATATATAGTAATTGTATACTATACACATATGTATACTATACCCATTGTGTACTATACACATGTGTATACACATTGTATATATATACTATACAATGTATTCTAAGATTTATCAAATAAAACTGGTTTATACCGACGTATACGTTAGTTATAAACTATAGTTATACAGAATCTAATTATATAAATATAAATAAATATTCAGTAAAATAATCCAATATGTATTTGTTTACGTTATTGATGGCGAATACGAATTTAAAACATGCTTGCATTGCGTGATACGAAGTGACAGGGCTAGGAATAATATTATATTAAATATAAATTATAAAAAATATCATATATTCAAAACACGAAACCGTAGTATATACCTATATGTACCTCAGATGTAGCTTATTGTTCACGATTGTTCAGGAATAATGTAATTTATAAATCTGCAATGAACATATGACATATGAACATAAAATAAATATGCTTCTTTGAATAATTATCATGCTTCATAATACAATTTATTTTGAAAACCCAATTATATTAAGTAGTAGTTTACTAAAATGTAATCAATAGTAAACTATATAGAAATATTTATTTATTGAATTAGGTCTATATGACTATTTTGTAGATAAAATAATTATAAACATTCTAATTATTTATTTATAATATTACGAATAATTATAAAATATCATTTTTTTCTTCAGATTAATATAAGATATATATACACTTAATAAAAACAATATAACTTGTTATAGACACATATTAATTTTTTGAATACAATTATTTTTATAATGTAAGTAGGGTAACGTCTCCGATTTACCGACCCCCTCTTAATACCGACCCCTCTCGTATCTCAGTAACTATATGATATATCAAAAAATAATATATACACGAACTGTTAGTAATTTAATGATAAATATGAATAAGTATTTTGTTTTAACAAATATGTAATCCTACAATTGTTATTTGATAAAATGTAATATTCTGTTTTTACTTTTTAAATATTTGAATAATAACTTTTTTTAAATCATTGTAAATACTTTATTAATTAAAAGAAAACTTAATACTGCACATAATATTGAATAATAACTTTTTTTAAATCATTGTAAATACTTTATTAATTAAAAGAAAACTTAATACTGCACATAATATTGTAGATCAATAAAATGTTTATAATTATTATAAAAAATAATTCAATTTGAATAACTATTAACCAAAATATCTTAATTATAGCAACCCATATTATGTTCCTAATACCGACCCCCTAAATTACCCTAATACCGACTCCCATGTGATTTATAATATCCAATCAAAATAGATTAGTATTTTACTTTAAAATATGTCATAAGTTGTTTGTGTATCATTGATATAGATTAAGGATTCATGATTCCATTATATTATGTACATACTGATTAATAACTAAATATTGAATAATACTATAGGGGAGAGTGGAGTTGTATGAACAGGTGTCTTGCATGAGCCACTGGAGATAACAATTGTTTGCTACAGCAGACATTTGATTTAACTGAACTAGTATCGTCATCTATAATTAATACAGTTGCGGAAATATCTTTTTAATAACAAAATAAAAATAGTAACATTTTTAACTAAAGTACGCTCAAAAGTAAAAATTCCAGACAAGGTAATATATGTTATAACTTCTATAATAATTATTTGATTATTTTCATATTATATATATGATTTTAATATATAATTAACTTAATATTAATATACAAATATATTTAAAATTTTAAATAAAATATTTAAATTTTATCAATTAAAAATAAAATTTGATATGGGGTTGAGTGAACCACTAAACATGGGGTTATATGAACATTGTTCAATCAAACAAATATCGTATGTTAATATTTATAATATAATATTATAATATTATAATATTAATATTATTATAATATTATAATATATATTAAATGATCCGAATATAAATAAGTAATGATTAAATAGAAATAATATAATTAATTATATATCAATATAATTAATTAAATTAATTTTAATGAGGGTCAATTACTAATTCATAATAATTATTTAAATATTATTTCTAGGAATCAAATATGAGAAACTATACTTAACAAACTGATAGAATACGTGATAAAACTATCATGACAAGAGCAATTAAAGAAGTAAAACAGTGTATGTTCATTCAACCCCGCCTTTGGGGTGAATGCACTTTTTTATTTTTTTTTATTAATTGTAATTATGAAATCTTTTAAGCATTCCTTATATCTAAAAGTGATATATTAGTTAACTAATATCATATATTATGCAATACAATTTAAATAATTAAGAAAAATGTATTATTACCACAATGATAGCACTTTATACAAAAACATGGTCATACAACCCCACCCTCCCCTACACTATTTTAATATAATTACTATAAAGTTTAAATTTAAATTTAATATTACTATTAAAACATAAATTCAATAAAAAATAATTACGTGCATGTTATAATTAATGATATTTATTAATATCTACTATGTTGATTTGATATTATAATACTAAAAGTATGTATACCACGATTATTTTAGTGGGTCGGTAATAGGAGAAGGGGGTCGGTATTAGGAACATGTATCTGATTATCGACCCCCCTGTTTATTCTTGTAAATATAATTATATCAAAAATTTAAAATAGCCACATTATTCATTATCAAAATATTACCCTATTTACAAAATTTCAAATAAATATATTTAATATTGAATAAGTTATTACAAATAATCATTTAGGGGTCGGTAATCGGATACTTTCCCCTATATATATAATCGAATGGAATCATGAATCCTTAATCTATATCAATAATACACAAACAACTTATGACATATTTTAAAGTAAAATACTGATATATTTTGATTGGATATTATAAATAACATGGGGTCGGTATTAGGAAAATCATATGGGTTGTTATAATTAAGATATTTTGGTTAATAGTTATTCAAATTGAATTATTTTTATAATAGTTATAAACATTTTATTGATCTACAATATTATGCGCAGTATTAAGTTTTCTATTAATTAATAAAGTATTTACAATGATTTAAAAAAAGTTATTATTCAAATATTTAAAAAAGTAAAAACAGAATATTACATTTTATCAAATAACAATTTTAGGATTGAATATTTTGTAAAATAATATACTTATTCATATTTATCATTAAATTGCTAACAGTTCATGTATATATACTTTTTTGATATCTCTTATAGTTACTGAGATACGAGAGGGGTCGGTATTAGGAGGGGGTCGAAATTATGAGAGGGTCGGTAATCGGAGACTTTCCCCTATATTAATAATGTAATATTAATGATGTAAATGAATAGAAAATAGTTAAAAAATCAGGTGTATTAATAAGTATACATAATTCATTCAATTTTAAGTTGTTAATTATTTTCATTATATTGTTAAGTAGGATGTTGTTAACATTTTATCTATAGGAACCTATGTAGGAACCTATACCATATCTATATCATATATATATATATATATATATATATATATATATATATATATATATATGTATATATATATATATATATATATATATATATATATATATATATATATATCAAATATATTCAATTTATAGTTTGGCATTCAGAATTCAACTCGTTTCTGTGATTTTTTATAATTTGTTATCTAACCTACTTATTTTATTTTTAAACTTGACTTATTGATACATATTTTTATTCTTTACATTTTAATTATTTATATTTACATTTTTAACGCATGAGAATCTAACTTATCTAGAATATGATGATTATGGAAGTTCTCGCAAAATAAAAAATATATTTGTAAATTACCTATAGGTTTATGTTTATTGTTTATTATACCTACATTTGTATATTTAACTTCTACGTTATTTCATGCTTTACAATTTGAAATAATAAATCTGATTTTTTTATTTATATAGTAATATTTTATTAAGTAGATTTATTGATTGAATAATATATGACTATTGAAGAACAAATAATTATAATTATTCTAATTAATTAAGTATAATATTACGAATAATTATTAAATTCCATTTTTATCTTCAGATTAATATAAAATATTATACACTTAATAAAAAAATATAAATTGTATAGACAAATATCATTTTTTTAAATACAAATAATTATGTATATAATGCGAGTATGTTATTAAATATTTCATTTAAAATTATTCGTATTATAAAAGTATGCATAATTCATTCTACATTTAATTAAATTATTAAATTGTGAGTATTTTATTTAATCAGTATGATACTAACATATTATTAATAGTAATCTATATGTATATAAGAATATTTTATAAAGTACTAGCCGTACCTGACGTTTCTCGGTTTTTGATTGTTTGCCTATCTATTATAATAATTATTTATATTAATTATAATTATTATATTAATATTAATTATAGCTATTCCTGATTCTACATTGCCAGTATTCAATAAAATAAATGTTAGCTAAAATACAAATAAATGTTGAAACATATTTTTTTTATATTTCAAAAATTAGTGGAAAAATATAAAAAAATATATAAAAAAATACAAAAATATAAAAAAATATTACAAAATATATTTTAAAAAAATGTCAAAAAATAATTTGTATTAGAGTTTAAAACTATATATAGTTCAGATAATAAATGTTAACAATACAATACCTGTTTTTTATTTGATAAATTGAATTATAATATAATATTTAAATAAAATTAAATTGGATTAGAGATCTCCATTTTATGGGGTAGATATGAGTCTTTTTTTAATTGATATATTCATATTTTTCTGACTAAATTTAGGATATTTTGTTATCTCATTTAGTTTTTAATTATAATATTCTAAACATGTTTAATTGCAACAATTATATTTAATTATAATATTTTAGATTAGGTAGGGGACAGTGCTCTAATATCGACATGCACGTAATATCGACACCCTAGAAATCTCCTAAAATATAATTCCAATCAAAAAATAATTAATGTATGAAATGTTAATCAATATAATTCTAATTCATATAAGTATACATTTTTTTTTAATATTTATATTTTGTTAACTATAAACAAAAAACTGATTTTTTCGTTACAACTCTAAATTTATGAAATTTTTGAAGTACAATATCGATCTCAATCATTTGAAAATTTATATATTTTAAATATTTTAGATACATTGTATAGATCTAATTATATTTTACAATGTCCGAAAAGATTTTGTATTTTTCATAATTTGTGTCAAGGTTATTGACGTTTACCCAAGCAAAATATATGTTCATAATACCGATACCCTTTAAACAATCAGCGTTATTTGTTTATAATGTGCGTGCGTTATGATAATATACATAAATTAATAGACATACCTAATAATATACACATATACTTGGAATTGATTCTACTTGGAATTAGATAGTATTTCAGAAATTATATAAAACTCCTATGTACGTACAATATTCGCATTATGTAATTTAAAACTTAATATTTATAATATAATATAAAATATAAAATATTTTCGAAAATTAATTATAGGAAAACAACACATGAATTTCGTGTGTTAACTAAAAGTAATGCGCATTTAATTCTGATTGGATAGTGGATATTAAATAATATATGGTATATCTAAATATAGATATATTTAGGGTGTCGATATTATGTGCCAAGGTGTCGGTATTCGAGGCAGTGCCTGTAATATCGACACCCCTGTTATCTCAGAGTTAAACAAACTAAATTAAATTTTAAAATAACTATTATATGTATATACCTACCTAATACTTATACATAAAATTTGGAAAAATGTATTGAGAAATAATAAAGTTATGGTGATTATTTGTTAAGGTGTCGGTATTCGAGTACTCTTCCCTATACGTTTTTGTAAACAATGGCTTAAGTATCAACACTCTCCCTTACTAAAACAGAATTGTGAAAATAAAAAGGCTACAATATTACTAGGTTTAACAACTTATGTTGATGTTGTTGATCATAAGAACTATTAAGAAACTACAAATATATGGAATAAGAGAAAATATATATAATTTAATAAAAATTTATTAAAATAATTGAAACTAAATAAATAATTTCAATTTCTAATAATAAATATGTGTAAATACGAGGTATCTCAAGGTTATGTCCTTATGTATTATTTCTTATAATTTTATAAATGATTTATACATTTTTTAAATATTAATAATATATATTTAAATTGATAACTACATCACTAACATTGCACTCTAATACTGAGGTTGACCTAACCATGTTATAACATGCTATATATGTATACACATTCTTACAAATAGGCGTATATTGATAAATTAAAAACTGACATTTAAATAAATTAAATTTTTCAATACTTTAATACTAAATTGATTATTGATATAACAATTGGTAACACAAAAGTTGATATATTAGATATCTATAAAGGTGTAGGTTTATACGTATTCAACATTATCATTTAATACACACATTTATTATTTACATATTTAAAACTTATAAAATTAATATAAGTACAAATAAGTACCTATACCTAATTAAAGATTTACCTATATTTTAAAGTACAACATATGATTATTATAGTAATAATATTGATCCATTACCATTAATTTAATCATATTACTAAGATTTTGCGAAACAAAGATATAACATCCCTATCCACGCAACGTGACTAGTATTCATACATCCCGCTGCTAATAGCAGTACCGAAATCTATTAGGTTTGCCGCGATTTGTATACTATAGTATACAATGTTTTTATTACTATATTAAATTACATGCAATATAAATTAGCTTTTACTCGCCACATATATATTTATGGAATTTAAAACAAACATAACCTATTGTTTTGTTATATATTAGTAATGCACTCTTAGTTTTCATAATAAAAATAATAATTTAAAGCATATTATTTTTCATTTTAAAAGTGCATAGTTTGATACGAATTTACATTATAAACAACACATAGTTATGAAATTGACTCTATATAGGTGGCACTGGTGGTTTTTGTATACAAAATAGAATTACACGATTTCGCGTGAGTGTTATATATTTCCTTAGAAAAATCTTTGATATTACTGTGTTCATTTTAATAAATATAGAATGATGTATTTACTAAAATAATTTCCATTATTAAATATTTATATATATATATATAGTTATAATATTTATCTTGGTAGAATTAATAGATATGTTAAGTATAGATACATATATATATATATATATATATATATATATATATATATATATTAATATATATTATTATTAAGGAGAATAGAAAGAATTAATATTATTTATTTAAATATTTATTTATTATTTTTATGATAATACTGATAATTAATAATTCACATATAAAATACATACGATCTTTTCATATAAATGTCATTATATATATACATATATATAAACATTCTTGTAAATCTATCTTGAATAGATGTACTGCAAGCGTTTCAAGTAGATATCTACTAATACAGATAGTTGACTATCCATGTTATCCATGATACCAGATTGTATGCATGGCGGTAGAGCATGTTTAGCATTATCGAAACCCAAAGACTCTAGAACGTATCGTAATCCAAGGGCATTTATCTGCTGTCCATCGAGGGAGAGTAATCTGTGTTAATGCATTTATAATTATATGCAATATCCTGCATTATTTTTTTATATTTCATCAATTAATCTTTCTCATAGAATTTGTAATATATATTTATAAATTATTAGCTAACAAAGATGAGCTAACATTTGATGTAATAACATATTTTTGAAAATAAATTAAAACTATTCTATGTTAAATTATCCCCTATTTAGTAAATAGATTTTTACAATCAAATAAATATATATTTATATATTGATAAATCATTTATACCATCTAAATTTGATCAATTACTAGGGATTCTATTGCATATATATAATATAAATTAAAATATAAATTAATCATAATACATAAAATATCTAGATATAAAATAAATGTATTTTAATTTCTAAATAAATCACCCTAGAATTTAATATAAATATACTATAAATTATATTCCATTATGAAGGTTATCCCTAATATAAATAACATTTATAAACCTTATTCTTGGTTCAAAATCCCAATTTTGACAATTAAATGTTCTTTTTTTCAGAAACAAATCAATCGAATTCGAGTTCTTACCTACTCAAATTATATATATATATATATAAAATATAAAATACAGTACGTATATAATCTATTATATAATTATTTAAAATATTGAATAAAATCATTATTTAATATAATTTAATTTATCATCACTTTTATAATCTACACTAAAATACAATTAGTTGTAATGACTCTTCTAAATGAAATTTTGCAATATGACGCTGACATATATATATATGATTATTTCTATAAATAATTATGAATGGGAGCATATTAACAACCTGTTCCCATTAAGTCATTTATGAATAAAATAAGGTTGGCGTCCATGGTTATATCAACGCAATCTTCGTAGATTACGCTGAAGTCACAATCTATATCGAAGCTGGACATTCCTGAGTAGATGAGATAGTATTAGTACACAATTAATGTTAACTTTCACAATTAGTTAATTACGATTAGATAAGGACTTCTAATATTATTTATATTTCTAACAAATAGTATTACGTACATTGTCCTTTCATCACATCTAGAAACTTAGATGAAGTTTTTACTTATATAACCAAATGGCTCTAATACCCCTTTGAAGCCACTCTCATGTTAATTTAAGGAATCCATGAATTTAATGAGATTTTTGTATACACAATTATATAAGATCACTTCTAAATATTATTTTAAGATTTAATTTATTGATCCGGACAAGGATAAACCCGTATCCTACTACTCGTGAATCTGATGCCTTAGCCAACTGAGCTACACAGGCAGTTTTTATATACACATGTAATTTATAAATAATCATATTCGCATATCGGAATACTAGATAATTTGACGGATAAGTGAATTAAGTGAATTAAGGGAAGTTACAAAAAAGTACATCATTGTATGAATACATGTATTCCTTGATGAACACTTTATATCAGACATCTGCACATTTATGTGATATGTATACTTTGAAACATTGCGTGAAAATAAAATTGGTTGAAACTAATATTTTATATAATTCATTCATTATATTTATGGAAGTAGGTAGTAATATATTGTAATAGTATGTATTACAATTTAAAATACCATCGAAATTGGAACTATAGTTAATATATATATATTTGCTAGTATTTTGTAGATTTATTTTCATTATGATTAATAGTTTTATTAATGGATATTTTGATAATTAAATAAAAACTTGCATACTACCAGTTACTAGTACACATTATATGATGACAATTAATTACATTATTTTAAATAGATTACAATTTATTTTGTATTAATTAGTTATATTATATTTATATTTGCTGCATTTTATTAATTATGATTTGTAAGTAAAACACCTATTCTATATTAAAAATTATGAAATTCATAATAGATAAGATAAATAAATAATATTGAAAAAAAATGTGATTAAAGAATTATGAATGGGAATATAAATGATCAGTTTTCTAAATAAATGTAAAATGGAACATTATGTATATTAATGAGATCAAGTTAAGATTAAATAAAATTGAATAGTTCATTGCATTTTATTACAAATAAGTATGATGAATAATAGATTAAATATAGTATAAGTAAATACTATTACCGAATATTGTTAATTTGATATAAATAATTACATATTAAAATAATATATTAATTAAGATCTGAATTAAATTTAATATATTAAATCTACTAACTATTATTTAAAAAACTATTACTAGTGTTAATATAAAAAACTATGAGTATTAAATGTTAACATTATTATAATAATGGCGATGATGATGATATACGGTTCATTAGGCACTACAACAGGGCAATGTTGGCCTTGTAGGACTTGTAGACCCCGCTTTCGCTCGTGCAACGGGATGTCTTATAATGATAACATTATTACATTAAGATATATAGAATGTATGATACGTTAATTAAATCTGTAAATACTGTAATAATAAATTGAAAATAATACGAAAATTAACTTATTATTAAAATGTTGTCATTTATATTGATTAATTATAGAGAATTTTGTATGATAAATTTATAATTTGTTTAGATTCAAATTTAAGTATATCAATTTTGTCATATAGAATATATATATATATATATATATATATATATATATATTTATCCATAACATGTATACAATTACTATTATATTATTATTTAAAAAAATATATTAATATTAAACTCAAAACAATAACTCCACTGATATATATTAAAATGATCTATAGCTTAAAATTTGAATACCAGAACGTGTGTAATTGTTTTAATTAATCCAATGAGGGTAACAATTAAAATTAAATATTTGTAAGAATATTAAATAACTCAATTTATTATTACAGATTAAAGTAAAATACTAAATAATATATAATTTAATATACTAGCCAACTGGTTTAAGAACATCGACATTTTGAATATGTGTGGAATTAAATAAAACTTGTAATGTAGGTAACATTATAAGTTTATCACTTTTATGGTAATTTGAAGATTCAGTTGTTAAAAATCTTTTGTGCATTTGACCCAAAAATCCTAAAAATGAATTTATCTTAATTGGTATTCAATAAAATAGTATACAATTATTAATTTATATATAATTATTTTTATTAATAAATACAAATATTAATTTTTATAAAAAATAAATATATATATATATATATATCTAATATATTAAGATAACAAATTATAAAAAATAAAACCTTGCTGTTTAGTAAAAATAAATGTCATCCAATCAGAATGAGTTTTAACCATTTTCACATCACTATAGGAATCCCTACTCACTCTGTACAGTTTTACGCATCTTTTTTTTGATTGTTTGAGATTTATAATAAGATTCTGATTAATAATTAATTCATCTGTATGCATTGGATATGATAAGAATATTTAGGTAATTAGGTAATTGAGTTATAACCATTTGATCGTCTGCATTTGCTCGTGATGTTTATGTCAATATTATTACATATAATCAATGCCCATGTAGATGACCTGTACATTTGTTATTTTATAATAATTTAATTAAGATTTTAGATTTTTGTTAATAAAAAATAATTGGTGATTATAACTATATTTTGACTATTAATAGTAGGGCCTACAATAGTAGGGCCTAATATTATTAACCTATAATAATTATGAGGGGGGCGTAGATTTAGTAACAAATATAACCCTTATTTAGGTATTATAAACATACTCCTGTATACAATATAATACGAATTAATATGTAATATTTAGTACACATAAAACTTTAGGAAATTATATCTCTGAATTTTGTTTACACAATTGATCATGTTTGGAAGATTCCACTATTTGAACCATATGATAAATCTTTATACAATATTAATAGTTTTTAAATATTAATTAGATGATGTTATATAGTTAGGCTTCTACTTTGCCTACTTTTGAAAATATAAATATATCACTTATAATAAAAAGCAAATCTCTTTAACCAAAACAAATGTTGTTTATATTTTGTTCTAGAATATACAATGTCGGTATTCGTAATCTTTCGATATTCGTAATCTTTCGTATACTTAATATAACACTATAATTACATAATAAATATGAGTTTTTAACATTGTTGGGTTAATAATAGTTATATGATTCATCTAGATCAATTTAGAAACTCTATTTATAAAATCATTACACTTATCTATCTCATTGAATGATATATTTGTGTGTATATATATATATATATATATATATAGGCTACTTATACATTAATTCACATAGCCATCGCCCGCCGCCACACTACAAATAGATAATATGTATTGCCAGTCAGTAACATGCTCATATAGTAAGTATACAATTTAATAAAGAGTTAATATATATTTTAATAAACGTACTCTTCTTTTGAATGACATCTACTTTTTATTTTACTTTTTAGAACGCTCTTATAGAATATAGGTAAAAACTCTAAATGTAAATATCATAATTCGGTTAATATTCACTTACTCGAAACCATTTCCAAGGAAGATTGCAAAACAACCGTTTCCGATGGATAAAGACATGTCCCCCACGAGTGTGGTATCCGTGGTTACCAAATAGTTGAGAACTTCTGAAGGTGCTACCATTAAACTTGAACACTTTTGCCAATTATGATAAGCTGGTACACTGGCTGAATTAGTTATTAGTATTAGTTTCACCCACTACTCTTAACTAATATGTAGTCAATACAAGGGAATAGCATGATATTTAATTTATATAATAAAAATATCATTGAGGGTTATTTTTTAATATATCTTAGAATATATATATATGGTTGTTTTACATTTTTTAAATTATACATTATGATATATAGTTAATTATAATTATAAATAAAAATATTATATACATAACTTATGTAACATAAGAGTTAATATATAAATAAATATATATATATGATTACTTATTTATAACTAACAATTTTGAATGTTTCTAGATGTTAATATTTTATTTTTAAAGAAAGGTTTGTTTGTTTTTCTACTTATAAAAGTAAATACCTTATTAATAATGGTATGTATATCTGCAACACTTGATTTCGAAACTATCACTTGTGCTTTTGAACAATCCATAAGTATATTAAATTTGACAAGATTATATCTGTATAAAATGTGTTGTCTTTTAAAATATATTTAATATATTATTTTAACATAATATATTACCGATATTCATTATTCGTAATAATTAATATTCATTAACTATAACAGTTATAAGTTATACTTATTATAACTTATAATAGGTAATAGATGTATTAATTCGATGATTCATTAATAATACAAATACATTAATTACTATAGGAATTTAAATATTAACGAATTGGTTTCATCTTGTTCAGATATGCCTTCCAATTTGAAATAGGTATTGAGTATTTCGCAAACGATTGTGTTCGTTTCAATGTATGATAACTGTAGCGCCATCTTATTGAAACCGATTCCCAAGAAATGTTGGGGTAGTAGATTGGTCTTCTTTTCGATGATTTTAACTACGAAAGAGTTGAAATATTAATCATATATATTAAAATCTGTATTTTAATTTATAATCGATATCAATGAAAATATTTGATTATCTAATTTATATGAATCCAATATAATAGTTATTATATACTATTTAATATTTAATAACGAAGTATACTTCATTATTAACCTATTTGATTGTATTTTTCTATTTCAAAATAACACATTATCAATTCTCCATCTGATGAAAGTAAAAAGTTATTCATTTTAAGTTGAATATAAATCTTTTCATACAATTTACTATCCATTTCAAAGTTTCCGTTGAAGTGTAATTGTTTAATTTCAATTCTGAAATTTAATAAACACTTAATAGATACTAAATATGAATACTTATTTCATTCATAATACTCTACAAACTTATTATGTCCTATCTTTGAACTCATGTCCATGATTACTTGCATGCTTTTGATGTCACACATTACTAGAAACATGGTTTCCCAGTGAACAAGTTTACTCTGACTTATATTAGACTCAGCTTCTAAGGCACATTTAAGTTAATTAATATTTAATATTGAATATTGAATATTTAATATAATAATAATAATAATAATAATAATAATAATAATAATAATAATAATAATAATAATAATAATAATAATAATAATAATAATAATAATAATGATAATAATAATAATAATGATAATAATAATAAAATAATAATAATAATAATAAACATAATGGTAATATTACAAATACTAATGTTAATAGAAATAATTACTATATATAATTACAAATTTTTAATTAAGTTTTAATTACACATTATAGAGGACATTATATACAAAAATAATTGTTATATAAAAATCGTACTATTATCAAATTAATTAAATATACTAAATGATTTTACCTAGATACTCAAAATTGTATAATAATCTATATGTTATGATTAATAATAATTTTAATAGAAGTACTTAATTGAGATACTATTAATTTAATAATAATATTATATTGTTTATTTGAATGCACGACTTTTTATAATAATCTAAACGTGGATGCTGTATTTTCAGATATAATAATATATATTTAAATTTTATTAATATTTAAATTTAGTCATTAATTATTACTATACTATATAAAATATAAGCCCAGTTAAAATAATAATATTATTAGTATATTGTATTATATTTTGATTATGAAAATTGGCATATATTCAGTGGCATAATAGTAAATTATTATATTTCGCCTTAATAGCAAGATTATAATGAAGCACTACAACAATTGTTGTTTAGATAATATATATATATGTGTGTGTATGTGTGTGTAAGTGTTTGTGTGTGTGCGCGTATGTATATATTATACGATTATATTGATATAGAATTATATTAATAATAATTCTTATTGATAAGAGATATATTTTATAAAATATAATATTGCACAATAGATATCGCTGTTGTAATATCCAATGTGTTTATTTGACCTATACAATATACAAATTTGAATATATATTGAATACATAAAATAATGATATCCAAAGTGTTTATTTGACCTATAAAATATACAAAATTGGAAAATACATTGAATACATAAAATAATCATATCCAAAGTGTTTATTTGACCTATAAAATATACAAAATTGGAACATATATTGCATAAATAAAATAATTATATCCAAGTGTTTATTTGACCTATAATATATACAACATTTGAACGTTGTTATTTATTTTACGTTGACGGGAAACGTGTTTGGTTGCTTGGGAATTATATAACCTGTTATTGTTAAATTGTTTGAAGTGGTTATATCGACTGGCTGGATATCTATTTAAACAGAACGTATGAGATTTAAAATAGAGTTTACGGAATATTACAAAAATATAAACCTTTTTCAACTCCGGTCAGTATACGTTTAAAAATTATATTGAGATCCCATGCCTTTTTTACTTCAAGTATTTCATTTATTCTCCGCAAATCACATTTGAAAAAAGTATCTCCGACATTAAGTATTACTAAATTTACATTGTATTACTATTACTTAATTTTAAATAATAAGTATTGAGTCAACACTGTTGTCTATGAGCTTATTTTATAAACTATTAAAATCTATAATAATAAAACATGTATATATGAACATTATTTATATTTAATCAATTATTTTAGATATATATATATCTAGAGTAATATATTTATTGTAATGAATAAAGATATTCTACAATTTAATTATAATACTAACATTGAAACTGTACCCCATTTGATTGAAACTTATATGGTTTCAACATTCTAAAAGATGAATTTTCATCCCTTGATTTGATATTAGCATGTTGACGATATATATGCATTTTTAAGTAATTAATATTAAAACTTAGTGCATTTTCTTTGTTTTCCATTTCTTTTCTTGTTTCTTTCAGAAATGATGACGTAGATAAATTAATATTATAAGAATTACAATGTTATATATACAAATAGTGTTAATTTACCTTCAGTGTTTTTAGAAGAATAATTTGGATGAAAAATGGAGAAGAAGAAATCCGTAAAATATCCTGTAATCACTATAGACTGCATACTTAAATCGATATTCCTAGTATCAAATATTGAATACACTTCTTCATTCAGCAATGAATTCGTTATAAGAGTAGTAGAAAATAATATGTCTACCTTCGGCATATGTATAACAACTGTTTATTAAAGGTAGAATATAAAAATAATAGAGTGTAAATTCTTTAATAAATTATTAATAAATATATATACTAATATCAGAATTTGGCAATAGCCTATATTTTAGGCCTAGAATGAAGAGGCGTATATTATTATGTCATTCATTTATTTATAGATTAAGAGGAAATATATATATATATATAATATATTATATATATATTATATAATATATATATATAATATATTATATATATATATATATATATATATATATATATATATATATTTCCTCTTAATCTATACATAAATGAATGACATAATAATATACGCCTCTTCATTCTAGGCCTAAAATATATATATGTATATATATGTATATATAATTGATATCATAAATAAAATTAATAATCAGGTAATGCTCGTCGCTTTGATTTCTCTATAAATATACTAATATTATATATGTTTATAAGTTATTTTAAAAATCAATACCCAATAAATGACGGACTATACCAAACGGGCACTAATATATATATATATATATATATATATATACATATACTATATGCTATATTTATAGGTATGCAATATATCTACACGTTTAAGCATACACAGAACAATAACTGGGCCCGGAATAACATTAGACCATCTTAGAAAAAATATATTATTAAATTTAAAAACTATATATGTATTAATTTTGAAATATATAGATGTATGTATATAATATATTATATATTATATTATATATATATCGTATACGATATATATAAATAATTTAACTATATAATAATCTATCACCCGGTTACGCCAGGCCCTAATTATATATATGTGTTATGCAGTGATACTAATATATTTATTGTTTAAATACAAGATTATATGGGTACTTATCCAGTAAATACAGTGTATTTACGACTTGAAAGTATCAAAGTAACTGGAATGATAACCTTGCATAAAGGACGCAGGCTGACAATTGAAGCGAATCGTGGAGCTCTCGATATGCAGATTGGCTATCAACTTCAACGACTCCCATTCCGCTACCAGAGAAACCTTAGACGCGTTAGTTTGCACTAGCTTATCCACGGAATCTTTCATTAACATGTAATCTATATTACAATAGTGTTAATGTTAGTTATATACTGTATATACAACCACTTATAGTAATTAGTTGTACGATTTTGTATACATATGGTGTAATAATATACTATAATATGAAACTATGTTATACATATAATTCCTTTCATTTTATAATATATATATATGTATATATTTTATATATTTATAAATGTTATTCGATGAGATGACATTTGATAAGTAAATAATAAATATATAAATATTTTATAAGAAATACACGAATAAAAATACATTAATTGTTTAAAATCACCAACGATATAATTTCAAAGTTTGTAAAGAGAGATTTTCAATTGTTTGATCTACAAAGTTGATTAAATTTGGCTGCAAAATCAGGTCCTATATGAGTATGATAATATAGAAATTTAGTAACGTTAACTGTAAATTAGCGTGTAATAAACCTTGGAAAATTTCTTAATCGCGACAGATGTAAATAGAATATTTCGTTCACAATAGATCGAATCATAATGGATCTATTATTATTTGATATTAATATATAGTATGGATAATAATATTTAATCTATTAATAATTGAAATATATTTTTTATAAAATGGTATTACATTTTATTATATTTATATAGGGGAATGTAACCTAATACGGACACTTTAACAATAAATGGTCTTAACATTTTATGACTCAATATTTTTATTCAAAAATTACGATATCTTAGTATTATATAATTACAGATATTATTATGATATTAACATTTTATTTAATCTTTTTACTCAATATATAACGGGGGTATCCGTATTCGGTACCATGTCCGAATACGGACACCCTGTGTTATAATACGGACACCAAATATATCAATAGGTAAACTATGTATTATTGATGAACCAATCAGATAAATTACAATTACATAATATATAATTAATTTTATGAATAATTTAATTAGTTAGTAATTTATTTAATTTTATTATTTTTTAATTAATATAATTAATACAATTTAAGTATCTAAATAATAACATTTTTAGATTTAGCTTCATTGGTGGTATTCATATTATAACGCACGCGATTTTTGTGATCATCAGAATAGTTCACACGCTGCGCGCTGATTATTTATAAGGTATCCATATTAGGACATATATAGTGTCCGTATTAGGGACTTATATGACCTCTAGATATATGCTTATAACTTTATGAATATTTGATAAAAAATATAGCAATTATGCATATAATGTTTAGAATGCTTTAGTTATTATTACTATAGTGTTATGTTTATATCGATACATTTGTATATACTTGAGAAGGTTTTAAGTTGATTTTTTTTTCATAAATTTAAAAACGTAATAAAACAATCAGTTTATTGGATATATGAATATAAGCACTATTTTGATTACTTAAAAAATAAAAAATACCTATTTAGACTATTCATTAACACTTTTTTTGTAGGATTTATGGTTTATGAGATATCGATAGCTTCCGTATTCGGTTACCCTACAATAATCTATAATATATATATAAACTATATATTCAATATAATATATTTTTAAAAATTATATTCAATAATTAAACGTAAAATCTATATTAAAAACATATTGCAATTTTTATTTATAAAATTATAAATTAACATATTAGTTATTATATAAATATATATATTAACTTTGATATCAATTCCGGGAATGTTAAGCACACATGGTTCATCTAACTTTGCTTGATTAGTTCTACATTATGGATATTATTATACATTTTATAACCTATACCTATATATATATGTATCAGTAAGGATATATAACAATGTAATATATATATATTTATATCTTCAATTTTAATAAATATATAGTCAATAATAAATTTCAACAACATATTCAACAAAAATATAAAATATGAATGCTTCTGATATCAATAGATAATTGTTATATAATATAATTATATAACTAAAATAACTATAGAGATACATAAATTGATATATATATATATATATATATATATATATATATTGTTATTGTTATTGTTATTTTTATTTGGTGGAGTCCTTCATCCTATCCAGGAACTTAGATGATTTTTTCACTTATAACCATATGGCTCTAATATCCCTTCGAAGCCGCTCTCATGTTTTATCTATGGTTTTAACGAGAAATAATCATTTAACACGACGTAATAATTTATATATAAACAATTGTATACGATCACTTCTAAATATTATTTTAAGACCTATTTTAATGGTCCGGACGAGGCTCGAACCTGCGCCCCACTGATTGTATGTCTGACGCGCCTTAGCCAACTAAGCCACACAGGCAGTTTATATATATATATGTATTTAATTATACATATTTTGTTAATTTAATTTTGGATCAAAATTTAAATAACCTAATTATCATATGTAGTTAAAAAAGAAAATCAATAACTAGATATATATATTATATCTAATTTGTCATATGAATTTTTACATCATGCAACCGATTTAATATAAATAAAAGTTATATTATTTTTTTTAATGAATATTGAATATATGAATTACTCATGTATTCAAAATATATCTACAATTTTTAATTTTGAAAGAATTTTTTAATTATTAGATATCAAAGTCATATATATATATATATATATATTAATTTAAAATAAAGTACATAGAGTAATTATCTTGATAATAATTACTGATTTTATAATCACCTTTGAAATGTACAAATCTGATAAGTACTAATAATAATAATAATAATAATAATAATAGTACTACTACTATTATTAATAGTGAAATATTATATATATATATATATATATATATGTATAATCTCAGGAGAGTGTATACACTCTCATTATGTATACATAATAAATATATGGAATATTAAATTTGAATTTTGTATAATCGAATTAAGCCAAACTAAATAAAATAAGTAAACAATATTAATTAATTTCTAAAATAAAACTAATAAAAAAAATTAAATAAAATAACTTTAGAAAATAGATAATAAATATCAAATAATATAGGTTTTATATACAATTTATATAATATGTATAATATTTATATTTAAATAATATTTTATAACCCTATATATGATGATTTCATGTGTGGATAGAGTTTGCACAATCCACTCTTAATCTCTATCAGAAAATCAATGTCCCAAATAACGACAGACTTAATTTTGATTTTAATCCTATATTAATGGTTAAAATATAAATTAAATAAGATGTTAAATATATCGATGATTACAAATATCAACGATGTATACATATATATATTAAATATTTAATAAGGTGTTATTAAGGGCAGGACATATTCTACTTATGATTTTCAATATAACATCTTATTTTACTCTATTAATGTATTTTATTATTTTATAAAGGACTGAGACTTTTTATAAATGAATATATAGGTAATATATACTAAAGTAAGCGTAAAAGTAGTATGAAAAAAGCGCATTCACAATATTGTTAAAGTTTGTGTTTGTGAGCTTATAAAACTAGGGCATATGCACCACCTTCACTCAATAATTACAACATTTATAATTTACACCCAAAATAATAACGTTGTTTATAAATACTAAAATTATAAAATTTTAAAAACCAAGTAAAAAGAAATATATAAAATATGTAATCAATATTCAATAGTATTATGTTCAATATTGAGCAATTAGTAAATATATTAAAATAAAAAGTAAAATATTATATTTATTTTATAATAAAATATTATTTTACCTATAAAATTAATATTATTAGTAAACAAATTATTAGAAGGTTTATCGGTCCTTAGGAAAACCTATTTGGTTAATTATAAATTTAAGAAAAATGTCTGGTTCTTCAGATAAATATAGATATATTGCATCAAAAAATATTAAATTTCTCGTTCTTAGAATAACAAATATTGGTTTAACCACAAATGATCCTTCAACGTACCTTTTATGTTTAAGGTTGTATATATATATATATATATATATATATATATATATATATATACAAGCATATATGTATATATGCTTATATATAAAGAGTTAGTACAAATATATCAGCTATTATTAATTATTTTTTAAAATAAGGAAACATTGCGAACTTTATATTAATTAATACAAATCTAAATAAATATATATTATTTATTTATTATTTTTTAATTTGTACAATTCATTAAAAATTAATAGTATTTTTATTGGTAAAATTGTTAAAAACATATTACAGTTATCCAATATAAATGGTAATTATATAATTTGTTATACCTATTTTTACAATGCATTATAATGTACTAGTTTTGTTATAGGGATTAATTAATGTATAGAATAATTAATATATAGAATAATTAATACAATATATAAATTGTGAATTTACAGTATGTTATAGATACCTACCCAACTTAACTATAATCTATTACATCCAATCTCAACCTAATTTACCTACTTTTGTTTATTTAATAGGTATATTTATATACATATAGATTACGTACTACCTGGCATCTATAGATACCTGGTAGTAAAATGTGTTACTGTTACAAGTTATAAAATGCACCATGCACCACGTTTATATTTCGTAGTATGAAATTCAGAATGTAAAAGATAAAAAAGTACCATTTCTGTAGTAGATACACAGAATACTGTGCCGTCCCCACTAGTAGAGGGCCACTACTACTATAGCTTATCACATATATACATATATCTACATATATATATATACAGTAAAACCTCTCTATAAGAAACTATTTTTTGTCAGTACTTTGTTTCTTATAGAGAGGTTTTCTTATAAAGAGGTTTTTACTTTTCCAATGATTTTAAGATGTAATTTATAATTGAAATTTCATTATATAACCTATAGGTTATATATATATATAGTATATTTATTTATTTATATTTATTTAAAAGTATTAATCAAAAGGATAGTTTAGAAATGTGATTTATTTAAAATAGTTTTTAATAATTGTTTGCTTTAAAATAATTGTATCTGTACAATGTATATATTACAATATTATAATAATCTATTATTTAACAATTAATTGTATAATATAATAAATTGTATCATCAATACATTTAAGGATATAATAACATTTATTAATTCATTTTCAAATTTAATAAATTTATGGATATACAATAACAATTATAAATTAATTTAATTAATTTCGAGCTATTTATGTAATATAAAATATTTGTAAGACAACAAAATATCTTAAATAATAATTAATTTACAATACTTCTATTTATATATAATTATTTTTTATATTTTGTATACAATAAGTTTCTTATAAAGAGGTTTTTCTTATATTTTTCTTATAAGATTTTCTTATAAAGAGGTTTTTTAATGTGGAAAAGGTTGAATTCCATCCAAATGTGTGAACAATTTTCTTATAAAGAGGTTTTTCTTATAAAGAGGTTTCTTATAGAGAGGTTTTACTGTATATACATATATATATATACATATATATATATATATATATATATATACATATATATATATACATATATATCATATATGCAAAAGTCACAAACTATACATTATAGTGAATTGGTGATCATTATTAATATAGTTCCTTAGTCGCAATATTACGTATACAAACTTGGGACGGAAAAAAGAATCTTTAAGATCTATCTTTCTGATAGTTTCACGCCATGACGATTTCCTGAAGATTCCCCTCTTAGCTGTTTAACGTATATTACTCAGATATACTTAAACATCAACATTATAATAATAGTATTTTCTTACACTCACACATATAAGTAATATATATATATATATATATATATATATATATATATATATATTAATTATATATTAGTTCGATGATGCAAATTAAAATAAGTTTTATAATTACGTTTATCTTCTGAATCGCAACCGTCCTTGTTATGAGAAAGTTGTATGGTGTGCTCTGAAATAGATTACAAATTCATTAAAGGTGCAGAATTCTATATAATATGTTAATAATTGTATAACACTATAGTGGAGTAATGATCATGTAAAGATTTATTTATTAAAAAAAGTATATATGTATATATTTATTATTATTAAAATATTATAAAATTTAAATAATTATATTTATAAAAAAGTATATATGTATATATTTATTATTATTAAAATATTATAAAATTTAAATAATTATATTTATAAAAATGTTTAGCGTTAAATAAAAATAATGACAATCATTTAAAAGGTGACAAACTCACTGGAAGTGTCCATAGAGATATCGTATTCTTGAACTTCTTCGTCTTCGTTTTTATTATTATCTTCGCTAGTTTGCAATGATGCCATTATTCCATCGACTAATCTACCGGCCATATTGCAAGCATTTGTATCCACATTTAACTGTAAACCCTGCAAACAAGTTTTATATAATGTGATAATTTAAATATGTTATTTTTTATGGTAAACATAATTACATATTTTATAACAAATATTTACTATGTAATAAAATCAAGTATATATTATTTCATAATATATATTCTTTATAAAAGTATAACTGACTTAAATATATAATGTATATTTTAATTATATTTTATACATATATTAATTATATATTTTGTTTAATTATGTTTAAAATATCAGCAGTGTATTTAATAATGAAATTGATATAAAAATGTATATGTATTTAATTTATATATATATATATATATATATATATGTGTTTATTACTAACATTTAAACTAATATCAACAATAACAGTACATCTTATGAAATGAATTGAATCTTTTAAATTACTTTCGCTTCGATAACAAATAGCATAGTTTCCATCAGGTATCTGTGTATATAGTATAGCAATTAGGGTAGAACAACAATTGGGTAGACTGATATTTGTATAAATCTGCAAATTATTTTTTCCCTCATCATTTGAACAATCTGCATAAAATGAGAATTTGAGGAATTAAATATATTGATTCAAATATAATTCAGTGATATTATTTATAATTTGTCAATTGAAATGAAAAATATGTAAATAGAGTTTGAAAATATCTAATTATAATATACATTTAATTGGAATTTTTCATATATTTAATTACTTAAATATTAATCTAAAATTGTGTAATCTCAATTTTATTTAATTTAAGCTAATTATTTAGTAAATTGATATTTAGTCATTAAATACAAATATTATTTAAAATATTTAAAAATAAATATTAGATATATAACCTATATATACCTATATAACTACATTTTTTATTAAGGTTGACAAATTATTTTATAATATTATATGATAGGTGTACTTATTAATATAATTTTAATCATTTGGCTTATTTTAATATATTTATCATACTTATTAAAGCAATTGCGAGTCATTATAGTAATGTAGGTGAATTTGAAATTGTATTGAAAATATGATGTAAATGATAAACTTGACAAACACAATGGCGGATTTTCATTCAAATAGGTGAACAAAATGTATCTCCAATAGCAGTCTACCTAATTATATTGTCTATGGTATACAACATACTATATATATATAGTGTTCACAATAATCATAGAAATATGATATTTATCAATATTATTAATATTCACATTTACTTTTTTGAATGTTATATATAACAAATAATTGTTTGCTTTCATATTTGAAATTAATTATAATAAAATTGTATGGTTGAATTTTATGACTAAATAAAAAAGTTTCAAAAATTAAAATATTTATTTTTAATATATATTTTGCATAAATAAAATATTTTAAATAGGTAAGGAGTTTTTTGTTGAAAATTCTCTAATTAAATAATAATAATAATAATCAGAATTTAGGTATGACCATGGTAAACGAAGAAGCGCTATGCTTATATAGTCGTTTACCTATTTCACTTTCCTATAGGACAATTATGAGGAGAAAAATTATAGTAAAAGTAAAATAAAAATAAAATGTTAAGAGTTAAAGTTAGTAAAAGAAATATATATGTATATAAAATATATACCAAAAATATATACAAAAATATATGTTAAAAAACAAAATCATAAATAAAATTTAATTATTTAGTAATCTATTAGAATAATACACTTATAAAAATACGATATATTTAATTATTAAAATTATAACCAGAGTAGCCAACAGTAATTGAAACTAATGAGGATATATGGTGTATCAACTTCAGTGGTATGGGTTCGTCAGGTCCAATGCCTTAGGGATCCTATTTGTGACAATAATACGAACACTGGCAATACTTTCCTCTCAGTAAAAGTATATCCCTTTCCCCAACACGTACCATACCACACAAATAGTATATATATATATATATATGATCACATGCATGCTTATATATATATTTATAAATATATATACATAAATATATGTATTGCAATAATGGTAGGACATCTAAGACAAATAAAATTATAATTAGTCTAAATAATTATGTCTTTGCAAATCTATAAATCTAAATTATAAAATAAGATGTATAAAATGTAATAATAGTAATTTCACAATGTTTCAATATATATATATAATTTTTATAATATAAATAAAAAGTTAAATTAATTTATTATAACATTTTAATTTTAATTAAAAATATATGTCTATATTTAAATATAAAACTAACAATTGATTCATTAATTCTCATAATATAACTAGATTTTGCCTTCTTTATTGTAAGCTTTCTTGTTCTTGGATCTTCTCTTAGTTTCCAATTTTGCGGAATAAATTTTTCGAAATATGTTGTATATCCTATTTTAAATAAACAATGTAATATTTATTATATTATTAATATTGATTTAAGAATATACACTTTATTTGAATATAGATAATATATACTATGATATCATACCGTCAAAATTTCCTTGTGAACTTATTCCAGAAAAAGAACACATTCTCAAAATAGCAGATTTTAATTTACTTTTAACTGAATATTCAGAACTCTAATGATTGTATAAATATGTAGTTTATAATATACAATAACATATATAGGTACGATTCATATTATAATATTATATTAAAATCTAAGATTATAAAATATTAGTATAATTAGTAGTCATTGATAATGACTCATTGTATATATATATATATATATATATATATATATAATTATATATGCCTCTAGATATTTGTATGGCTACTAGAAATTATTCTCTTATATAGATTTATGTATCTATTCACCAATGGATATTATTGAATATATTTTATTATTGTATACTTGATATATCATATATTTATAAGTTGTACTCGCAAATCCTTGATATTATTAACCATAACTTTAATTTCACCCACCCTAATTGTGACTTCATAATCCTCACTGGATTATTCTTTCGGAAAATATGTGAAATAAAATAAATATAAATATTGCTTTCATTAAATCACATTAATAATCCATTTATAATCCTACCTATATTTTACAGAGGTCATGTGCATACTTCCTATAAATTCTACTATTCCTTTATTATCTGACATAGAACCTTTTATTATGCAGTATTACATATCTTGACCATGCATCCCATATTTATCTCTATTTCTCCCTGCAATATATTATTACTCTCAATTGGTCATATTTAATTTATACCTAATTCAGTAAGTATAAATATTTTCCCTTTCTCCTTAAAGACAGCTATCAATTTCGTTATCTCCTAAACTACATATATACCAAGCTCCCTTAACTACATATCTCATAACTTTAATTGAACAACATAATACTTATTTTTATAACGGCTTTTCTCCTATTACAATTATCATGATATCTTCTATCTTCAGTTATCCTTTATAATATATATATATTATTATATATATTATGAATATATTCATCCAAATGTTACACCTTATACTGATAGGTTATGTTGATAAACTATATAGATATTAATATTTGAATATATCTCCTCGCCATGATGGATATAGCTTATACATGACTAGAAAGAGATACATTTATACCAATATGATCTAAAATTGTCGTTTTCCTACATTTTCCTTAAATTTGATATTGGTTAGGTGAATATACTTTATTACTTCATAGATTATAAACGTTTATCCCATTGCAGAGTTTAAAACATTCCCTATTATCTACTATAAAGATATTCACCTATTTACCTGTTTTCCTATAAACACATACATTCTGGTAAAATTGTGTATGTACTCCTTTATCAAAATTTCACTCTCTTCCTTAATTTTAAATATGTTTATAATTATTCACCTATATTCTATATAATTCCCCCTTATATATTCTACCAGCTACCATCCATACTTTATAGCCATATTGCATCCCTAATTTCCACATCTATCTGATAATCTCGTTCCTCCCTTATTCTTTTATTATTATCATCTTTATATCAACGACAAATATGTTATACGGTATCTATTTAAGCATAAAGGATACATCAATAATTTGTATTGTATTAATATTTATAATTTAAAAATTATATATATATATATATATATATACAATATTAAAGTAAATATATCTATATATTTGCATTATTAATACATAAATCTACTTCAGTATTCTAGATAATCCATTATTATAATATATATATATATATATATATATATATATATATATATATATAAAATACTTAACCAGGTAATATTCATGATATAAAAGAATATATTAATATTTATCTGTATAGAATATGATATGGTATACCATAATACTATTATGAATGTATTAATGTCTCATCAGTTAAATACAAATTATAATTTATAATAAATATTTTAAGGTTAACGCAAACATTTATAATACTTAATTGAATTAAACCTGATCTATCGGAATACACGAATAGAAATTAGTCATTATAATTTCTAAAAATAATTTTCTTTCAGTTTTCGATGAAACTTCAAAAACTTCGGGTTTTGATACCTTCCTATGATGCTTTTGCCAGTAAATTATAGCCGCTTTATAACTGAACCATAATGTGAGAGCTGTATATGAACTTATATAAATAATTGCGTTATATTTAAAAATATATATTTATTATCATACATAAATATTAGTGGACCTTTATTAATCGCTTCCAGATGCATGAATAACTTGGGACTTGTCAATTTCACTAGAAATGTTCTTTGATCGGTATCCGTATCAATACTTTCAATAAGTTCCTTATAATGAATTGTTATTATTAGCGGTGGTGGTAGTAGTAGTAGTAGTAGTAGTAGTATAATGAACTATATCAGACACACACAAACACACACCTTATCATCGTGTTGTAATTTTAAAGATGTCTTAAACCATGCTAAAGCATGCAATTGCGTCCACAAGTTAACTTCAGTTGTAATATCTTCATTTTTCAATGTTCCTAAAAACATTATTATATCCCCCTACCATGTATTACATGTATTATATATATATATGTAATTTTATTAGTAAAGTATATATTTAATATATATTATATTTTGTTTAATAAATTAGTATTTATTACATTATATGATATTTGGTTTGATTTCAGAGTATACTATAGAGTATATATATAGTATATATAGAGTATACTCTATAGAGTTTGCAGAGTCCGTACTTACAGAGCGAATCTGATGCTCTTGATAATAGATTACAAAGTATAAGTAAGAATTAGTCAGATGAAACATTATAAGAATTAATAGAATATCTAGGTGAAATAAGTGATATGTTTCATAACACATATTAGTTGAGGGGTAATATACAGAGAAATATGTAGGTAACATGATATGCTGATAAAGTTAATGTAAAATGGGGGTGAAATGTTGTGGTCAATGATTTCAGGTATCTTTATTTGCAATAGATAGATAGATAGATAGATAATAGTTTATTGATTAGAATCAAAACGATGGATAACAATAAATAATAATGACAGAAATATATAAATAATAGTTAGCAAATATAAATAAGTTGTGATTTACACACACCGAAAGTAAATAAAATAATAATAAAGCAATATTTGGGATGTTGATCAAACGTGCTGAACACATCATCAAATAACTAGTCATATAGATATATCATATCTATATGATTAACATTACAATAATATATTAAATACTTATCAGCTATGTCAGTATTATAGTTTTGATAGGTTTGATAATGGGAGAATGTTATGGTTACAATATATGTATATATATATATATACTATAGATTATTTTTACTTGGCTTTATAATATTTTATTGAGTTTAAAATTAATTAATCAAAATATTGATTTAATATATTCTTAAAATATTTAAATATATATATATATATTTGAATAATGAACATATAATGTTGAATGAAAACCTCACTTCGAATGTAGATATGCTTAGTTATCATACGCGTGAAATATTTTTTTGTTATTTTTATTTCTAAGGTCTTATTCACGATAGTGTTTTTAATAACAGCGTTATTCACCAGTATCTTTATGTTTCTGATATCAAGACATATACATATGTTCGACGACTTTTGTCGGGCTAGTATTTCTATATCCTAATGAATCGTGAGTACATATGTTACTACATATGTATACAATATTACAATGCATTATTGTTAACTATCATTAAACATCGCTATTTTAATATTAAAGAATTAATTATTAATTATAAATTTGTTTAATTAAAAGTGGCGAATACTATAATATAAAAATATTGCAATACAGCAAAGGGTTAATATATATATTTAGATATATTATATATCATATATAACATATACCTATATATATATTTATTTGATAGTTTAATATTTTGATAGTTTATTTGATAGTTTGATAGCTTAATAGTTTAAAAATCAAATTGAAATGTACAATTATTTTAAATATTAAATATATATATATATATAATTAACCTGAAAATTAACTTCTATATGAAATATCGATGGATCAACTATTGCGGCTTTATCGGTTTTATTAATATTATAATTATCGTAAAATGTCGCTAAAATCTCATTTATATCCTAAAATAATATATATATATACTTATTTGTAGATTGATATATATATATATAAAAATATGTTTTGTATGAATAATAACCTTGAGAAAAATATTCTGTAATATGACGAGGTGATTGAGGATATCTGTGTAGAAACACTGGCGAAACATCTCAACTTCGATGTACACATATATCATCTCGTTTATCTTGTAGATAGTATAATAGTAGATAGTACATTATTAGATGTGATGATGATGATACTATCAATAATACAAATAATGATAATTATGTTATTTGAAAATTCTCATAATTATACTAAAGTTTATTAGTTGATATAATTTTGTAATAAATAAAATATTAGTATTGATTTAAATCATTCCGATAAATAATACAATTTACACATCTAAAATTTGAATGATACAAGTTAATTAATAATAATAACCTTTAAAGCATTTAGACCCGAATCTAATGAATCCTCAGGACAATTATGTTCTCCATAGCCAACTACTGAAGGCAGCACTAGCTTGATGTCAGTGGGTATTCCCTCCGAGATTACCACCTTATTATATGTCAGTTATTTAGTCAATATTATCTATTTATTGAACAATCATAAATTAATGGTAATCTGCTAAATTAATAATATTATATTTTTATTTTTATATGGCTAAGGCGTCAGACACACAAACAGTAGGACATGGGTTCGACCCTCGTCCGGACCATTAATTAATTTTATAAAATGGGTCTTAAAATATTATTTAGAAGTGATCTTATATAATTGTGTATAAATAAATGATCGGCTATCGTTAAAACCATGGATGCCTTAACATGAGAGCGGCTTCGAAGGGACATTAGAGCCATATATGGTTATAAGTGAAAACTTCATCTAAGTTCCTGTATGGGATGAAAGAACTCCACCAAATAAAAATAACAATAACAATATTAATAACTGTTTTATATATCTTCAATTATTATTTGTTTTTAAATAGTTTTTTGAATATAGAAAAATAAAATAAAAAATGTATAGGACCTATCATGTGAAAATAAAAGGTCACAATTAATTGAGTATTATATATATATATATATATGAAAATACTGAAATTATCATATATTAATTGATGCCTTTTCAGATTTAATTCACAATAATGTAATTATAAATATTAATAATTAAAATGTAATTCTTATTTTCATTTAAATTTATTTTGCTTTATTTGTTTCATATGAAAATTTTATATATAATATTGGTTATATATATTTAGTATATTTGTTGGATACTCATTACTTAAATATTTATTCATCGATGAAACTAGATATTGTGCTAGTAAAACACTCTATTACACGTTTACCTACATTTAATTATCATCGTAAATATTATTTAATTATTATATTTAATATGATTTAATTGCCTTCACATTTAAATTTAATATCATATTAGCTATGCTGTATTGGCCAATTGTATAGATCAATTGATCTTCAATAGTATATATGGCATATATTATATGATATTAGCATATATATGCTATTAGCATATATGGCAATTATAAGTGTCATATGCATGACATGGATACTAACTTTAGAGTTGAAGTCGAGGTGGTGGTCGTCTATGGTGATCTTTAGCCATCGAATGTCCTCCTTAGACAGCAATATGTGAATATTCTTCAATTCGTAGGAAGCCTTCAAAGAGTCAAGGAGGGAATCCGCGAATACTGATATACCTGCAGTAGAATGTGATTATTATCGATTACATTATAGTATAAGTTCATTACCTATAATTATACAATTATACCTATATATATTACATCCTGAATATAGTAAATATAAATTCATTAAAAATGAGGATCATATAATTTGTGAAGAGATATTTTTATATTATTACTGTCTGAATTATTTTCATATTTTTCTAAATATTTATTTAGTAATGCTAATCTTAAATAATAGTTGATAATTATTATTATTAAATGCATTAAAGAAATAAAGAGAATATATATATTTGAAATTAAGATATTTATTTAATACTCAGATGTAAATCTAATGGATATATTATATTATAATACATATTTTATAATTGGATGCAGTGGTGTAAAATATTCCCAGTGAACTGTGATGCGATATAGGATGTGATAAACAATGTATATAATACATACAGGCGAACATGTCTATGTCGAGAATTGGCCCGACATACATCTCAACATAGTAAGCGAATACATTGTAATATATAACCCTCAATAAATGCAATAAATATCAAAAAATGCAACACATATCCTGTTTAAACCGAAATATATCACACTGAAATGTAATAATTTGTATATGTATTATATTGAATATTATATAGAGTATGGAAGCTTAACCAATCATGTAGGTATAATTAGAGAGTGGTGTATTATAAAAAGTCAGAGAATCTAATGATACATTATTTTATTATTTTTATTTTATTTTACATCTAGAGATCAGTGAACATGTAGTCTATATTATACAACTATTGTTTTAAATACAAATCACTCGAGTTTATAGAGACATAATGTAATAAATATGCATTATATGCATAAAACAATAAATATATTACAGGTATTATTAAATTAACTAAAATAAAATATGTATTTCCATAGTTATTAAGTATGTTTAATTATTAATTATGTATACATTTAAACTATAGTAAGAATGAATTAGATATCTATATACAATATATTTTTTGAATAATTGTTAATGAAAGTATTTAAAAAGTATATTATCTCGTTAAATTAAGAAATTTCTTATGATTAAAATTTAATTTTAATATCATATTAATATAAATTATTTTAATAAATTGACATTGATATACAGATATAATAATACTTAAATAATACTATTTTAAAACATACAATATTTACCTTGTACAAGTAGACTTAGTTTAATATTGTGTTTTGACTTGGTCTTCACTGGTGGTATAAAAATCTGTTCTTCAGATATTGAAGATAGCTCATCTTTGGTCCGCGGCCTGTTAGTGTATCATTTAACAGATTACTACAAAGGAAACTGTATTATCAATATTAATCCTTTTAGACTAATGCTAATCTTGACTAATTTAGTTTTAATTATTTTATCTATTAAAGAATTATTAAAGAATATGCGAGCTTACAAATACCCTCAATAGAATAATCTTAAATGAAACAAATAATTAAAAGACAAATATTATTAAATGTATATATTTAAAAAAATAATTCTAATGAGTTTATAAGTTCATATTTTTCAAGTTCATAGCTATAGGTAATTAATACCTGATTTAACATAATATAATTAATACCTGATTTTGAGAAGATAATTTAAATATATGGAAATTGATATTATTATATATTATTAATACTCTATACATATAGTAGACCATGCGTGATGGCATATTTAAATGAATATATATATATAGAATATTGATAAATATATTAGTAAGTATGCACACATCTGTTTAATTAACTAGGCTCACCTACCAAACCACCTACTGTAAGGATAGAAATAATTATAAATGTATAGTCCTTCATTAATTTAATAAACATAATAATAAGAATCCTATATTACTAACTGGCGATAAAGATGAAGATATAAACTATATAAATTTAAATATTTATAAGTATAACTAGGTATTATAAATAAAATAAATTATTTAGAATAATTTAGATTTTAATGATAAATGTATCTAATAAATATTTAAATATTATTAATTAGATATTAATACGAGTAAAGTATAGGTAAAGGAAAATGAGATTTTTTTAAATACATTTTTATTATTTGAATTAGAATTTAAGATGTTATTGAAAACAAAATTCCAACTTTTTGATAAATACTTTGTAACATTATACTGATGAATATTTTTGAACATATATTTATTACTAATTATTGGGATATCTTATTATTTTACATTTGGTAATAACATTAATAAAAACACATGTTTTAAAACACTTTTGTAGTCTGTACAATGTATTTTTTAATAAATAGTTTATTTTCATATAATTAATGTATTTGTGACAAAATAAATTAAAATAACTATAGGCTAATTACAATAAAACGTATAATATGTTAGGTAAGGTAAGGTAAGGTAATTATTTATTTAGACACTCGTTATATTTTAAAATCTCACAAGTGTTGAGAATATATAAAAATAAATAATTAAATTAATAAATTAATTAAATAGTTAACAAAAAAATTCGCAATTTCTTCTTGAATTCGGTGTGACTCCTTGTACATCGTAATGACTTGGGAAGAGAATTCCACATGGAAGGAGCAGCCCAGCCGAACGATCTTTTCCCAATTCTCATCAGATTTATTTTCGGCACTTTTATGTTTTATGTTACATATTATATGTAGAATATCAGTATAGGTAACTGATAAAGTTGGCATATTTAAAATGAAAAGTTGGCACATTTAGATATCAATAGTGATCACATATTTAATTATGGCGGGTGTTATAATGTTAACCTAATTATACATGTGTATCTACCAACTTCTTCCTGAAACCATTATAATGTATTATTGTTCTATATATTATAATAATTAATTTTGTATATTAAATCTAATAATTTATTAACAAAAAAACTAATATAGTTTTATAAATTAATAATCAATAGCATTAAAGGTTGTCAAGTTTTGGTATAATGAACTGAACTAAAACATGTTTTATTATAATATATATATTTTATTTTTGACAAATTTGATGTTATCTCTTATAAAAACTTGTATACAAATTAAAATCATATCGCATATCAAATATATAATAAATGGTTTTATAATTTCATATTATCTATATTATCTATAGGCTAATTATTAACTAAGCTATATAAGTATCCTGACTACTGATATTACAAGCACATAGATAACGAATTATAATACAATCATCTCCATATATCTCAGAATCGTAGAGACCGACAACATTGTATATATCAGGGTTTCTGAGATATCAACTTATTCGTATATATATTTACATAGATAAAATATCAAATTCGCGATCTAGAAATTAATGAACTATCGGGAATCTGAGACGCCGAGAGTTATCCGTATAACACCCCTCTCTCTCTGTCTGTCCGGCAAACTAACATTTTACTGGTGAACTCGTTGAAGTGGTTGGAGATGTTCAAGTGGCTGGCGAACACTACGCTGTGCAAGATCAACGGATGCTGATACACCTGGAACATCATCAGGCCTAGGTTGACGAACACGTAGCTCTGGTGAACCGAACCGATCACTTTCAGAATATTGTCTTTGTTTATCGAAGTCAACTGCAGCGAAGAAGGTTTGATTTTCCACACCATGATCGAACTGCACGGGTAACGTGGATGACGTTTAATTTAGCTGATTAATATAATTGAATATGTTATCATACTTGGAGCATTCATTATACAATTTTACTTCGTGCGATGAAAGGAAAATAATTAATACATTTTTAAAATGGTAATTATAAAATAATTAATATATATAGTACATATGTATACGTTGCCTCCAATCTTACATTTAATATATTACAATATTTTAACATAAAAATATATGTAGCTATAGTTAAATCATATAATTATATATAAATATCATTGTACTACAAATAATGCAGAATATTTATATAAAATAAATATACTGAAACCGAGTTTGTTTGCACGATTTCTGATAGATCTCCATATGCGCTTCCTTTATTCGCATTAACGATGTAGTCAGCCTGCCTACCCCTATGTATTTCTTTTCTGAATGAAGACATTGCAGTTATTTAATTGTTGTATATACATAATCATAGTAATCATCATAGTGTGGCAATACACTAGATGAAGTTATGGGTGACATGTATTACATAATTGGTTACTTAGAGATTTAACCGACAAATATATAAATGTCGTATTTTATTTATATATAATATTGTAATATATAATATATATATATATATATATATATATATATATATATATATATATATATATGTATTGCAGTGGTGTCTCAAGTAATGTATTAAGGGGGGGGGGGGTTAAATACAAAAATAAATAAATATATATATATAGTAATTAATTAAAAGATACTACATTACATTGTAGACATAATTGTATATATATTATTATATTTAGGGTTCTTGCGTGCCCCCTATATCTGGTAGTATACCCCCCATATATTCTTACGATAGCGACGCCAGGGCAACATTACCGAAGATGATTCTCTTATAGGTGCAGGAGGTATCTATGTTCTGTACATTGCCGGTGAAGTGAAGGTCAGACAGAATAGCTTGCATGTTCAGTCCTTCCAGGTAGAAACTGCCGAACGCCATGAAATTTCCTTCTCCGTTGAAAATATCTACTGTGATAATGTTATTATCATATGTGATGACTTAATATACATATATAGTATTTATATATATATGTAATACATGTATATATATATACGTAATACATGTATATATATACGTAATACATGTATATATATACGTAATACATGTATATATATACGTAATACACAGTATATATTATATAGTATATATTACTATAGTAATCAAGTTATTTGAATTTCTATTAATAAAATAATGGTCTTTTATAAATCTGTCAGTCTTCTTAAGAGGATTAATACATTGTTATAATATATGTTTATATATTATATTCATTTAATAGAATACGTTTAATTTTATTATTATGGTTACAATTTATCATGTAACATTAATTAATTAAATGTTAGAAATTCTGTTAGAAAAATGTATATAACAATTAGACATTAATGTATTAGAAATACATTTATATTATGCATTAATTATAAATGAAGTAGGTTAAAAGTGCATATAAATAGTGTTGTTAATGAACTAGAGTTTACATTAAAAAGTAACATTAATAAATATTAGAATAATTATTCCCAAAATGTGATCCATGTTAATATTATTAAATATTACGATACCAATATATAGGTATTAGGGGAAAGTAATCGAATACGGATAGTGCCCGAATACGGACATTCTCAGTATCTCAGAAACCATACATCCTACAAAAAATATTTAATGAATAAATAAAAGTATTTTTTATTTTTTAATTATTCAAAATATTGCTGATATATCCAATAAACTGATTTTTTTATTACGTTTTTAAATATATAAAAAACAAGTTCAACCTAAAACCTTCTCAAGAATATACAAATGTATCGATATCTAATATAACACTATATTATTAAAAAATAAAGCATTCTAAAAATTATATATATAATTTCTATATTTATTATCAATTATTCATTAAGTTATAAGCATATATCTAGAGGTCATATAAGTCCCTAATACGGACATTCTATATGTCTTAATACGGACACCCTATAACCAATCAGCCAGCAGCGTATGAACTATTCTGATTGTCATAAAAATCGCGTGCGTTATAATATTAATACCACCAATAAAGCTAAATCTAAAATTTGTATTATTTAAATACTTAAATTGTATTATTAATTAAAAAAATAATAAAAATAAATAAATTATTAACTAATTAAATTAGAATAAATTATTCATAAAATTTATTATAAATAATGTAATTGTAATTTGTCTGATTGATTCATCAATAATATATGGTGTATCTAGTGGTATTTAGGGTGTCCGCATTATAACACAGGGTGTCCGTATTCTGATACGGGTACCGAATACGGACACCCTTTTTATTTATGGAATTAAAAGATTAAATAAAATTTTAAAATCACAGTAATATCTATAATCATATAATATTAATATATTGTAATTTTTGAAGAAAAATAATGAGTCATAAAATGTTAAGACCATTTATAATTATTGTTAAAATATCCGTATTAGGTTACTTTTCCCTACAAAAGTATAAATATTTAAAATTTAAGATGATACATATATTATAATGTTTCAATAATGATATTAAATGATGCGGTATTTTATAATGATATTATATGTATATATATTCAATTTCAATTAAGTAATACAATATTTGGAAAATATATTCTGAGAATTTTTCAGGCACACATTTTGAAATTTGGGGAAATTAAGAGCCTGATTATAAATATACGTTCAACGTTTAATATATGTTGTTAGGAAATAATGTATTAACATGTAATTTTTATACTAGTATAATATTTATGTAGAATCCTATGAATGAATGAATGTTTATTTAAACACAAAACTAATGTTAAACGTTATCTATTGTGTAAACAAAAAAACAAAATAACAAAATACTGTGATCGATTACATCGATTACCCAACATTTTTATTCATTTATTGATCAAAAATGTACTCTTAGATCTATATAATGTAAACGATGAAATAACTCAACCATGGCATATGTGTGTTTTGTAATATTGATATTCATTCCATACTACTTCATTACTAATGTGAGAAATATCAGAGAGAGAGAGAGAGAGAGAAAGAGAGAGAGGGAGGTTCATTACGTACAGGTGGATGTAGATAACCATTGATATATTCGCCTTTGTGCGATACTTTCATGTCAAGGGAACTCTTCGGCGATACAGATAATTTATCCGCTTTCGAAAGCCTGTTATTCTTTTGATCTGAAATAGTGACGCGTTAATGCCTATACTATGTCATAGTAGCATGTATTACGGGTACACTATATTCTAGAGATACATATGATGTATACACTATTCCCTATAGGGTCATAACATTAAGTGTATATTATGACTTTGGGGTATATATTATGACTTAGGATCATAATCTATGTATACACTGGTTGCTATAGCTATAACCATATAGGGTCATACCTTATGTGTACTAATGGCCTATGGGCATAGATTGTGTCCCAAAGTTATATATTATATGTGCACTATATCCTAGTGGCATATATTAGGTGTATGGGAGTGTGGAAACTTGAGCCATTCTTACAACAAATTATACAAAATAAAAAAAACTAAAATTAAACATAATGTTATGCATTACACTTGTTTATTATATTTTAATTAAAAAATGGCATACATGTTTATTTCAATATCTTATTCAGAACATTTTTATTGAACAATACAAAATTAAAAAATGGATGATATCTCTCTAAATGATGGGGAAACCTGAGCAACTTTAATTTTTTTTAAACCGTATAATTCAATAAAACATATTACATTAAATAACACGTATTATATAGTTAGCATTTATTAGTTAAAATATAGATATTTCTTAAAATATAAGTAAATATCAAAATGTCCACATATTAAATAAATTATAGCGAAGGCATATCCAGTGGATATTATCCACCCATCCCTCTATATATATGTAACTATATAAATATATATATATATATATATATATATATAATTATGCGGGCGACAGCATAGAAAAGATATTTATCTTTATCTGAAGCCCTTTAGAGGAAATAACAATATAATTTAATTTAAATACTTCATACGAAAAAAATATACTGCTTTCTTCTAATAAATATTATTATTATATTATTATTATTATATACATGATACAAATTATTCATTAATTATATATAATTTAAATAAATTATTCTAGAAAATATTACAAATAATGTGGGTAGTTTATGTCTAATTTTTTCGGATTTTTTATTTAAATACTTAACAAAAATTAAAACAAAAATGCACTTATTGTTGTACTTATTTATAAATAACATAGTAAATAATATTTATTAAATATACTAAATAATTATAGTTTATTCATAATATATACATATTTAATTTTAAAATACATTATTCTATTTTTTATATAGATGTAAATGAAATTTTAAAACGTCTACATTTTTTTGTAAGTCAATTAAATAAAATTCTAGACAATATTTTCAAAATTGTATATCATGGTATAAAAATTGCCGTATTGGGTTATGATTACTAGTTATGATTTTTATAATTATTGATAGAGTAGAAATGCCATGTTTTTAAGTTGAATAGGTCTCCTACATATTCAAATCTCCCTAATATCACCTATACTATATCCTATGGGTATATATTATGACCTATGAGTATATATTATGACTTAGGGGCATGTATTATGACTTAGGCGTATATATTATATGTACTTTTACATTGTTTAAGTGTAAACTTGCGCGCTAACCGCTTTTAATCTCTTCGACAAAATCGTCCAGAGTATCTCTCAGGAACATCCACGGACTCATGTAGCCGGGTTCAAGGTTAACGTATAACGCCCTCTTCATGTACGGATCTCTATAGGTGGTACGTGTGTGGAACAGTTAATATACCAGTTAATACGGTCACGTATAGCTTATGGCTTCAATACACTACACTGATATCGTATTATTATATGATATCATTCGACGATAACTTATTTTGAGGCTTTTTGAGTGATACAACAAAAAAAGTAAAGATTTGAAATAAGTAAATTTAACTTGAAATATAATTTATTATTCAATATTCTATTCTATCCTATAATTATATATAATCACTATAGTACTATATGATAGTAACAATTCGAGGATCTTTTTCGTATCCAATGAATCGTAAGAGAGTATTCCATACGGGTGTTCCAAGTCCAAGTTCGTTGCGGCTAGAGGTTAGGAGAGCGGGTGTAATAATGAGGCTAACCGAAATCCCCATTACTGTGGCGATAGCGGTATATAGAGAATAGATAAGAACATTTATTTCATGAGAGAACATTTTTATTTTTTTAAATGTATACTCTAATAGACTTTTAATGTTGATAATGTATTTGATCAAATATAAAAAATATAACAATAACTTATAAATATATAACATATTAGTGTACACATTCATATACAAATACGATCCTAAATAATAATTAAAACGTAGTGTCAAGTATTTTGCAAAGCAAATATATGTCAATTATGATACAAGTGACAAATCTTTGCTTGACAAATTCCTTAGTAGTGTTCGCTGGTATTATGCGCTGTATTAGTAGATTCACATCTAGATGCCAGCACTAACTTGTGTTATATCTTGAGTTCATTTTCGAGATATTATCAATACTGAAATCCAGCAACAGATTGAATCTATGCACGAGTCTCAAGACGTGGTGGTCTATTGTACAGTTCAGTTGTTTACATTGGGCGTCCGTGTAGAAATTAAAATTCGTCTACATCGAGCGTATTATAATCATTATAGTTAAAGTTATGATTATATATTTAGATTTTAATTATATATCATTAGCTAATAGATAACATGAAACGGATAAAGGATACTGTTTTTTAATATGCACATATATATATGTTATAAAGTCAGTTGTTGATATATCGATTAATGTAATGTACATGTAAATGCATTACATAAGGTACACAGATATATCTACATAAAAACTTAAAACTAGATTTTAGTGTCACGCTCTGTGTTAATTGCATAGCCTTAGCAATATCAATGTTCGTTTTTATGTTATTTTATATTTTTATCGTCTGCAAATTATATTTGGTTATTGTGCTATAGAATTAATGCCAATCGGTAATATAGCCGCATTCATCATTCTGCATGTCATCGGGTCTTTGTCTTAATAAAGTATACACGAACTCAACTTTGTTACAATTGGCGCTGCGAACAGGATACTCTATCCTACACAAAGACCCGGCGGTATGCAGTTTCAGGAGGAATTCGGTGTGGCCACTCTACTAGATCTATTCCAGAATGTTAGCTCTATTTATAGTGTTATTTTTATAAACGTTTTATTATTTGTGTGTAGTATTTATCTACTATATATTCGTTATACGTGTGGTATTCGGCGAAAGGCTATGCAATTAACCGAATTTAAGGGAGAGTTTAAGTCATATATATTGATTAAGAGATGGACGAATGAGGCGCGTAAGTTTATGGCAGATTATCCATTATGCAATCACAGTAGTATTTTATTAAATCATATTGTAGGTAAGGCTAGACTAGAAATAGAAATCCGCGAATTCAGTGCATCTACTGAATCAGAGGTCATACTTAACGCGATATTAGAGACTTATTCATTAGATGACGAACCATCATGGCGATTATTTTATAATCGAATTCAATTTGATGGGGAGTCAATATACGATTTAGCCAGTAGCCTATGGATGATGTTTAAAAACTGTGAATCGGAGTCCGGATTGCATTATAAAAGTGATCAAAGAGAATTTATTCTCATTGAAGGACTATGCAAAGCTCTCCGAGATAACGATATCGCTATAGAAATATACCGAATATACCAGCTAAATCCTAAGAATAGTTTCTGGGATTTGCGTAATATGGCTATGAAACTAGAAAAGCAGCGTGTAACGCAATCATCCCATGCTAATAAACCTTTTCTAAGCTTTACGGCAAAGCCACAAGAAATAGTGTATACCATTCATCCCAGAAATACAGATACTCCAATCCCAGCTTCTCGATCTAAGTGTATTCTTAATAGAGTATCTGATATTGGGGTCCCTGATTCGATATCCGTTGACTCGTATATACCGATACCTGCGCCTAGATATAACGCTGGTATTATTTCGCAACCCTTATCTGTATTACCTATACCACGAGCACGTACTACAAATAGATATAATACTAATCAAACACCTGTCGCCTCACCCTTTAACCATACTAAAGATACTGTATATAATAGCCAAGCGCGTATGCGTATAAAAGGAGCGTGTTATAATTGTGGAAACAAAAATCATTATGCTAACACGTGTCCTCTACCCAAGCATAGTAGATCGGGAAACGATTTGCTTCTTCAGTCACAGCGAGCCGATTGAATGAAGCTAAAATCAGCTCGTTATCTGAAAGTAGTCCCTTTGCGAATATTTATTTAAATGGAATTAGTACTAGAGCTCTACTTGATACTGGCGCGGAAGTGTCGTGTATCAGTCGAGAGTTTCTGCGGAAATATATGTCTGATATAATAATTAACGATATATCTGAAAGATTAGATCTTTCTTCTGCAGATGGGAGCAATATCCCATTTGTAGGATATGTAGAACTAGAATTTAAAGTATTCGATATTTGTATTGACCGCATAGGATTTCTTGTGTTACGTAATAATACAGTAGCTAATATTATTCTGGGTAGCAACCTATTCCGTACCTTGGCTACTTTATATGGGGAAAACGATATACCGAAAGATAGCGTATGGAATCCTCTACTACGTATATATAGAGGTAGTTATGATGGAGTATTACACCTTGCTTCTGATAAGCAGTTATTACTGCCAGCATATAGTCGTAAAATATACGACTGTTGTATCCAGGAGAATGTTGGTTCGGTTTACATCGAATCTGACACTTCTCTAGCACCAAAAGATGTGACTTTGACAAGTTCATTGGTGCATGCGAGAAATGGAATGGTACCAGTAGAATTCAATAATTTCTCTAACCAAGATATTTATCTACGAGGAGGAAGCCAGGTGGGGAAGTGGACTGCTTTTGTATCGACTATTGAGTCGAATAAAGCTAAGTTCGCTTCACCAAAACTTAAATATATTCTGGACAATCTAACAATTGGGCCAGTAAAGCCACAGGAATATGAGGCGTTAGTTAAATTAATAACTGAATATCAAGGTGTATTTAGCGAGGGGGAACACGATGTCGGGTTTTGTAGTAAGATTAAACATAAGATTAAACTACACGATGATCGCCCTGTTAGGTTACCCTACAGGCGGATCCCACCTAACCAGTGGCCGGAAGTAAAAGCATACTTGAATGCTCATATTGAGGCTGGTATTATTAAACCAAGTTGTTCTCCATATAGTGCGCCATTAGTTTTAGTGAAAAAAAAATCGGGTGCTATTCGAGTATGTTGCGATTATAGAGGTCTAAATGCCAGAACCATTAGAGATGCTTACCCGCTCCCTCGAATTGATGAGGCATTGGACGCACTAAAAGGGGCTTCTCTATTCTCCACTTTCGATTTGGCACATGGGTTTTTACAATGTGCCATAGCGGAAGAGGACATGGAGAAGACTGCTTTTAGTGCAGGCTCTCATGGTCTGTATGAATATACTAGGATGCCAATGGGTTTGGTAAATGCACCAGCAACATTTTCCCGTCTGATGCAATCTTGTCTAGGTAGCGAAAATCTCGAAACCCTTATCCTATATTTGGATGATATTTTAGTATTTGCGCCAACTTTTCAAATAATGTATGATCGCCTATCTTTATTATTCCATAAGCTACAGGAATATGGTTTGAAATTAAAACCATCAAAGTGTTCACTCTTACAACGTGAAGTAAAATACTTAGGACACGTAGTATCGGGAGAAGGGGTAGCTACGGACCCCGATAAGACTTCAGCAGTTTTCTCGTGGCCAATACCTGCCAATTCTACAGATATACGCTCTTTTCTAGGATTAGCTTCGTATTATAGACGATTCATTCCGAAATTTGCAGCATTAGCTAAGCCATTGTATGAGTGTACTACTAATTTTGAGTGGAATACCACGTGTGAGGAGTCATTTAATGCATTGAAAGAAAGGCTGGTCAGTGCACCTATTCTAGGATACCCAGATTTCAGCCTTCCTTTCATTGTAGAGACGGATGCCTCCCTACAAGGATTGGGTGCTGTCCTATCCCAGAAAGTAGACGGTAAAGAGAGAGTTATAGCATACGCTAGCCGGGGACTTAGAGGGGGTGAGAGAAATGACATTAATTACAGCGCGATGAAATTAGAATTACTAGCTTTAAAATGGGCTATAACTGATAAATTTAGGCCATATTTGTTAGGTTCGAAATGTCTAGTATTTACTGATAATAATCCTTTAGCACACTACCAAACTTGCCGTAATGCAACAATGGAAATGAGATGGATTGCTCAGTTAGAACAGTTCGATATTGACATTAAATATAGACCTGGTAGGGAAAATAAAAATGCGGATGCATTAAGTAGACGGGTTCATATCTCCTCTATTCATCGTACATCTTCGCTTATACCCAATAGACTTAACCCGATTCATTGTTCAAACGTAGCTATAATTAGAGTTCCGGACAAGCGAATGCATAGAGTAGATGATAATGTAGTAGATAAAATGGTTGATATGCAGAGTAGAGACCCCGTACTCGTTAAGTTACGAGAGTGGGTAAAAGGTGGTGAAAAACCCACTAATACGTCAGGTGAAATATCCGAATTACGTACTTTACTTCGGCATTGGAATATGTTTATAGTTATAGATAATATATTGTATAGGGAAGTGGTAAGGAGGGGAAGTATAAAGTTGCAGATGTTAGCTAGTCCAGAACTTCGCGAACTAGTTTTATCGGCGGTGCACGATGATTTAGGTCATCAAGGTATTGATCGTACCACAAACTTCGTTTTAGATCGAGTATTCTGGATAGGCGTGTGGAACGATGTGAAGGAGTATTGTAAATCCTGCCGTCGTTGTGCAATTTCTAGTGCGTTGACCATTAAACCTAAAATGGGCTCGATCCAAGCAGAGCGTCCTTTAGAAATCCTGGCTATAGATTTCACTACAGTGGAAAAAAGTATCAATGGTATAGAAAATATCCTAGTATTAACGGATATTTTCACGAAATACTCTGTAGCCATACCAACGAAGAACCAAAAATCTACGACTGTCGCTAGAGCTCTACGCCAATATTGGTTCCAGTATGGAATACCATCTCGGATACACTCTGATCAAGGACGTAACTTTGAATCAGAGGTCATTCGTGATTTATGTGAGGAACATGGCGTAGAGAAAAGTAGAACTACCGCATACCACCCCCAAGGTAACGGTCAGACTGAGCGTTTTAATCGTACCCTGCATGGATTGTTATGTACAATATCGCAAGAAAAGAAATCTGAGTGGCCCCGGTATATTGACAATCTCGTGTACGCATATAATTGTGGGGTGCATGCTTCGACAGGGGAGTCTCCATTTTTCCTCTTCTTCGGGCGAGAACCAATCCTACCTATTGACAGCGTGCTTTGTAACCCGAAGAAGGAAGAATTGACCTCACTAAATCGAGTATGGCACCAGGCTGAAAGAGAGAGGCGTAATAAACATGCGACCAAAACTCCTAAATCTTTTGATGACGTGAAAGTGGGTGATGAAGTATTTATCCGTAGTCACCCATTGGGTCGAAACAAGATTCAGGATAAATACTCATCACATCCTCTAATTGTCATCGACCGGCCTTCCCCACAAACGTGTACGGTAATGCCTATAACAAAGGCTAGGATTGTAAATAGGGCAGAGATATTGAAAGCGACCAGATTGCGTCGCGATAACCTTACAAGCGTAAGTGTGCCTTTGTCGACGATAGATAGCCCAGTGCCGGGTCCATCTCTGCGTCGAAGTAATCGCGTAAAAAACCTCGGGTGACATAATTAAATTGTGAGTGTGAGACCACTTCATAACGGAGGGGGTGTATGTTATAAAGTCAGTTGTTGATATATCGATTAATGTAATGTACATGTAAATGCATTACATAAGGTACACAGATATATCTACATAAAAACTTAAAACTAGATTTTAGTGTCACGCTCTGTGTTAATTGCATAGCCTTAGCAATATCAATGTTCGTTTTTATGTTATTTTATATTTTTATCGTCTGCAAATTATATTTGGTTATTGTGCTATAGAATTAATGCCAATCGGTAATATAGCCGCATTCATCATTCTGCATGTCATCGGGTCTTTGTCTTAATAAAGTATACACGAACTCAACTTTGTTACATATATATATATATATATATATATATTATAATCATAAATTATTGATTATTTAAACCGTTTTACGCTTTTTGTAATAGATGTCATGTTCATTTTTATTTTCTATTTCTACTGTGTTCTCCTTAAAATATGGTATTTCATTTAATAATTTGAATTAACACATATATATATATATATATATAATATATATATCATTCGTATACCAAAGTAATATATAGATAGATATTTTTGTACAATGGCACTTGGAAAAGGTTTTATACGAATTGGGCCACCCTTCGTATTATTTAACAACATTAAAGAAATAATATATCATGATAAGATTAGCTAGATGAGAGGTAGATAATAAAAGAGGAATAGCAGAAGATAGATCTATAATGAAGGGCATACGACAAGTAGGGAATACTATAGTCATAGGAACATTTATAGAATTAAAAACATAATGTTAGGATAATATAAACAATATGTAAATGTGAGTATTTGACGGATAGAAGTTAAGTAGTTGTATAAGGGAAGGATATCAATAATAATAAGTTAATAGATTTATGAGTGTGAGAGATAAGAGATAACTTTTTGAGAAGCTTGAGAGAACCTGATGACAATTAGCCAATATATGATCAAGACGATCAACTGGGAAAATAGTCCACATTGAATAATCAAAGGGATAGCGATATAGTGTGAAGATACCATAATAGAGATAATAAGTAGTCAATGAAGAAAAGGATAATAGTGAATGGTCGTGTAAGGTTTTTCATATTGAGGATAATTATTAAAAGATAAAATATAGCAGTTCTATTAATATTGGAAATACGTAGTTTGAGTTTTAGATTAGACTGAATATTTAGGTCATAAGATTTGGGAGTTAATGTGAATACATAATCTATGTCATGAAGGTAAAGTATTGTACACTCGTACACTAACTCTGAATGTTATTCTAATGAAGAACTGCGTACACAGTAAGATTGAATTAGTGGCAACATCTTCACTGTCATCTTTAGTTTTGTTTTTGTTACTCTTACGATTAAACTCAGTCTCTTCATCAATTGAAGTCGAAATATTCTCTATCATTTGTAGTTTACATTAGTAACGTGATTCATATATATTACACTGATCATAATTTATTTATATATATATATATATATATTTATCAAATAATATATGTATACATAGTTGTATACTGCATTTTTTGTTATATATAATATATCTCTACACAAATAAAATATTGTATTATATTAATTTCCTGATAATATAATATATATATATACCACAATGATAGCTTATTTGTATATAAGTGAAGTATATAATTATAATATATTAGTATATTACAATATTAAAGTATGTTTTAGTAGAATAATTATGTATATAGTATATTATTATGTAAGTAGAGTATATTAATAAATAAGTAAATTATATTATAATAATATATTATTACAAATACAGTATACTATGAAAGAATATTGGAGAATAAAATTATAGTATATTAGTATATAATCAGAATATACCATAGTATAATATTATGTGATTGCATTATATTATGTAGTAGAGAGAATATAAGTACATTATATTATGTAAGTAATCTAGTAAACAAGAACATTATATTTCAGATGTATCATGTATAACCTATATAAAGTACAGAATAAGTTTAACTATCTAATATCTAATCTATAATTGTTAACTATAGGTATTAATTATAATTATATTGCTAATAATATAATAGATGCTCAAATGAATTGAAGTAATATTAAAATTTAATATTCTCTTTTTTTTTTACTCAACAACTATATTCAATTGATATATTACAATTAAAATATAAGTAGCCTATATTTAGTTATTATTACGATTGCACATACGGTTAATCAGCTGATTACGTTGTGGATTACAACTCATTTATAAAGAACACTTACTTTCGAGGAATATGTTGCGCTTGGCTTTGTTGTTCTCCTGATTGTTCACCATATCTATGCTGATGGTGTTCAGACGAATCAGCATCGACGCGTTACCCCTCAAGTGGGTCATTAGCAGGTTGGCTCGCGTCTGGTCGAATTTGAACCCTATCGCCCCCAGCAGGGTTTTCAGCGCCACCTGGTGTTAATCGATAAGGTCACGCGATAGACTATAGAAAAGTGTAGGCATTTATACTTGTATCGACATTACTGAATTATTAACCACAATGCGTTACTGGGGATATATCCTGCATATATGCCGTATTCTTGGATATTATCATTATTATATACTGATCACATATTCGATACATATTGTAGGAATGTATATACAATATAACCAATGAATATATATATATATATATATATATATATATATATATGTATTAACATTAGACACTTATACGTCATGCACAATATTATATTTATCGCATTGACGTGTTCTCTTTATAAAACTTCGCCGTAGCATCGAGTTACACCGACATTAAGCACAATGAACGTAACACGTGAGTAAATATCACCTGCAGGTGTCGCTGCCTCACTCATTACGTAACGTCACGCCTACCTGAAGCTGAAGATCCAAGCGCACATCGTAGTCGTCGTACATTTCTTTCTCTAGAATGTTCCAGAAGTCGTTCTTCTTCTTGAAAAAGTTCTACATGAAAAGTGTATGTAATGTGTGTACGATAAGTTGAACCGTAATCATAGTTACACTTATTCTAATGTATAGGTACATATGTAATTAACTATACTATACACTAGATAGATTTCATTTTTAATAATTATCTATATTTTATCTATAGGACCTATTACCTATACCAATATTATACAGTAATATACATTATTTCAATTACCGTTTTTAGTTTAGAAAAGTAGTCGAATACGTTTAAATAATTCTCCGTTATAATCTTCTCTTGTCCGTCCATCATAGTTTCAAACTCTAACCTCGCCTATTTGTGTGTATATATAATGATGTTTAATAAATATTTTAATCTAATTAATATATATGGTTAATAAGAATTTATAATTGTATTGATAATTATTATAAATAAGAATATAATACAATTTATATATATATATATATATATATATATATATATATATATATATATATATATATATATACACACACATATATATGATAAATTCTAAAGTATATAATATTATATTTCATCCTACAATTATATTTATACTTTTGTATTTACTTGTATCTACGTTATACTAAATAAATAAATTTAAAAACTTTTATTGTTTTTTTTCAAATAATTGAAATAAAAAATTGTATACTAAGTTACTGTGTTTTTAATTTCTAGTATATATTATTTATAATATATTATATTTATTAAAATATAGTTCAATTATATTTTAATTAATTATTAATAATTTATCAATACTATTTTTAATTAAATATATAATTAATTTCAAAATATTAATACAATGACTAAAATATAATTATAAATATAGTGTAATTTTAATTTGTCCTAGACCAAGAATAAGTATTATTTATAAACCATCCTCAATCGATACCAGAACGGAAAGTACATCCAGAATTTCCACAGTGGTGGTGGAATTTCTTTGTTCATTTTCTCCATTTTGTTAGCCATAGATAGATTTCTTTTCTTTGTACTCATTAAATAAACACTTGATTCTTTTAAATAAATAATGTTTACTTATTATTACATATACATTTATATGTATAACTAATATAATTTAACAGTATAATTAAAAATTAAATAAGTGTTCGTTTTTTGTAACATATCATAGTACCAATGTCGCATAGTATAAGTATAGCCTATAGGCTAGTATACTATGCGTATACCATGTTAGCAAGCATTGTTTGTAACATACCATGTCTCAATGTCCCACTGTCATATTTACACACTTGAATAATGGTATATATTATTCGAAATGTTACTGATTTATGTTTTTAATCTTTATAATTTTTGAATATTATTAATTGTATATTAACATTTATTATTTAATATTTCAATAATTATTATGTCAATCATATCTTATTATCTTTGATAAATATGACGTATTTGCATATAATTGTGGGAATTTTTTCATTTCACAAATTTATTACAAAATTAGTCGGACACTTTTAAAAACAATATTAATGACAACTAAATTAATATAACTTAATATATTAAAACTAAAATATAATATAAATACTGTAATGTACATAATATTAACCATTGATCTTTCGAAGTGCGATTTTCGGAATCTTCGTGCTCCAAATTTTAGCCAGCGCTAGTAACGATGTTTCCATGGTCTCATCGCTGGGAACTAGCGGATCTTTTGAAATAAGAGATAAGATTACCATTCATACAATCCTAGACACACCGATGTTACCTTTCAATAATTGTTCCAAATGTTGAAAATTGAGAGTATTCAGGTACCTCATCAGGATGATATTCACTTTAACCGAAGCATCTTCATTCAACATCTGAGACAGATTATCCATGTACTCCAAGTAATTCTAGAAATATTTTCGAAATTAAATACTTAAAACATCTAGGTATACATATATAATAATACCTATTATATTGAATTATGAATGATCCTATATCAAATTAAAATAAACCAAATACATGCTTTAAATTCAATTTTAATACATAAATTATATATTATAATTTATAATAAATATATAATTATTAATTTTATATTGTTAAATAATATTTTGTTATTTTTGGTTTAAATTTAATTATAAAATACATCTACACACGTTTTAAAATGTAACAATATTTTCTGATACATTAATATATAATTACAAATTGTTTAAAATTACTAATTTCAATTGTATAATATTACATAATATATAGATTAAATGCATCATATCTATGATTATAATAATAATAATAATAATATATAATAATGCCTAATTCAGAATTGTGTTCTCTATATTAAAACATACTTTATATATTATACATATCATATATATATATATATATATATATGAAATATTACATTATTTTCCCAAAATGAATTCAATAAATTAAGTTAAGATATATATATTGATATATTCTATAATATATAGAATCTATATAATTATAATAAAGTGTATAACATTACAAATAAATCATAAATCTGATATGATTATTAAAGTAATCTGAGATAATATTTAAATTATGGAGATATAGTTATACCTAATTTACCCAAATAAATTATAGTTATTTATAAATAGTTTAAGGTATAAAAAGTATGAGGTATTTCATAAATATATATATATATATTAATAATTTATATATTATTAGTGTCTACAAAATATTGAATACCAAAAGTAATTATATTTGTATTCAACCTTAATTATATTATTTATACTCTATGTATATTAATATATACTATAATACTTTAATACTATTACATAATCTATAATAAAATATAATGTCAGAAGTTTATTTTTTATGATTATTTTGTAAAATGGCAAGGATTATGTTAATATATATAGATATTTTGTTAATTAAAAAAAATAATGATATTAAAATAAAAATGTAATAATATAAAATTAAAAAAATTGATAGACAATAATTTATATTACTTAATATATTTTCCTAAAATATCATGTATATTATATATTTAAATATCTCGTATGCACAAAGGTCGATATATCCACTAGTTTTTACTTATTACTTTTATATCTTAGCTATAATTATCAAATTTGAATACACTATGCTATATATCTAATAAAGAAATACAAAATTAGTATGTAACCTACTAAAAGATCACTATAAGATCGTACTTACCTCGTTGTCTATGAATAGATCTTCTTCCTTCAGAGCTCCCGACAACAAGGCCCCGAATATCACAGCCACCTTACGAGAGTAGTTCGTGTCGGCCACATCCACGGTATGCGCTAACTTCTTAACCACGCCCAGATAAGCCACGATACTATGCATCAGAGTGCTAGTGAAAGCCCAATCCACCCTATTAAATAGCGCAGGCATGATTCATCTGTATTGGCTATCGGATGCGTGCGACTTTGATGATGATGATGATGATGGTTTATTATATACAAATATATATATATATATATATATATATATATATATATATATAATAGAGAACGCTATTCTCGAATGTGTTTTAAGTATACTAATGTGTTTTACTATGACATTCAAACCTCATGAAGTTGTCGACGTCTCCCTTCACAGGGCACGGGAACGTCACCCAGACCAAGTTCAGGTCGAATACGCAGTTGCTAGCGTTTCCCCTCAGTAGTTCCTTATCTTCACTCTCTAAGCGGAGTAGGATGGCATTACAGCTGCTTACGTTACGAGAAGATGTGCAACGCACTCTGTGCGTACACTTTATACAATATTTTATTTCTATATATAAAATTTAAAGATTTAATAACTTATATCAATATTTTATTCATGCACAATGTGAAAAATGAAAGAAATGCCCAACTATGATATCATATATATTATTTCCTAGATATAACAATGTAAACACAAATACTTTTCATAATTTTAAATTACCTTATAAAATCAAACCGTCATAATAAATCATTAACATTTAAAGGCCCTAACTCGTGGAATAGTTTGTCTAAATAAATTATTATTTACAAAATATATATAAAAACTTTAAAAAAATATTAAAAAAACATAATTTATCAAAATATGAAAATAGATTAAAGCAATTGATTATCACTAGTTTTTGTTTTTATTTTTTCATTTTTATTTGTTTAGCTATTCTATTCCTTTTATAGTTTGACATTCAGAATTCAACTCGTTTCTGTGATTTTTTATATAACTTTACATCTTTTATTTTAAAACTTATTGATACATATTTTTATTCATTACATCTTAATTATTTATATTTGCATTTTTTTACTCATGATAATCTAACTTATCTAGAATATGATGATTGAGGAAGTACTCACAAAATACGAATACATTTGTATATTAACTTCTCCATTATTTCATACTTTACAACATGAAATAATAGATATGATTTATATATATATATAGAGGATGGTTGTGTATATTGAACTATAAGGAATGATTAACCACACATGATATCTTCCTATAATTAAATTATAATATAATTTATAAATACTATTGTGATACCTATACTTTAGAAACTACGTATGGGAAAGTAACCGAATACGGACAGTGCCAGAATATGGACACTTTCGGTATCTCAGAAACCATAAATCCTACGAAAAATTTGTTTATTAGTAAAATATTCATAATTATATAAATATTCTAAACAATTATTTTTTATTTTTTAATTATTCAAATTATTGCTGATATATCCAATAAAATGATTTTTTTATTACTTTTTTAAATTTATGAAAAAAAATGTCAACTTAAAACCTTCTCAAGAATATACAAATGGTACAATATAAAATATTATAGTATATAATATTATATTTTAATAACACTATATTATTAAAAAATAAAGTATTCTAAAATGATATATAAAATTTCTATATTTGTTATATAATATTCATTAAGTTATAAGCATATATATAGAGGTCATATAATTCCCTAATACGGACACTCTAGATGTCTTAATACGGATAGTGTCCGTCGGAAACCCTATAACCAATCAGCGCACAGCATATGAACTATTCTGATATTCATAAAAATCGCGTGCGTTATAATATTGATACCATCAATAATTTTTATTATTTAGATACTTAAATGGTATTATTAATTAAAAAATAATAAAAATAAATTAATTATGAACTAATTAAATTAGAATAAATTGTTCATAAAATTAATTATAAATAATGTAATTATGATTGATTCATCAATAATATATAATTTATCTAGTGGTATATATGGTGTCCGTATTCGGACATGGGTGCGTAATACGGACACCCCCGTTATCTATGGAATTAAAATATTAAATAAAATGTTAAAATCATAATTATATCTATAATCATATAATATTAATATATTGTAATTTTTGAATAAAAATAATGAGTCATAAAATGTTAAGACCATTTATTGTTAAAGTGTCCGTATTAGGTTACTTTTCCCTACATGTTTTAAAATGTGAATATATTGTATTCAATAAATATTTGATAAATATTTAAAAAAGAATAATAAATACTCAAGTCATAGTATTAATACAATTAAATATTACATTAATATGCCCTTGTTTTATAATTTGTTATAATGGATTAACATATTTAAATTTTTGAATATTTTGTATAAACTAATATGTTATTGTAATAGATTCTTAATTACAAATTATCATTAATATAAATAATATTCTATAATATCTATTATTATATTTTTATAAACAAATTCAATATATTTTATTAAATTATATTATGAACCTTTAAAATCTTCATACGTTTCTTGTCTACCATATCCACTTCTTCTTGTTATTTTCAATGATACTTCCTCTAACCCTATATTACACAGTTCATTTTAATAGTATATTATAAAGTGTATTCCAATATTACATTATACAGTATATTCTAATATTATATTATAATATAAATAACAATTAATTATATATTTGAAAACATTGTAATGTACTGTAATCATAAAGAATAATAAAATGGTTTTATATAGGAATATGATTCTCATAATAATCACAATCTTTAATATTTATAATTATTCTAGATGATATAGTAATACAATTTATGGTATTATTTAGATTAACATTTTTTATATCAATAATTTAGTTGGTATGAATTATTTTACGAAATATAAATTGTTATTATACATAATTGTTACATAACTTTCATTTATAAATATTTTTTTAATTTCTTAAAATACATTTTTAGATATTAACTTTGATGAATAATTAAATTTGTATTATATGTATTATATATTCAGTATTACATTTGTGATATTATTCATAATCAGTGTTAGGCATAATATTAAACCTCGCTATGTTAACCTAACCATATTTAATATACCTAATACTATACCTAATTCACACATAATGTATCCATTGAAATGTTCCAGAGTTGTATTGTGTGGTAATACGAAAGACACTCTACTATGCTTATTGCGAATACACGTAATAACTCCTTTCTGGCGGTATTCCTTGATATTCTTCATCCTCAGTAACTAAGTCAATGTTCATACATTCATTGTAATAAGTTAAGGTATGTTTAAACTAAGAAAATTAAAAGTGTCATTATTTCTAGATAGATTCTAACAACAACTTAGTATATGGAAAGTACCTATACTATAGGCAACCGCTGTAATAAACATGTAATTTACACCATAGAAATAATATAACAATGGATAAATTGTAAAATGGAATGGTAGACTTTAAAATATGTATATATCTATTTTAATATATATTTATAATAGAATATTTATATTTGGATTTAAAAAAAAAGTTAGCTAAATTAATGAACAAAATGAGTTTCATATTACATTAATTACCTAATTATGAATTATTTATTAAATAAATAATCTATAAGTATATATCCTATGGATGAGCATGATGATATGTGATGAAAACCTGACAATGTATATGCTTAATGCTTAGATGTGCTATGGCGTCATCTTTTTTATCCTCTATTGAGTTTTTCTTCTTATTTAAATTCATTTTAGACTGGTTGCTCTGTTCAGTAGTTTTCGTATTTGATAAAATCATACCAGTGATGGATTCCACTTCCAGAATGAAGAATGACGTGCATATGAATTGATTTATTAGATTGTTTCTGGACGGCTGAATATTTTCTTCGATAAGAAAAGTTTGTAAAGATGAGATAATAATCTGTAAATTGTATTTGTTAGTATTAGACTTTGTATTCAATTTGTATCTGATTAGAAAAGCCTTTATTTACAATTACATTATGATATTTCCTATAGGAAAATATATATATTTCACAACTATTTTAAATTGAATGTATATGATTTAGTTACCTTTGGTATCACCATTATAAATTGGTATCGTTTTTTTATACTATTTTTGACCACATGAATATCATCCTTCTTATGGTTAACATTTTTATTTTTTGTTTGAAATACCTATAATTTTATAAGTGTTAACTTAATATATTATATAATTAATTTAGTTAAATATATATATATATATTTATATATATATATACATATTATATGATTAACAAATAGTTTCAAATTATATTTAAATTATAATTATTATAATAAGGTAACCCAGCTAATTATTAAAATATTGTTATCAACAATTTTAGAAATAAAACAATTATATTTGAAATAATTTAATAATAGATTATTTTTAAATTATTGTATATTATTTTATAGACTATATTCAACAAATTAAATTGTAATTAAATTGGTAATTTTTCAAGAACAAATTTAAAAAACATATATTTATAATTTTATATATTTGTCAATGAAATAATAGTAGGATATATATTATCCAATATAAGATAAATTAAAATGTTATATATATAGTGAATATATTTGATTTACAAACAAGATGGCTCGATATTGCAATCTGAACACAATTTCTACGAATTTTATATACTGTTTGGCCTATATGTTCTGAATACAGTGTATTGTTTAAAACATCTGTAAATCTATTAATATTTTCATTAATTATTTATGACAAATATATTTTTTCAATAAAATACTAACTTTTGAATTGCATTTATGCATAAAGGACTTGTAAATATTTCAATATTTCCTGTTATTTGCAGATGAATATTTGTTTTATAGATATCAATCTCATCTAAATAATGATGTTTTATTTTTAATATAAAATATTGCAATGCATAAATATATAATTTTAAAAATAACATTATTTTATTATTTAATAGTATATTTATCTATATATTTAATATGTTTGTATATAAATAAATAAATAAATAAATCAGATTTATTATTTCATGTTGTAAAGCATGATATACTTGAGAAGTTAATAAATAAGTGTTTTATTTTTTGCGAGAACTTCCCCAATCATCATATTCTAGATAAGTTAGATTCTCATGAGTAAAAAAATTTAAATATAAATAATTAAGATGTAAAGAATACAAATATGTATCAATAAGTCAAGTTTAAAAATAAAAGTTGTAAAGTTATATAATAAATCACAGAAACGAGTTTAAATACGAAATATATATTATATTAAATTAATACATTGAATTGATAATTATTGAAATTAAAATTATATTGAAATTAATATATTTAATATATATATATATATATAAATAATTAATTATTACCAACAATTATTTATTTCATCATTAATTGGTAATTGCACCTCTACTTCTTTATTTATTTTTTTAGTTGGTTTTGTAAATACAAAATTAGTCTTTTTATTAATATTTATACCTACACCGTGTGAAATAATTTCAAAAGATGGAAGATAAAATAAATGTTCCCAAAATGATGTATGATCTTTACTTTTATATTTGCATTTTCTTATCAAAAATTCTGCATCTAATATAGGTTCTATTTGGATGGTTTATATTGTTAATATATATATATAAACAACCAAAATATATGCAACAATAATTGATATGTAGTTTTATAGATTATTTAATATTATGTAATATACTAAAATATTTTGTTAATGAAAAATATGAGAACACTTACACGAAATCGTGTAATTCCGAATTAATAGATTCGATTTTGTATACAAAAACCAACAGCGCCACTTATATAGGGTTAATTTTCGGAACTATGTGTTGTTTATAATGTAAATGTGTATCAAACTATATACTTTTCAATGTAAAATAATATGCTTTAAATTATTAGTTATAGTATGAAAACTAAATATTCATTAATAATATATAACACAACAATATATTGGTTATGATGTTGGTTATGTTGGATATGTTGGTTTTAAATTCTATACATATCTTTATATTTATATGGTGAATAAAAGCTAATCTATATTGCATATAATTTAATAGAGCATTGGAAATATTGTATAGAAACCGCGCCAAACCAAAATCTATTTCAGTGATTTCGATACTAATGCAAGCAGCGGGACGATTAGGTATTAATAACGTTGTATATAGTGATGTTATATCTTTGATTCGCAATATATTTGATATACTTTGAATTTAAATATATAAAATGAGAAATTAGTTATAGCAAGGACTTGGTTATAGATACTGAAATATATGAATAATAAATTTCACTATGAGAATAATTATTGGTAGGTATAAATATTTAAATCATAATTGTATAATAAAATATTATAAAGTAATATATAAGTTATTTAATATAAACATTTATATGTTAGATATAATATTTATCCCATCCGATTATTTAAACTTGTCAATAAATATCAACCTTGATATACAGGTTTTGATATTGTATTATACCAAGAGTTACATTTCACACGCGTCAGATAGTGTTGATATATAGGCCAAAGTATATCCGATGTATTCACAGAGCAAGATAATTTGTGTCGAAATTTGAGGAAATCATGTGAAAATGGAATACTGTAAATAAATTATGTATTTATGTGTATATATATATATATATATATTGTTATTGTTATTGTTATTTGGTGGAGTCCTTTCATCCCATCCAGGAACTTAGATGAAGTTTTCACTTATATATGGCTCTAATGTCCCTTCGAAGCCGCTCTCATGTTAAGGCATCCATGGTTTTAACGAGAGCCGATCATTTAATTATACACAATTATATAAGATCACTTCTAAATAATATTGTAAGACCCATTTTATAAAATTAATTAATGGTCCGGACGAAGCTCGAACCCGTGTCCTACTGCTTGTGTGTCTGACGCCTTAGCCAACTGAGCCACACAGGCAGTTAAATATAAATATATATATATATGTATTAGTAAATAAAATAATAATATAATATATAGGTAGACACAACTAATTGTTTATTATTATAAATAAGAATACATACGCTTTCATTTTTTCAGGTTTAGAATTGTACTGAATTTTCGAATTATTGAACAATTTCATCTTCTCAGTGGGCATAGATTGATTAACCACTTTTACGGTATATTTTTTACCATGAAATTTGTTCATGAACCACTGTTAATAAATTGTTTACATTTGATCTCTTAATATATTAATATCATTTAAAATAATTAATATTATGTTTTAGTTAGAGTTAGGCAAGCATAAATATTAATTTAATCGACTATATTGATATTAAAAGTGGAAATAATACGAAGTATTAGTAATGTAATACTTGTTAATATCAGAAATTAAACGCGCACAACATTCCGATAAAGCGGGTAAGATAAGCATGGTATACAGACATATTTGGAATCTTCAAACAACGATAACTTCATGGGCTGATCTGCGATAAATTCACACATATTTTGATAACATCCGCATTTTAGATCTTCTTTTTCATCTAACCACAAAAAATATAACCTACAATTAAATATATATTAACTCATTATATATATATATATATATATATATATATATAAAACATATAACATATAGTCAGTTAAAAAAGTATGTACATAACACCTATTATGGATGATTTTAGAATAGTTAGATTTTATCGATACTTAATATAATATAATTGATAATTAATAGAAGTTTAAATACAATTCAAATTGTAATAAATTATTTCAAAAGTATTATAATTATAATTAAATGTAGTAATATAATATTACTATATATAAATAATGTAAACTCATATTACTATTTTGAATTATTCACTGTTATTAAATTTAATAAATATTAACGCTGACATAATTAATAATTGGTAGCATTTATATTTTATAATATTAGTATTAACCAATATACATTTTAGTATGCTATTTAAATGCTAATAAAAATGTTGCATATTAATAATTTATAATTATAAGTTGTGTGAAAATGTAATAATATATTCATAATTTAACACATATAATAATATCAAATATAAGAATATACTAGCTCTATTTAAGTATATATTCAAAATGATATACTATGTATTAAATTACTTATTTAAATATACTTTAATTAATATGTACCTATCTTAATATATAATTGTTGAGTTTTATAATAATTAAGATAATTTTAATAATTTTAATTAATAAAATATAGCTATTAATAATTCAAGTATAGTTTTTGTAATTTGATTAAGAATAATTTATATTATTTAGGATATAATTATTATAATAATTATGAATAATATAAGCGCCGTTAATACAGAATTGTATGCGATACTCGTACTTGTCGATGCCATTGCTCACGGCACTCTTGCGTTAATGTATACATTATATACGTATACATATATATGTAATAGTTTAGTGGAGAACCAATGTGATCATCCCAAATCATAATGCAATTTACAATTAGATATATGATTTGTTAATATTTTATTATATATAAAGATATATATATTCACGATGATTAGTATTATACTAAAATGTATACCATTATTTATTATATGATTTCCAACTTTTTATTGGAGGCGTCGATTTGTCTGAGATAATCGATTCGCACGGAAACTATACTGTCGTGGAATGTTCCGATTGAGGCTCCTACCGATATCTTCGGAATTTGCAATGAACCAGCTTTTACGGCATTCACGGAATTATGCATAGTACTCTATTCATTATTAAATTAATGTTGAATAATTTAATTTTAAAATATTATTTATATATTGAAATGTTTTTGTATGTTAGTCTATTAATGAGTTAGTACTCATTGATGAATTTCTAAAATTTATTACATTTACTTAAACTTAATTAATATTTCAAAATTTCTAAAAGTATTAATTTTATTATATTTTAATACATACTATATAGTATTATATACACACACATATATATATATATATATATATATATATATATATATATATATATATATATATATACTATATATTAGCATTTAATAATGATATTTATTATTGAAATACTAACGGATAAATTATCAAATATGTAGAGATTTGCAGATATATTGGGAACATTCAAGGATATTGATTGGTCGGGATCAGATATGTGGACATTGCAAACATTCAATACTATATCGTTACTTATCTATAGTTGAATGAGTTATTATTTCCTACTAATGCATCATATATGCATATTGTATCTTACGATAAAGAGAATAATTTTCAGAAAAAATATTATTTATAATAAATACACAAATGAAATGAATCAATTTAATATATATTATGAATATGATATACATATATATATATATATATATATATATATATATATGTATATATATATACAAGAAATATTACAATATATAATAAGCAAGATACGTTAATGTGTGAAGAAGTAACCTTGACACTTAAACACATTCGGTATTCGACGAGATTGAAGTCAAGTTCGCTTATCTTCATACGAAACAGGTAATACATCAGCTGCGAACACTCGAACTCCTTCATTACTCCGTATTGTTTTATAAAGATGTTATTAGTCACGCTTCTATACTTGGAAGGTTTCTGAAATTGTGTCATGCATTTTACCGCGATATATCTAATTATTGTAATCAGTAGAACAATAATGAATAAGTCGGGAACAATGCGGAAGTTATATTGAGTTATAATTACAATTATTTAGAATATAATACTATTTTGTTTACTCGAAGCCTTAGACAACATGAGACATCATGCGAATATAGTTCACTAGATAACCTAATGGAAACGTATAGCTTATGAAGAATACTAACTGTTAGCATCCTATCACACGCATTCGCTAAGTATACGATTGAGGTAACGGCTTCTACTAAATGATTCATCTGTAGTTGTGGTAGTATTAATAATATGTGTTAGCGCACGGCTTATAATCGCAAATGCCTGTCGATATGAAACGTATTCCGCAATATAAATAATCGTAGTGATTTACGGAGATATTTAAGTGTATAAGTACTCGTGTAATATTATATTCGTGAGCTAAATAAAGTGATCTCGGTACAATATAATATGGTATAAACATATGATGTATACTTATACTCTTCGTGAAGGTAACTCGAAGGTCAAAGTAACCTGCGCGATGGTTATTCTCGCTGATAACTTGCCAAACAATAACTCGTTCAGTTCTGCATAACAAGCTCTGTTGGTTTCGATACCAGAAGCGTAATATGTCGCCGAAAACTAAGGATAAATTGGTACATAGCATTAATGGAAGTAAATATTCATACAATGGAACAATGTTAATAATATATATGTATATATATATATATAGGGGAAAGTAACCGAATACGGATACTCTCGGTATCTCAAAATATTCATAATATTCATAATTACATAAATAGTCTATAAAAGTATTTTTTATTTTTTAATTATTAAAAATATTGCTGATATATCCAATAAACTGATTTTTTTATTACGTTTTTAAATTTATGAAAAAAAATTTAAACTAAAAACCTTCTCAAAAATATACAAATATATAGATATAAAATATAACACTATATTATTGAAATATAAATAATTCTAAAAATGATATATATATATAATTTCTATATTTGTTATCAAATATTAATTAAGTTATAAGCATATATCTAGAGGTCATGTAAGTCCCTAATACGGACACTCTAGATGTATTAATACGGAAACCCTATAACGAATCAGCGCGCATCGTATGAACTATTCTTATTTTTATAAAAATCGCGTGCGTTATAATATTAATACCACCAATAAAGCTAAATCTAATTTTTTTTATTATTTAGATACTTAAATTGTATTATTAATCAAAAAATAATAAAAATAAATAAATTACTAACTAATTAAATTAGAATATATTATTCATCAAATTAATTATAAATAATGTAATTGTAATTTTTCTGAATAATTCATCAATAATATGTAGTTTATCTAGTCGTATATAGGGTGTCCGTATTATAACACGGGGTGTCCGTATTCGAATATGGGTATCGAATACGGACACCCCCGTTATCTATGTAATTAAAAGATTAAATAAAATTTTAAAATAACAATAATATCTATAATCATATACTATTAATGTATTGTAATTTTGAATACAAATAATGAGTCATAAAATGTTGAGACCATTTATTATTAAAGTGTCGATATTAGGTTACTTTCCCCTTTATATATAATAGGGATAGGTAATATAAATATGTTATAATATATATACAGGATATACAGATTAGTGTTGAATATTAAAATTAATAATAATTGAAGTATTATTTACTCATTTATAAATAATAACATTGGTATAATTATTTAAATACAATTTAAATTATATATTTTTTATTTGGGTACATTAACATTAATACACAATTAATAATTAATACCTTCATTCCGCTTAAATAGATAAATCCTTTATTCAAATGTGATTCATCTTTTAATTTTGTTAGACGCTAAATTCATAAATATTTATAAATTAATATTAATTTAAAAAATACAGTATTTCAAATAGAATATAGACATATATGTATTGATGAAATGACAATAAAGATCATTAATAGGGTAATACAAGTAATTAACACAGTAATATCACTGCCTTTATATTTAAAGATATAATTACTATTAACTCTTCATATGTTAACGTAATCACGTTATATTAACGTATACCATTCATGTGTTTAATATGTAGGTTCTATTATAATATATATATATAGGTATTCTAATATAGAGTGAAATCACACGACCCTCGCACTCGCTTTCGGTTTTCTCTACAATCGCGTACTGAGATGCTATTGCTACCGATCGCGGTAAGTGTGAGTCATAACGTGTGTGAGTAATAGGTTATGAGTCACAGTGATCACTAACGAATATGTTGTCCGAGAGGTACATGTAAGCGGGAGACATCAACACCTGCATCAGTGTCCGTTTAGCATCGCTTAACATCTCCACCGATATGTTATTGACATACACCCACGGGCAGGGTGCTGCCTGACAATGCTGATCGTAGTGGAGTGCTGTTAGCTTGTTGTTATTAGTTACAGTAATAACTATGGTTATTCATTGTTGGTTAGCGGCTCAATTTGCCATGTTTTATTTGTAGGGGAGAATATATATATATATATATATATATATTAATAAAAATTAAATGTATAACATTATATATACAGTCAATTCTCGATATCTCAGAATTCAAGGGACCAAATAAGTGGGTCTTTTGATATATCAAAGTTATGAGATATTTGATTATTCTCATATGAATGTATACATTCAATCTATAGATAGGTACAAAACCCAACTAGCATTTATACAAATATAAGTTAGCGTAGTTTCTGAAATATAGATTTTGTGATATTAAGAGTTGATGTAGCTCATATATACCACTGATAAAGTTGTTTATACATTTCAGAATAATTTGATATATTTTATATGTATTCAATTCGTTACTTAATATATAGAAACACTATAATATTATGTTTTTAATGTAATATTATACATTATTATTATTAATAAATCATGTTTTATAGTTATATTTTTTATATCAAATGTAATATTCGCGAGAGTTTAGAAAATATGTATGTAAGGATATTAAAACTAATTGACATAGATAAAACATATAAAATATCAGTAACATATCCAGAAACGGAGAGGTATATCCTAGTGATTTAAAATTTAAAATCTTATATAATCATTATGGACTACTAATCTTTAGAATGTGGTCCTCAATGACTTCAATATAATATACAATGTTCAATTCTTGAATTAATAATATCCTAAATATTACTCTCTCGAAATAATCAAATTATAAATATAATTAATAAATATACACACAGTAGTTATGTAAATGATTACACAAATTAAAATTAGATTCGATTGGTTTTGAGAATTTGTTTATATTCAAATTTTAAATTGAAAAATTGATTCAATACAATATGAAATATAAAATGATCATATAGTTTGATATTAATTCAAAATTATATATAACATTATAAGTTTTTTATCGTTTTGGACTCAAACTATATTTTTGGATATATCAAATTATAATTATATATTGGAATTAATAATATTATGAAATATTAACTCTAACATTAATATTATAATAAATATTCATTTTAATAATATATAATTTATTAATATTAATAACAATATAATTATATATAATGATATAATACATTAGTTTACTATTCACTATTCAATATAAATTAGTTCACTAATATTGAAAAACCATAAATATTAGTACAAAATTGTTACTAGAAATAGTAAAATGTAGTATTTATAATTTAATAACTGAAATTTAGAAGATACCCATAAAATATTAAAAATTACAACGACAAAATTGAGATATTGAAATAGTCCTAATACACGAAATAGTATATCCTATAGGATATATCCAACCGGATAATTATTCTAAAAACCGGATATCCGATTGTAATTATCCACCAATTGCAATCACTAGTAGGACCTATTTCCCCATAATATGTATAGAGTGTATTAAATAAATTGAATTATATTCAATAGTCATAGTAAGTTAATGGTAGAACATATATGCTAATATTGATGTATTAATACATTAACAAAGTAGTACATCAACAATACAAATTCCTGTAGTAATGTAATAGTACTTAAATCCTACATGAATTTTAATTAAACTGGTAGGTATCCCTGGCTACACCTATTATTATAATAATAGAGTACTCATACCTTAACCAAATGTACTTTCACGTTGTTAATAATCACTCTGATGTTAACATTCATATCCCTATAGAGCCTGTTGTCCTCGGTCTCGATTATAGGGGTGACGGCTCGACATTTCAGCGTATTCTCATCGAAATCAGTAGGTTCTGTATACTCGCCCATGTAATTATCCTATCATTAATATTAATAATACATTATTGGAAAGGGCACAGGAATTATTTTTTGTTTTGGGTGATATTTTATTATTGTTTATAGCATCTATAAATAATTCATTGGATATATATATATATATATATATATATATATATATATATATATATATTGTAACGTATCTAGTTTACCCTATATTATGACCCGAGGTCAACATTCCACACGAATTAACTTTACTTTTAAACTTAACAATAACATAACTATAACTCAAGAATATATGCATATATATGCATAAGGAATAACCACAAGGTAAACCACTACCTTAACTATTTATCAGCTAACGTTATAATATATATATATATATATAATATTATATATTATATATATATATTCATAATATTCTGGGGGTGGCCACCTAATAAAACATTGCATGGGGGACCCATCCTACTGCCTTGTACATAATTACTGGTGTGTGATATTTGTAATGTAATTATTGAAAACCTTAAATCTTTGAAGTGAGTTCATCAGTGTCCCATACAATAGAACAACACTGTTCTCAATTTGTATTTCTATTCCAAGAATCGAAGGTTCTAGTTCTTCCCCTAAATATAATATTATATAATGTAATTGTATGTAATATTGTATGGAATGAAATCGTTATAAATAATCAATAATACATTATTCTCTGTTTTTAATTTATATTTATATTTACATTAATTTATAACTTTCTACATATACACTATAGAGGACAATATATCATAGAAACTGGCTATACCGCTTCACTATAGACGAGAGTCTATCGTATATATTATCACCAGCCATGGGAATGATCGTCGATCACGATCATCGATCCTTTGTAATAGGCTCGATGTATTATTTCATGCATGAAATAATGGAGAAGTTAATAAATAAATGTATTTGTTTTTGCGATAACTTCCTTAATCATAATAATCAAGATAAATTAGATTATCACGAGTTACAAAATATAAATATAAATACTTAAACGGACGGCCGATTTCTCACGCACTGATGCAGTCCATAAACCAAAAAAAGTAAAGTACAATGTAAATAATACAAAATATGTATCAATAAGTCAAGTTTAAAAATAAATTATGTAGGTTTTAAATATAAGTCCTCAAATTATATAAAAAATCACAGTGAGTTGAATTCTGAATTAAAAACTATGGATGTAATAGAATATATAGACAAATACAAATAAAAATTACAAATAAAATATATAATTAATAGTACCCATAACAAGAATACAATTAGAGATTCAATTATTTAATTTATTTTCATATTTTGATAAAAGATGATTTTTTAAATATTATTTTAAAGTTTTTTTATATATATTTTTGTAAATAATAATTTATTTAGACATACACTATTACACGATTTAGGTTCTTTATATAATATTAATTTATTACGATGGCTTGATTTTATATTATGTAATTTAAAATTAGGAAAAGTATTTATGAATAAATTGTTATATATAGCAAATAATAATGATATTCTGCTTGGGCAATTAAATGGATTAAGACTGATATCGGCCCCCAACATGTCACGTGTCTAACCTAGGGTTCAAGTAAACAATACATGTACGCCGTATACGATATTATGCTATGTATGCATATATATAATACAACTTTACTACTCGGTGAATAATTTACTGAGAGATATAACGCCAGCCGTGAAAATGTACTTGAACTAACGGTTAGACACGTGACTTATTGGGGTCAGATGTCAATATTCAGCTTTAAATGTACATTGGGCATGAATAACATATGTTTATCAATTATTAAATCTTTAAATTTTAATATATTAGAACATAAAAATAAATTGTTAGTATTAGTCAAAATAAAAATATTATTGGCAATTTTAAAGATATTTTTATTTATAAAATTCATATGGCCTTTTTTGAAGAGTTGAAATATATTGGTGGTTATTATTAAAATGATTTCCCATTAACAACATATTATGTAGTATATATATATATATTTATATATATATATATATATAATATAACCATAAATCATAGTATACTATCATAATCATTATCAACTATATATAGTTGATAATAACTTGGACAAAGATCACTACAATTACGTTAACGTAATACGAGGAGTATTACAGGTAGTTAATAGGTACCTATATGTAGGGGAAAGTAACCTAATACGGACACTATAAAAATAAATGGTCTTAACATTTTATATCTCATTATTTGTATTCAAAAATTACAATATATTAATATTATATGATTATAGATATTATTGTGATTTTTAAATTTTATTTAATCTTTTAATTCCATAGATAACGGGGTGTCCGTATTCGGTACCCATGTCCGAATACGGACACCCTGTGTTATAATACGGACACCATATATACCACTAGATAAACTATATATTATTGATGAACCAATCAGACAAATTACAATTACATTATTTATAATTAATTTTATGAAAAAGTATTCTAATTTAATTAGTTAATAATTTATTTATTTTTATTATTTTTTAATTAATAATTTAAGTATCTAAGTAATACACATTTTAAAAGAATTTTAGATTTATTTTTATTGCTGGTATTAATATTATAACACTCGCGATTTTTATGAATATCAGAATAGTTCATTCGCTGCGCGCTGATTGGTTATAGGGTGTCCGTATTAAGACATATAGAGTGTCGACACTCTACGGATCCGTATTATAATATATAATTCCTATAGGAATTTATATGACATCTAGATATATGCTTATAACTTAATGATTATTTGATAACAAATATAGAAATTATATATATAATTTTAGAATACTTTCTTTTGTAATAATATAATGTTATATTTTATATCGATACATTTTTATATTCTTGAGAAGGTTTTAAGTTGACATTTTTTTTCATAAATTTAAAAACGTAATAAAAAAATCAGTTTATTGGATATAGGCATATCAGCAATATTTTGAATAATACAAAAACAAAAAATACTTTTTTAGACTATTTATATAATTATGAATATTTTTTTTTAGGATTTATGGTTTCTGAGATACAGAGAGTGTCCGTATTCGGGCACTGTCCGTATTCGGTTACTTTCCCATACCTATATTTTCTACACTGACCTATGACATCGATGAATTGTGATAGGTTTTTCCTGTACATGCGGCGATCGTAGGGTATCGGAGCCATGGGGTAGAACTTCTGATAACAGGAAATACTGATACGACTGGCTCTCATACAGTCTATGCGATGCTTGCTGCGGTAAGTGCGAAACTTAGGGTGTGCTTTTGTAGCGTGGTAACTTGGACATTAGGATAGATGATCAGCTGTTAACGGTCTAGACTAGTGCTGTATCTACGCTAAATATCAACTGACTTGCCCATCTGAAAAACATTCCTTCTACAAAAAGTACACCCTTAATGGTGGGAATCACGCGACATAAATGGTCGGGTGCAATTCTTAATACAATATGCGCCGTATACGTTACTTTTTAAGGGTTGGCTAATGATTTAGGTTTAATTGAGGTTATGGATTAATTTAGAAGTTTGTTCAAAGTTAATATTCAAGTAAATAAAATGTTAGTTGTTTAATATTGAAATGAGGTTAACGTTATTTACATAACTGTATATAACATTATATAATATTATGTTTATTAACAGTATAGGTATTAAATAACAGTATTAATACTAGTATACTTAATAGATTGAATAATATGTAGGTAGGTAGGCAGGCCTATATATCTATATATTGTTATTATGTATTATATTATTCATAATACGGGGTTAGTTACTATATATGAGAGTTTTGGTATATTTTATGAATACATTTTAAGCAGTAGAATTATTTAAAACTTATATTTAATTTAATTAATTAAGATTTTAAATTAGATATTTAATTTTAATAATTACTATAGAATTCTTTATAATTTATCTTATAAATTTCTATACTATATACATATATCATTTCTAAATTAATACTATAATTTACAATACTATAATATATAAAATATAAAAATATATATATCCTGATTAATATTTTGTGGATGATTTATATAAAATTATTATTATTAATAATAATTAAACATATATATATATATGTATTAGTTTATCATTTTTAATATCTATAAAAATTGCAAACATATATTGAATAATAATTATATACTTATCATACTTTTGAAAAAGATTACTTCTCCAATATTTGTAAGCCCTGAGTGGGTATTGAACTCCTATGAAATGTTCATTTACATTATCTAATTTCAGCGTATTATCTAATATTACATGCAGATCTTTATCGTTGTTCATATTCTCGTTTATGAACAGCGATATCAGTGGACTCTCTATCTATTTAATAGTAATATTATCAGTAGTAATAATAGTAATAGTAGTAATATTAATAGTAATAGTAATAGTAGTAGTAGTAGTAGTAGTAGTAGTAGTAGTAGTAGTAGTATATATATATATATATATATATATATATTATATAAGACCTATCTCAATAACAAATTCCGTAGTATAAATTAAGGATTGGTAGTTCTATAATTTGTATCTCGCATTTAAATAATCCGTAAAACTGTCCTAGCGTATTCCGTTGTTATTTATATTTCCAGATATCTATATAGTTCTACAGAGTGTACTCGATTATATTTATCGTTTTTTAAATAACTTCCTATCAATTATTTCATAGACTACCCCTACTACCTCCATCTATCGTAAGTATTAACTTTTCATAAATAACCTTCATATCTAATTCCAACCCCTATCTACTTATTTAACCGCCTATTTTACTAATATAACGTATTCTCTTAAATCTATTCATAGTTATATTTGTATTTATAATTATAGTAAATTAATTGACTGTTACTTATTCATTTAACTAAATATAGTCATATATGAGCTTACTATAGTTTGTAAATATATCCCGAAATCCATTACTACATGACAACATGTAATTATTTATGCTACATTTAAAGATCAAGTTGCCCTACTTCAATTATATATAATATATTTATAAAATAATATAATATCTCTATAGTATTGAATTAAATCGATATTATCGATACTTGCATTGCAGATATCCAATATATTTTCAAATAAAGTATTCCTTATAAAAAAAATATTTTCAAACATCTTAATTTTTCCTAAAACTGCAAGAATCACAACAGAATTAAATCATATAGTCATTACTATGTTACGTACTACTTTCCTAATAAGATAACTACTGTTCATTACTTCAATTCCTCGTATAACTACTACTCTAAGCATGACTATTTTTGAATATTTCCTTGGTCAAAATTCGTTAACTTCGATAAATATATATTTCCTACTATTTCATCTGAGTTGAAACAATTATGCCATATCATAATTATAATTAGAATTACATTAACCGATAATTAGATCACCGTAAATTATTCCAAAATTGTCCATTGTTAATTAATTTGATTATAGCTACATTTTATTTATACCTACCATATACAATGTTAACGTTCATTTTTTTTACGCTATCTCGAAGAGATGATGATGTATAATTTGTATTATAATTTATATTTTCGAATATCCTACATAGGCAATCCTATTATGATTTCTTATTACCTATAGGTAATAAGGTAATAGATAATATAGGTAATAAGATATGATTTCTTATTACCTATACACTGTTAAAAATAAGGGTATAATATTATGAAATATATGGTATAACATATGGAAATACGAGTTATACCATACAATTACGTTAAATGGTATAAGATCACATATTATATGGTATAACATTTGATTTTTTTAGTTATACCATATAGATTAATTGAAATGGTATAAGATCACAAATTATATAGTATAACATTTGTTTTTTTTAGTTATACCATATAGCTTAATTTAAATGGTATAAGATTACGAATTACATGGTATAACATTTGTAATTTGTAGTTATACCATTAGCTATTAAATATAATGGTATAACTTTATGAATTATATGGTATACAATATGGAAATACCAGTTATACCATAACATTTTAAAATTAAGTTTATATTTGATTGAAAATAAAATGTATAAGAATATAATTCATAATAGTATCCTTCATAATATCCTTAATATAACAGTTTACTTATTGTTGTGTTAAATTATTATTATAGAAATAGCATGTATTGCTTCTAATTGCAATTAAACTGGTTTTAAGAAACTATATAGATTCCCCATAGGGAAATATGTATACATATACATATTTCCTATATTTCATATACAAATACTTATAATTATTCGAGTATATGTATATATATATATAAATAAGTCCATTTTATTTATTAACATATTCTATTTCCACTCTACACTCAACATGAGAAGCATCTATTTTTCAACACATTACAATATACATAAGGTATTTATACTATATTATATATATATATATACAAATTATATCATATTATATATAATAATATAAAAGTTTATATAATATATAATTTTATAATATATTTATATATTATTTATAATATATAATTAAATTGTTAGAATATAATTATATAATTATATATATATATATATATATATATATATATATATGTTATAAAGTCAAAGTTGTAGATAGGTATATCGATTAATGTAATATACATTTAAATGCATTTAGCATTACGTAACAGAAATCGATATATCTACATAAAACTTTAAACTAGATTTCGGTGTCTCGCTCTGTGTTAAATGTATATATGTCTATAGCCATAGCCATGTAAATGTTTATTTTTCTGGTATTTTATATTGTTATCATCTGTAAAGTATATTTCGTTATTTTTCTATAGAATAAATTCCACTCGGTGAGATTGCCTCATTCTTCGGTTTGCATCTCATTGGGTAGGTACTATTATTATTATTATAATTATTATTATGTTATATTATTATTATGTTCAACAGGTCTTTGCTTTGATTAATAAACTGTATTAGAACATTCACATTATTACATAGATATATATTATAAAATTATGATAACTATATGCCAATCATTAATATGCAGGAAACTGTAGAATTATTTGCAGAAAATATTAGAAAAACTGCCGGAGAGGAATAGTGAGTTGATGGGGATGATAAAGCATATAACGTATATACACAAATATATAGACGAATATATTGATGTACTAGGTATCGCTACTACGCAAACTGACCAAACAGGTAATTTAGTTATCTAATTAATAACATTATTTAAATATCTATATAAAATAAATATGCAATTATATTTTATTAGTCCATGGATAGTATACTATATATTAGTGCTGTAAAATTTCAAATCTCAAATATCAAATCTCAAATCTTTTTTTTTCGGTTCGGTTCAAATCTTAAATTGTCGGGTATTTGGAAAGATTTTATGGTCTCAAATCTTTATTTTAAATTTAGTTTCGGTTCGGGTATCATGTCGGGTAATTGTTCGGGTAACGATCGATTGACATAATTATGTAATAAGTTTATTTCAACTATTTTAAAATATACAATACAATGTATAGATTCTATTAATTCGATCAACAGTTATGCCACCATATGATAATATATTTAAAATATAATAATGTTATCAAGGACACGGTTTCCTTGATTTATTATCCATTAATAACAATATATAAAAATTAATACGTATATTCTGCATATTCCTGAAGGAATATCATTAGATTAAGTTTAAATGATTTATACTCTGTATTGATATATACAAATGTTAATTCATAACCGTTTAAAACTATATTTGTCTACAAGTACATTTTGAATACATATTTGACACTATGTTATATATATATAATACTAGATACATCTACTAGATATATAGTATAAATATAATATTTATATTTAGCCTTCTATGTATATATATATATATATATATATATATATATATATATATATATGCTATAGCATATATGCTATATATGGTGTATATAGTATATAGGATTCCTCTTATACCTATACTAAATACTATATACTGATATATATGATTATTAGAATAGAAACATATTCAATAATTCATGTAATTAATAATTATTTATTGTTAATTATTCAATTATAATTTATTAATTAATAATTATTTATAAATTAATTATTATTATTATTAATTAATAATAATAATTTATTATATATTATTTTAATAATTAATAATTATTTAATTATAATTTATTAATTAATAATTATTTATAGATTAATTATTATTATTATTAATTAATAATAATAATTTATTAATTATTATAATTATTTATTAATTATTATAATTATTTATTAATTATTATAATTATTTATTAATTATTATAATTATTTATTAATTATTATAATTATTTATTAATTATTATAATTATTTATTAATTATTATAATTATTTATTAATTATTATAATTATTTATTAATTATTATAATTATTTATTAATTATTATAATTATTTATTATAATTATTTATTAATTATTATAATTATTTATTAATTATTATAATTATTTATTATTTATTAATTATTATAATTAATAATTAATTTAATTAATAATAATTATTTATTAATTAATTTATTATTATTAATAATAATTAATTAATCAATATCTCATTTTTTTCTTCGTTAACTTATTTTAAAATATTATTAAAAGATTTGAAGTTATCGAGAACATACCTAAATATGAGAGATTTGAAGTTCTCGAGAATTTGATATTTTTTTAAAGATTTGAAGTTCTCGAGAACAACAATTTTAAGATTTGAAGTTCTCGAGAACAACCAAGTATTTGAAATTTTACAGCACTACTATATATCCATATATGGTCAATTATTTATTTTATTTTTAGTTCACAATGTAATTAAATTTAAATAATATTACTAATAGGTATATATAAATAATGTTAACTGTTGTACAAATATTATCAATATCCTTCTTTCCTTAATCTTTCCTTATCAAATATAGATTATAAAGTGTATAATTAAATATATAATATAATATTTCCTAAAATAGATGCGGGAATCATATATTTTATGATGGGAGTTTGCGAATTATTGAAAAATGAATTTACAATGAAAATAAAGATAAGGTTACTTAATAATTACTTAATAACTATAGATTTAATATTATAGTTATTTTATGATTTTTCTTATGCTAATTCAAAAGTATAGTAAACTCTATTATATATATATAACTGCAGTAATTAATATAATATATTGGATTTTTCTAATTACAATTCTAACGTATATAAAGTATATAATTATAAAGTATACTTTATATAGTATTATCATATATGATATTAACTGTATAAAGTTTCTTATAAGATACATATTTATACTATTATATAATATACAATATTATTATTCATACTCTAGTATACTATATATATATATATATATATATATATATATATATATATAACTTATATAAATATTTGAATTTTAATTGCAGGAAATAATGACTCCATGGATACATGGATATATGCATATATCAGAAAAGAGGATGCTTATTATGTGTGTCGATAATTGTTTGGTTTTCGTTCAAAATAATTTATTTCGTATTTTATTAAGTGGTATTGTTAATTTTATTTGTTTCACATAACATGTCCTACAAACATTAATTGTTTATGTAATTTTGTATCACGTTATTTATTTAAAAATGTATCTGTTAATAAACAATATTGTTACACCAAAATATGTGGTTTTTAGAAAATAAATTATCATTATAAATGTCGATTCCATATATAAATTAATAATATAGAATAGTAAGTTATTATAAACACTGATATAAATTTAAATAAAATATAGTATAACTTTTAATAAATTATGATATAACTTTATATAATATACATTTTAATAAATTATGGTATAACTTTAAATAAAATATAGTATAACTTTTAATAAATTATGGTATAACTTTATATAATATATGGTATAAATTTTAATAAATTATGGTATAACTTTATATAAAATATGGTATAACTTTTTATAAATTATGGTATAACTTTATATAATATATGGTATAAATTTTAATAAATGATGGTATAACTTTATATCAAATATGGTATAACTTTTTATAAAATATGGTATAACTTTATATAATATATGGTATAAATTATGGTATAACTTTATATCAAATATGGTATAACTTTTTATAAAATATGGTATAACTTTATATAATATATGGTATAAACTATGGTATAACTTTATATCAAATATGGTATAACTTTTTATAAAATATGGTATAACTTTATATAATATATGGTATAAACTATGGTATAACTTTATATCAAATATGGTATAACTTTTTATAAAATATGGTATAACTTTTTTAATTAGTTATACCGTAAATGGTATACCAGGGCGCCACGGGGTTATACCATTTTTTAATCAATGTTATACCATTTATTTCTAACAGTGTAGGTAATAAGGCAATAGATAATATAGGTAATAAGAAATCATAATAGGATGTCCTATGTAGGATATTCGAAAATACAATTATAAAACAAATTATACACCATCATCTCTTCGAGATAAATGTAAAAAAATGATCGTTAACATTGTATATGGTAGGTATATGATAAATCAAATGTAGCTATAATCAAATTAATTAACAATGGTTAAATGTTGGATTTATAAATGTTAAATTCCGATAGATTTTTCAGCGTATCCACACACTATTTTATCAGAAGTTGCCATCGGATGTTATAAATATAACAGTCATCGAAATATCCGATATGATATTCCGAATATATTTTATAATAAGACTATAGACCTACCTATATTTTATAGTATTAAACCCGCTTAATTAACCAGTTATAATCATAATTATATATTTATCATATCATATCATGTAACAATAATTATATATACATATATATATATATATAGGAACTGATCGTAGGAAAGTGATAGAAACTGTTTAGGAATTGTAAAACTAACTTTTAGATTAATGTAAATTGTATTCTCAGTCGGAATAAATTCACTGAAGTCAAGCGAAGTTGTAAATTTTAACCTTGGTGATGTTATTGTGAGCATCGCTAAATAAAAATATTATTATAAATGTTGATATATATATATATATCTTTATAAAGTTTAATAATTTATTAAATTATTTAATATATTTTATAGGATATATCGTCATATTTTTTTAATTATTATTTTTATTAAAATATAAATATAAGAATGAATGTAAGCGTTAGTAATTCATAATACTTATTTTTATTTAATACATATTATTATATAATATAAATATTGATATTAATAATAATTTTATAAATTTAGTAAATTATACAAATATATATTAATGTAATATGTATTTATATATAATAATTATTAATATGTATATAACACAGGTATAATATAGTTATATAGTAATACATATAATATGATCCAGAATATCTAATTAATTATCAATATTATTTTATGGATTAAATTATATTTATCATATTTATAAATAATATTAACAGTTCTTTTCATGAGTATGTCCTGTTTCGATCCAATTATATTGGTTTATATAAGTTACCATTTCAATTTGAGATATTTGAAAAACCACTGAAACTTTAAAAGGAACAAACGAATATATGTCATTATAATCTGGATATGACATTTTATCAGCCAAATCTACAATTAATTTAAAATGTCTTTATAGTAATTTATTTATATTTAGCTTTATAATATATTTAGAATATTATTTTTATAAGATTTGTATTCATTTAATAATCTCATACGTAATATTATATCATGAGTAGGTTAACATATTATTACTTTAATTATATATTATCTCTTATTTGTGAATTTTAATATAAATATAAACTCGAAATTTTACAGTAGATATACATATAGATGTATTTTACTTACACTAATTTATAATATATCATTTAGATTTATTTATATATATATATATATATATATATATATAATGTTCAATTATATTTATGAGACTATATTCTATATACGATATAATTAGATATTACAATATCCATGATATATTCCAACAGGGATAGGTATGTGTGTGAATATTTACTATAGTATATGAAAACAATTTATTTAGGAAAAGCCTTACTAGAAAAATATATTATTAAGTTGAATAGGTATTATAGTACCTATTATAGTATGATTAATAAACATATTGGTTAATAGTAGAACGACTAATTTATCAAAATCATTAATAATATAATTAGTAATTTGACTAACAAATATTATTAAAATCACAAATATTACTTATAACCATATCACTATAATTCATTGATTAATTACATTAATGTAATTAGTAAAGTGACTAATAAAAGTTAGTCGTTTTTTGGGGATCTCTTTATTAATCAATTAGTTTGTAAAATTACAAATATATTTTTAGTAAGTAATCTAATTTGAATATTTTAGAGTATATATAGGTATAAATATATTTTCAAACTCATATTTGATATATATATATATATATATATATATATATATAAGTAAAAGTGAACTATTTATAAATAGTATATGACTAAAGTATAATTTATATTAAAATATTTAATGTGTACTAAAAATATGTTTATAATACCATTAAAGAATTCTTTGTGGGCGTAAATCAAATGCAACGACATTTTTGATGATATAACCTTCAAATCAATAAACTGCATTCCATTCCATTCTTTTGGCAGTTTAATTTTGTAATCTAACTATTGGTATATACATAAAATAAATATAATAATCTGTATTAAAGTAGAATGCAATGTATGTTATTAAACTCGGATAATATCATTAATATCATCGTACTTTATCAGTACGTGTGTTATACGCGATGATACTAATCAACGCTAACCTTTAACATCTCAGCTAGTAGAAATGGTTCCAGAATGAGGTTAGTACTCGACGTAATGTTCACGAAGTTCATGATCATGGCGGTTTCACGGAATTCCCCGTTCATCAGCAGGGGAATGCTGATGTTAACCGAGCTGGTGGATTCCGCGTTGAACCGTATTAAGCGATTGTCCTTAAAACAGATATAATGTGTGTATAGGTTACATACATCATTAAAATAAGATACATAGGTATATACATATATATATATAATTCATATAAAATGAAATTTTTTTACATCGTTGCGTATACACCCTAAAGGGTGGCTTAAATATTAAAATAATTCCTGATGAACTCACACATATGCTTCTAAATAAATGGGACTTGCATTACCCACACATATTCCCGGCGCAATGTTATTGTTAACATATTTTATATGGGCGATTATGGAAATCCATTAATTTCAATTTTATAAAAATGTTTAATATATTATTTGAATATATTAAATTAAATTTAATTTAATATATTAAAGCTATAGCTATGCATGTTATAACATAACATTATATATATATATATATATATATATATATAAATACAACTTTCAGGAAAGATATATCCTTGGTTTACAAACGGAACATGATAATTAAGATAAAGTGTAAGTATGATTGTAATGAACCCTCTAACCACATCGAGTAAGCAACTAGTATCATTGTGTACAACTATAGGTGATACGGTGTAATCACTCGGTGCGTAGTAACCTTGTCCGTTTCACATTCTAACTCGACATTAAAACTTGCGTTGAATTTCATCTTGATGCTGATTTTATCGTGATAACGTACCTTTCCTATTTGGGGAGTAATCTGCTCGAAGTCTTCATAAGTTGGAGGAAAATATGTCATCATCAAATTGTTCCTATAGAAAAATGTGTATACAAATATACACATACTATTTATACATATATATATATATATATATATATATATATATATATATATATACAATTAAATGACAGTGATTATCAGTTTAAATGTAACTAACATTCCTTTATCAATTTTATTTCCGTATTTAAATGTTGTTCCATAACCAAATATGAAATGAACGTCATACATCGGACAACTAGTATCCTGATTGTCGAGTGTTTGATAATCTAAGAGGAATTAGAATATTTATTAATTGTTAAATTTTAATAATTTATTAATATAAACCTATTATGTATATTTTATTAATAGTTTCATGAATTCTTATTAATACGTTATTATTTAGAGAAGTTATCGAGAAAGTTTGTTATTATAAATATTTCTTTTGTGATTCCAAACTTTCTATAGATAATCTATAGATCTATAGGTTTTACTATAACACATTTATCTCGACTACGATGCTACGTAAGAATACTAGACGAGTAACGCGATAACGTGTATGTTATAGTCATTTCATGTATCTAGCAAATAGTTGTATTTATAACATTTAAAAATTAAGGTAATATATATATATGATCATTGCTTGTTTATATAAGTAGATATAGTTAACTAGTTTATTTTGTTTGTATAATAAAATGCATATATAGTTATGTATACACGTATATTCAAATATGTGACCACGTATATGCACAATTATACGTGTCTATAATAGTGTTGTATTAGTAGTTTATTTAGATATACCTATAGTATACTATAGTACTATAGACTATAGTATACTATAGTATACGAATGCGACGTACAACACATACAAATACCCGTTAGTATCATACATACACACTCGCTCATCACACATATCACCTGGTTGTTCGTAGCGTAGGATAAATCGTATCTCTCTAGACTTGAAGAATGTCGTATCACTGCTATCGCTCCACTTCCTCCTAGTACGGTATTGTTATGTAACGAGCACGCATCATTATGCAACACACGTAAGTAGTGTACGTAATGGTTATGAGTCACATTAACAACGATATCGTATACTCGTTATTATAGTGTAGTAGCGATAGCTTAAGTTATTACAATTATAATGCTAGTTTATATCTATGACGACATAAGAGGTATTATGTTAATAATATTATAACATAAGTTATATATATATGAGAATGTGTATATATATATATGAGAATGTGTATATATATCATATACAATATATGATTATATGTGTATACCCTATAGGGGAAAGTAGGGGCCTATAGGCCGTATTATAATACGGACACTTTAACAATAATGGTCACAACATTGTTATTTACAAATTATATTATATGTATATTATATGATTATAGATATTACTGCAATAATAAATATGATTTAATATTTGTATTCAATAGATAACAGGGGACACATCGGTCATGTTCATATTGTTTAATATATTGTTATATTTTATATTAATATATGTGTATATGCTTGAGAAGATTTTAAGTTGAAAATTTTTGTTATAAATTTAAAAACGTAATAAAAAAATCAGTTTATAGGATTTTATCAGCATTATTTTTAATAATTAAAAAATAAAATATACTTATTTCAATTATTTATATGATTATTAATATTTTATTAATTAAACATTTCGTTGTAGGATTTATGGTTTATGAGATACCGAGAGTGTCTATATTCGAGCACTGTTCGTATTCGAATACTTTCCCCTAGGTATGTGTATGAGGGATGGTATTCAATATATACTATACATCTGTATTTGTACATATATGCATTTATTATATTTTGTATCCAGATGTAGTTATATATAATGTAATTATGTTAAATTTAAAATTCAAAATATATTTTATAAATAATCTAATTTAAAAATGTATAAGGTTTAATCTATTTTATAAAGGTAAGTACTAATAAGTATTCTAATTAAACATATTGAATACATTTACCGATTATTTTATTTATAATATAATTGTATTTGTATGTAGGACTGATAATATGTCTAATAATAATAAAATGACATGCATCTCTTTATTTATAAATATAAAATATTAATAATGTTATTGAAGTAAACTTGACACGTTTATATTATAATATGCCTCATTATTATCTCACATTAATTATAATTAATGGGTTTAACTATATATAGTTACTATATATATATAGTTTACTATTTAAAATATAGACACCTAATAGCGATCACATTTTATAAGATATACTAATATTTTTTTTAAATAGTATACTATATATAATATATAATATTATTCTAAAATATATTAATTGTGATTAATGATTTTCTAAATAGAACATAATTAGTATACGATTAATGTTATAACATATATACTATAGTATAACTATAAGTTATTACTAATATATTAAATAGTTAATTATAACTTAGTATTATAATAGTTAAACCAGGGTAATGATATGTATGCTAGTACATAGTAATACAATATTTTAATTAACCTGGCAGTAACATTAATCCTGTTTTTACTTTTGAATGAAGTATTCTCAACAATATTACACTGTTCAATTTGGATAGTATTCAATATAATGGGTTTTTAGTAATATTATCGATATGTCTATAGTATATATATATATATATATATATATATATATAATAGTATTATTATACTAGAAGTGCTTTGTTTATAATGGTATAAATACATATAAATAAAATAATGTAATAGGTATATTATATAGGTACCTATATAAGTTCATTCAGAGGCAAATATTTTATATGTTTGTCAACCAAAAAAATATATATATATATATACTTTAGCTATACATCTAACATCGAACAATGAGGACCTACATGACATAATATGGATTATAGATAGATATAGATATATAGATAAAATAATACAGGTATATTATATGTTTAGATAACATGATACCCTGGTTATATCTAGTAGTGGTATCACTACCCTATAGGGTTGTATATATAAAACTATAGTGAGGCGATCTCCAGAAAACTGTTACCCAGAAAGTAATTTTGGTTAATGTCTAGGTACCTCATCAGGCTATAACCTTATAACTTATAAGTTATAAGATAATAATTATATATATAATGCGTCAGATACGCAGGCAATAACACGAGAGTTAAAACACACCCCGACCCATTACATAGGTATTTAAATAATATTTAAATAATATTTAGAAGTGATCATATATAATTGTAAAAAATTATCGGTTCTCGTTAAAACCTGGACGCCTTAAGACTTTGCTTAACATGAGAGCGGCTTCGAAGGCACATTAGAACTATATGGTTATATTGACTCCACCAAAATAATAAATAACATCCTAGCAAGGATCATATACCGAGAACAAAGACTAGGAGAGCTACACATAAAGCCGCCATATTGTTCATGGTATAATGATGATGATAAGATAACAAGAGCCACAACGATCAGTGATCAAAACTGAGAACGCAGTCATGCGTGAACACCTACCTATATATTGTTATTGGTATTTTGTTTAGTTCTTTCCAGGAACCTATAGGTTCAGTTTTAAGTGAAACCTCATCTATAGATGAGGTTTTTACTTATAACCAAATTTGTCTAATGCCCATTGAATCCGCTATCTTATTAAGGAATACATGATTTCAACGAGAACCGATCATTTATTTATACACAATTATATAAGATCACTTTTAAATATTATTTAAAGACCAATTTAAAGACCAATGGCCCGGATATGACTTGAACCGGCGGGTCCAGCGTCTTATTATCTGTGTGTCTGACGTATTAGCATAGCCTCCTTTAGCTTCAAAGCTTCGAAGCTAAAGGAGGCCATGGTATTAGCCAGTCTAGCCACATAGACAGTTATACATATATATATTACTATATACTATAGTTTACTATAGTATATACTATATACTATAGTTATAGTGACTTACAGCGATTTTCTCCATCATGAAGTCGAAGTGATGGGTAAACAGATCATCCTTACTAGTGTAGCTCGTGTACTCTGCGTTGCCCTCTTTAAATCTTATCACGGCCAACTCGTGACAGTTCTGATTGCCGATGATGAGCGCGCCCTATAACGTCATCGGATGAGGAAAGGGGTGTGGCCAGTGATTACGCAATCGATGCAGGCGGTCGGTTCATACCATAGATTTATAGTTTACAGTAAACTATAAATCTATGGTTCATACACGCACGCACTGTGCGTCGCACACGCACGCATATACCATAGCTATTGTATTTATATGGCTATTGTGGTATATAATTTGTATTAGGATATATATATATATATATTTATATATATATATTGATTTGTGTTTTACTTAAACTATATTTAGTTATACTATATATATATATATATATATAATTTATATGAATTCTTATAATCTCGATATTGAATTATCGCGTTGTATTAACTATATGGTATCTATAGATTTCCCATATATGACCTCATCTATATATAGATAGATATATATATGGGTGTATTTACACTTTAAATATTACGTCATAATTTTCATTATATATTTCGTTAAATTCAATTAAATTATTCATTCGAATGAAGAATTTAATGTTTGGCTTTATATATATATACAATCGAATGAGCGTTATCAACCCCTACACATACAGTGTACTTATTACTTATATGCACACAAACGCGTATACAACGCATGTGATAATGACTGACGTCTGTGATCAGTACGTTGATACGAGGTAGTAGTCTCTTCCAGGTCCACCCCGCCTCCAAGTCTGCTGATGCAGGAACGCTAAGGTATGAGAGAGTGGCTTACTTTATATCAGAGGTCTGTGGCGGCGTTACGATGTATGTGCGCATTCAATGTATACGTGTGTGTATATAACATAATATAACCTATAAACGAAACTAAAAATTGTATTTAAATATGTTTGTATATAATGATAATGAAAGCATTCTATTAAACATAGGTATATTACATTGATCGATCAATGTATTGATCAATACATAATAAATGACCAAGCAGTGAACACGTTTTAATTTAATGTTGTTTTTATTTTTTTAATATTTATATGAGAAAATACAAATTACTTATATTTTTTCTGGTTAATTTTTCCAAAATGATTAATACATATTCTAGAACTTAACATGTAGATAATTTGTCAATATATATTCTCGAGTTTGTATATTTACGGAGATATAAGAGAATTTCGATATTTGTCACTTAACGTTAATTAAAAATGCCTAAAGGTTAACATATGTTAACATGTTCAAAATATAATGGCGTTTTATATAATATTGTAATAGTACTAAAGTGATTTACATATAAATCAGTATAAATCATATAAATATATATATATATATATATATATATATATATATATATATATATATATATAAATCCGTATGTGTACGAACATGGGCTTAAGTTTGATCTCGCGTTTCATTTTGAACATAGTTTCCATACTGGCGTACACGTCACTCCGGTTATACAAGTGAATCTCGACGCATTCCACCACTATTTTCAGGATGCGCGTAGAATCCGATAAATCTGTACGATATTAAAATAGCGATGATCGGGTAGAGGTCATTCGGGTCACGCGAACCCTACTAGCATATCTAATTGATATTTTATATTTTAATATTTATTAATAATAGTAGTATAATAATATAGTATGTGTATAAACTATATTTATAACTTAAATGAATGACTATTATGTAGGTGTATATTTGTGTATACACCTATATAATATTGGTGTATGAGAGTGTATACATAAAAGTGTGTATGTATGTGTATTTATTAAAGCAGGATTAAAAGTATTATAACTATAATAATAATTTATTTAATATATGAAATATAATTTATATATATGTATACTAAATACTAAATACCTAAATACTATTTTAATTCTTAAGAATAAATACTATTAAGTATACATTATAAGTTAGATATATAATCTATACTTAATATATATATAAGATAGGATATGCAATAATATAGTTTATTGAGTTCAGAAAGCAAATACGATATAGCAAATACAATTTCTGCTCAACGGAGAGTATATTCTATAGCTACCTATAGGAGCTCCTACCAGAGATTATCTCATAAACTATACTCACAAAGAGGGTACTATCCAATATATATATACATAGTAACTGCCTTTGTGGCTCAGTTGGATAATTATCTTAAGGCCATGTAAGGCCTTTGAAATAATTAAATTTATCATTTTTTTTATGATTGAATTTGATTATTTAATATATTATTATTCAAATGTGAACATTTTGAACGTAAATATTACATATAAGTGTTAAAAAAAGGCTTTTAAAATAGGTTATTTATAATAATATTGAGGAAAATATATTTTATTTCGAATAAAATATCGACTTTTTCAATTATATATTTATAAGGTCATTGAAGCCTCGGCTTGTATCGCCATCATGCGCTTTACTATTAGGGGGGAGGCTCCGTGACGACACATTGAATTGAACTGTTCGACCATTATTGAGTTTGGTACAAATTTCCGCGATAACAATTGTTATGGAGCTTTTAAAATCTCCATGAACAAGAAGCGATAAGATTACGTAGAGTCCTACGCTAATAGAACAAAACGACTTATTAGACAATTCATCCTATGCATCAGGAAATTTTTAATTATAATTATATTAATATTTAAATAAAAATATATTTATTCAATGATTCATATTATTATGAAATAGAATTTATATATATCATTTAAATAATAACTAATCAATAACTTATAAATAATTACAAATAATTTAAAACAAACTAAGTTGATTTTTTCTTATTCAAATTACTACTATAGTAGTATACAGTATATGGTATACTGAATACAGTATACTGTATACAGTACTATAAAGTATATTGTCAATAATTTACAGATTTCAATAATGTATTCAGAGAATGTATATGTATAACAATACATAATAATAATACATAATAATTATTAAATTAGGTAAAAAAAATTAAAAAATAAGAATAGTGTGCTTTCGTATTCAAATTACATCTACTCAGTCAATAATTCATCAATTTAAATATTTGTTTTGAGAATGTATATCATATAACAATACATAATAAATTGTGGACTAATTTATAAAAAAATGTATTGGTTTAAAAAATGGTCAAAAAATGGTCCACAAAACTAAAACAATAGTTTCCAATAAATTATTGACCAACCTGAAAAAATTGGATTTTCCTTCCAGAAATTATTGAAGAGCCATATAAACTGAATAAGATACAATTGTATATAAATTAATTTATTTTAGAATGATTCATTCATCATTAAATAAGCAGATGTAATTAGAATAAGGATATTTGTCCTATTGTTAATAATAATCTTATAATAAGCTTAAGTATAATAAGCGTATACATTATACATTTGAAGGGTTCACATGGCCTTAAGGCGTCAGACCCATAACCAGTACGACACGGGTACAAGCCCCGTCCGGACCTCTAAAATAGATCTTCAAATAATATTTAGAAGTTTATTTTATAATTGTGTATACATATATGATCGGCTTTCGTTAAAACCACGGATGCCTTAATATGCGAGCGACTTCGAAAGGACATTAGAAACATATATAGTTATAAGTGAAAACTTAAGTTCATAGATGCGATGAAAGGACTCCACCAAAATAAAATAACAATAACAACAATATATATAGAAAATACAAATCTATCAAATATTATAGTTTTTAATGGCGTTTAAATGTGATAAATTGATAAAAAATAATATTTCGCGATTTTTTCAAAACCAAAAATGTATATAAACCCTATAGGGTACCCTATATATACTATTATTTAAAATCGATAATTATGTGTAGTAATTAATACTGTATATTATAATATATTAAAAAAAAATGTATTTATACAGGCCATGTGTATATGTAATGCCTATACACATATGTATATATGTAATGATAGATGTGTATGTATAGTATAGGTGTATATTATATTGTATACTATATAATATATTATATAGTCTACATATAGTCTATATGTATCTATAGATTATCTATATATGTCGATATATCAACTATACAAATCATAGGAATACAAACCTATAGGATATATATATATATATATGATAAAATAAATGACATATGACATATATTATATCAGGGAGGTTATATTCAATGACTACAATGATTGAATATATACTTAGTGGCATTTGAACCTTGGTTGATACTATTCGTTTTGCCTGTTTTCCTCCACCAGTTAAATTGTATCGTCATGTAATTGATTCTCACGCAATAATCGTGTGTTAAGTGAACTACATTTTGTAACATTAGTTTTCCACTCAAAACAGAAAAATTGATCGAACCTACAATTTATGAATAACATATATTTTCGATGCGAATATTAATTATGTATACATTACATTTTATTATTATACATATTAAAATATGTATATATATATAGATATATCTATAGATAAGTTACAATATACTCTAATATAGTAGGCTATATATATAGTTATTGGTATAATATATAACATATATGTATACATATATGCCTATAGGTATACCTATACTATATATACTATAGTATATATATACTACCTAATACATATATATATATATATATATATATATATATATATATATATATATATATATATAGGGGCGTCGGAAGGGGGAGGGCGGGGGGTATCGGACCCCCTCATTCAAAAATATGGGGGGGGGGGGCTAAGTATGTTTTGCCCCCCATGAAATATGTTATATTAAATTGTATAAAAATATATATTAAATCGAGTATATTGTCTTTGTTAATATAAATTGTTATTAAATAATTTTACCAAAAATATGAGGGTGGGGCTAACTATTGTTTGTATCCCCCCCCTCCATGAAATATGATAATATTTATGAGAGATACTTGTTATCTGGCGATATTCAGAATGAAATTATTCAACTATATAAAACTGAATTATAAAATATGTTATTGAAGGATATTAATGGGACTTTCTCAATTCAATGTGTTGGAATTCAAGATACCCGGAAATGAGCAGGACATATTGGAGGTTTATTATTTTACATCAAAACTAGAAATTAAAAAATATGCATAGGAATATGCAATATGACTGAGGCTACAACTTGGGAAAATATAGAAAATTTAATTTTATCTGAACTTTAACATCTTAACTTGCCTATTTCTAAATTAATAGGACAGTTATATGACGGAGCAACTAATATGTTTGGTAAATATAATAGTGTAAATACTATAATAGTGACTAGACAACCATTATATTTGTATATACACTGTATAGCTCATCGCACAAATGTAATAGCATATTCATTAGATAACAATGTAAATATAAGAAAAGCCTTGAGAGTGGTTCATGATTTGGGATTATTACATGAACAAACTATCAAATTTCGGAATGTATACAATACTAATAATAACAAAGCAAAGACATTGAAACCAATATTCCCAACAAGATGGACTGCGAAAATCATGTATTAAAATAACACTAGATCAATATAGTAGTATAATATATACACTGAAAGAATATAAAGAATTATATTATATTACCAATGACCACAAATATATTGCAAATTTATTATTAAAAAATATGAATAAGTCAAATATTTTTTCTATGAATATTTAATTTTTATATTTGAAAGCTTGGATTTACTTACTTACTAATTCCCTTAACAGGTTGATCGTAGGGGTATATGAATCGCTGCAACACAAGTTCTATTTAATCTATCACGGTACCGTGTAGCCTCAGGTAGTTGGGTCAGATCCGTTTATGACCCAACTGCCCATTCCACTATGTTATCCACCCAGTTTTATCTGAGTCGTCCTCTTCTTCTTTCACCAAAATGCCACCTTGTATCACAGTTTTATTCAGACTATCATGACGCATCGTGCGACCAAAATATGACATTTTCATTCTCTTTACTATTGATAGGAGATACTTAACTTGACATATGCTTGACATAACAATTCTTTGGTATACATAATAATTTGTTTTTCTTTCTCTGTAGGTAATCCCCAGGATTCTTCTAAAGACGTTATGTTAAAATGCGGTAATTCTTCTTTCCAGTCTTTCTGTTAGTGTCCAAGTTTCGCAGCCATAAAGTAGTGTATACAATATTAGTGATGAGTATACAGTAGTATTTTAGTATGTAGGGATATGTTTCGACTCTTCCATATAGTGATTAAGCGAACTAACGCAGTGGTTGCTGTCGCCATTTTTATGATTATCTCTATTTCACTTTTTCAATCTTTCATTAGAGTCGTACCCAAGTATTTGAATTTAGCTACTACTTCAAGATGTTCGTCGTTCATGGTTATCGTTATCACTTAAGCTGTCTCACTATTCTAGAATTCGTTGACAAATATTTACTTTTCTCGTAGCTGACTTCCATGCCATATGTCGCTGAGCATGTGCAGAGTTTGTTTGTGAGTTCTTGCAGCTCTGTGTTTGATCTTGCCATCAGGTCGATGTCGTCTGCAAATCTTAGATATATAATTCATATCCTCCAATGAATATGGTGCTTCTATGGTATTCTAGCGTACCTTGCATGATATTTTCTAGGAAGATGTTAAAGAGTGTTGGTGATAAAAGGCATCCTTTTCGTAATTCTACCGACGTATTAAAGAATGTCCTTGTTTTGTTGTTAACCAAAACGGCACTGTTTGTTTTTTATAAAGATTTTCGATTATTACAATAATATGTTCATCTCTATTGAAATGTCTCATTACTTTCCATAATACTTCGTGCCAGACTCAATCAAATGACTTTTTGAAGTCAACAAAGTTATGGTATAATTTTCTTTCATGTTCAATATGTTTCTATGCCATAATTATGTAGTTTAATAGCTGTTCGATTGTGCTTCTTTTCTTTCTGAAACCTGCTTTATCTTCCGCTAGGAAATTTTCTGATATTTGATTGAGTCGATTTAAAATAATTCTCAGCATGATCTTGCTTGGATATGATATCAGGCTATTAGTTTTATAATTGTTGCACTTTCTTAAGTCACCTTTCTTTGATATTGGAATAATTAACGAGTGTGCCCATGCATAGGGCCATTCTTTCTTATCCCATATTTTCTGACAAAGTAAATTCATTACATGTTCCACTTCTGATTTTAAAATCGGCAAGTTATCTTCTACGCATGTACATCGATTATCATTAAGAATATTTTCATCTGGATTTATTGGATAGTTATAGAGTACTTTGCAATATTCTGTCCGTCTTTTGACTATTTCTGAGTCCTCTGTTAAAATATTGCCATTTCTACTTTCCACAAATATACTTTAACAACCTTTTATTGGTTTACCCATAAAGCGTGGATCTAGTAAGCTATAGCTGGTATACCAACTAGAAAAACGTGGTCGTGGTCTACTATACTAGAAAGTAGATGAAATGCATTAGTATTGGCAAATATCCACCAAGAAACAATTCACACAATTGAGATGGATATATTTATAAATAAAAATAATTGGAGAAAATCTATATTTATATAATAATAAATGTGTAATGTTTTATATTTATTTTCTAAAATAATGGATTACTTAAGTATTGTTATAAAAATTAAATATTATTAATTGCATATTAACATAACCCAAAGAGGTATCCTATATTAATAAGATATTAATTAGTAATTATATTAATAAATGATAGGATATATAATATAAAATAGAAATAAATACCCACACTCCATAACAAACATATCATTCCGACGTCCCTATATATATATATATATATATATATATATATATATATCATATTATTTTTCAATATATGGTATTAACCCTATAGGATATCCTATATAATATTATATATATTATAATATATAAATTATATATCTATACTATTTTCTATGGAACCAACCTATATATATATCGAAGATAATTAGTACATATTTAATATAGTAATATATAAATGTACTTATAAATATAGTTTATATATTATAATATATAAATCTATTGATTATGGTAATAATAATAATACATAACCGATAGATAGGTACTCTCCATCACCAGAATACAAACGTATCATTTTAGATATAACGCATCCCAACAATTTCGAACCATACATCAGTAAGGTGAAGAAGAATAACTGATAATGATCAAAGAATGTGTCATTTAGTGGTGTATTGCGTAATATTGTGTAATATGGTTACATGATACACGATAGCAAACTGATGTATAGTTTAACTATTGTTATTATACTATACTATACAATGCAACTTGCATTGTATTCGTACCATGATATAATCAAATCTATGCCCGATACATATAATAACTCGTGAATTACTTTTCTATATCATTCTTATAGATATCTAAGTGGCGAATCTTATAATATATATCTAAGGGGCGACTCTTATAACCTGATCATATATATATATATATATATATATATATATATATATATATATATATATATATATATATATATATATATATATATGTATATATATGATCATTCCATTTAGCACTGGCTTAATTTTAACTTGCAACGGTTTTAAGATGGCGACCAATCAGTGGTTAATGAGGACACACGCGAAATGAGTGTAAAGTCAGCATGCGTGGTTGCCTAACTGCCATGTAAACGTGTTATGGTATCGGTATGATATATACATGTAACTGTGCAGAGCGTATACGGGAGAACCGAGTGCACGCGTGGATAGCAGGATAGGCCACGTTATCGAGCGAAGATCACATGCATGTGATACTGATATCCTATGCGTAGGATATCAGTATACTTATAAGTATACCTATAGGATCGCGTGGGATCAGAATGATCACAGATAACCTACTGTACATATCATGTCAGCGTAGTTGTGACGGTGTATATGTGACAGTAGCATATACTATAGTCAGGGACGAGCGGGAAGTCGAGAGGTTAGTTATTACGAGTGCAACCTTTTAAATATCTTATAACTTATAACACACATATATATATATATATATATATATATATATATATATTCTCGATCTTACTGATAATAGATTGACATTAATCTACACACTTAATACTAGTGATTGTTGATGAATTAATGAGAATATTATATATACCTAATAACTATTTGGGAGTATATTTATAATTATTAGACATTAATATTATATTAACTTGGTAGACCTAATACATAATTAATAAATAGTATCCACAATCACATTCGTCGGTTATACTAACTAATATAAGAGATATCTAAATATAATATTTAAAGTAGAAAATTAACGTAATACGACACTTTAACAATAAATGATCTTAAAATGTTATGACTCAATATTTGTATTCAACAATTACAATATATTAATATTATATGATTATAGATATTATTGTGATTTTAAAATTGTATTTAACCTTTTTATTCAATAGATAACAGGGTTGTCCGTATTCGGTACCCGTGTCCTAATATGGACACCCTTTGTTATAATACGGACACCCTATATACCACTATAGTCTATAGATATATCTATTTATAAACTATATATTATTGATGAACTAATCAGATAAATTACAATTACATTATTTATAATTAATTTTATGAATAATTTAATATAATTTAATTAGTAATATATTTATTAATTTTTATTATTTTATTAATTAATAATACAAGTTAAGTATCTAAATAATAACATTTTTAGATGTAGCTTCATTGGTAGTATTAATATTATAACGCACGCGATTTTTATGAAAATCAGAATAGTTCACATGCTGCGCGCTGATTGCTTATATACCATATATATTATACACCCTATAGGGTGTCCGTATTAAAACATCTAAGGTATCCGTATTAGGTATTTATATGACCTCTATATATATATATATATATATATATATATATATATATATATATCTATAGCATATATGCTTATAACTTAATTAATATTTTTTATAAAAAATACAGAATTTATGTTTATCATGTTTAGAATACTTTAGTTATTAATAATATATTTTTATGTTTTATATTATATTATATTTGTACATAGTAATTTGTTTTTATATTGGATATTTTATTTGCATATTTTCCATGATTGTTTATGTAAAAACTTGGATGCCATTTACTTTATATATTTGTACATATTTTCCATTATTATTTTTGTAAAAACTTGGTAATCCATTTACCTTAGTTTCTATAGAAACTATAAATAACTATAGTTATTCACTCAGTAACCATATAGGTTATAGTAACCTATAAATGTTTATAATTTGATTTATAATTATGTCAGTATTATATATGTGTGTATAGAAGTATAAATGTTATATATTTGTTTTTATATTGTATATTTTATATATTTGCATATATGTACATACTATATGTACATACTATAGTATCCATGATTATTTATGTAAAAACTTTGAATGTCATTTTCTCAAGTTTTTACTTTTTCACTTAGTAACCAAATGTAAATGTATACTACTTTTTTAATTGTTATTATTGTTGTCTGCAATTTGTACTGTATATGTATAACATATAATACTATTACTGCCAATTTGTATATCATTATTATATTTATTACTTTATATTTACAAATAAATCATGATAAAGGTATAATATATTTATAATAAAAAATATTCATCGTTTTTAAACTGTTTTTTTTTCATTCTTTTAAATTTATTATATTTATGAAAATAAGTATATATATATATATATGTATTAGGATAGTATATATTGAATACAAACAAAATATTTAATTATCTCTTTCAGTTTTTTTATCAGTAACGTTTTCGGTATAGCTATAAATATAATGGTGTAGGTCCTACACAGTGTATACACTAGCCTAGTAGCCTATAGGAATACACTGTAGGACCTACAGTGTAGGTGAACGCGCTCGATACTCTTAAGTTGACTTATTTTTTCATAAATGTAAAAACGCAATAAAAAAATCAGTAAATTGGATATATTATTATTATTGTAAATAATTAAAAAATAAAAAATAATTATTTAAACTATTTATATGATTATCAATATTTTACTCATTAAACATTTTGTTAGGATGCATGTTTCTGAGATACCGAGAGTGTCTGTATTCGGGCACTATCCGTTTTGGTTACTTTCCCATAATTTTAATTACTTTAATAATGTATCGATATTTAATATAAGTATTGAACTAAGAAGTATCCAACTCATACATTCATTCCCATGGGAACATTTCAGTGTATACACAGTGTATATTCTATAGTATATATATAATAATATGATGGTATTTAAAATAAATATATATATATATATATATATATATATATATATATATATATATGTATATTATTAACATTATTAAAAAGTGAATAAATATGATATGATATGTATTTAATTATAATTAAAATGAAAATTAAATTAATATAATATATTAAATATTATAATATATTACCGTATAAAATACAATCGCGAAATGTATTACATTTTTTTCGTGTGAAAAAAAACTCTTCTCTTCTATAATCATAATGTCTGAAGACATCTTATGATATGTGTCATTGTCCTCCCAATTCACCATTTGAAACTTATTTTTCACCTTTAATAAATAATATATATATTAATTTTATAATAAATATATATATATATTAATAAATAATATATATATTATAATAAATATATATATATATATATATATATATATATATATATATATAATATCCTAATAGTATAATCCTATAGGATCTATATATAGATAATATATTAAAACTTGAAACAAATAGAACCACATATATTTGGTTCTATAGAAACAAATAGAACCTATAGCTACCTATAATTTATATAGTATTACAAAATTTATCAAAGTATGTATAGTAGGGGAAAATCGGGTAATGGACATTATTCCATAATTACGCCCATACCCAATATATCAAAAAGTAATCTTTATAGGAAAATATTTTGTATACATAAACTATACGCAATATAATTTGTAATTAACATAATGTACAAATAATATGTGATAATAATGTTCCAATTGAATAAACATTTATTAAAAATATCTATGAAGTTTTTATACAAAAAGTAAGTTACAAACAAATTTGACCCAATTTGAACATTTGTTGATATGTCGCCCACTGGCCAACTCCCTCCAAACATCGCTAATAAATGACATATAGGCCATGCATCTTGCCATATATCATGTTATATGATTCATGTATATATATATATATTATATGTACAAATTGTTCTACAAATATATCAAAATATAAATAATATAACCAAGTATTTTATTGACAAATTTTATTCTATGAATTTTATACCACTAATAACTAAATCTACTCTTTTTATTCTAATGGAAATTCACTAATAGATAATATTTTTACAAATTTTAATAAACATCTTATTTATAATGGTATTTTAATAACAGATATAAGTGACCACTTACCTATATTCTCCATGGAGAAAACATGCATGTTTGACTTATTGAAAAACAAGACTAATGATACACCGATTTTTAAATATATAAGAAACCACTCTCAAAATAATATTTTAAAACTAAATTTATCTTTACAAAAAGTTGACTGGACTGACATATATTCTTGTTCTAATATTAATATTGCTTTTAACCATTTTATCAAAAATTTTACAAAATTCTATAATATTTGTTGTCCTTTAAAAAAAATTAAAAATAAACGATATATAAATAATAAACCATGGATTACAAAATCACTACTAAAATGTATACATAAGAAAAATAAACTCTACAAAAAAACTATTATAAACTCAAACTTAGATATGGAATATAAAAATTATAAAAATTGTTTAAGTAAAATTTTAAAAAAATGTGAAAAAAATGATTATTCTGGTAAACTAAAAACCAATAATATAAAAAATACATGGAGTGTTCTAAATAATCTTATGAAGAATACAAATAAAAACACTATTAACATGAATAATAATAAATCTGACTCTGAAAATTCAACTAATTTTAATAAATATTTTACTTCTATTGGAGCTGAAATAAATAATAGTTGTAATGACCCTTATAGTGATAGATTGACTAATATTACTTCTAACCCAAGTTTTATATTCTTTGAACCTGTTACTGTAACGGAAATTGAAAATATAGTACACAAATGTTCTGACAAATTTAGTAATGATTCTCATGGATTTAACCTATATTTACTACGAAGAATAATGACATCTATTAGTCACATTATTATGTATTTATTTAAACTTTCTATAAATACAGGTATATTTCCTGATATATTAAAAACCTCGAAGGTAATTGTCATATATAAGAAGCATAATCGATGTGATTATTCAAATTATCGTCCGATTTCTATTACATCTCAATTCTCTAAAAAATTTTAGAAATTAATAAAAATAAGAATTTAAAGTTTTTTGAATAAAAATAAAATTTTAAATATGTGTCAATTTGGTTTCAAAGAATCTACTTCAACTTGTGATGCACTTCTTGATTTTACTGGTTACTTACAAACTAATAATGATAAACATTGCGCGGCAGTCTCTATTGATATTAAAAAAGCATTTGATTCACTTGATCATTACATTTTACTTGAACAATTATATTTATATGGTTTTAGAGGTTTAATTGGTGATTTTATTAAGAGTTACCTAACTAATAGAAATCAATATGTACACTTTAATTCATCTATATCTTCTACCTTGCTTATAAAATATGGTGTTCCATAGGGTTCGGTGTTGGGACCTATCTTATTTTTATTATTTATTAATGATTTATCAAATATACAAAATCCTTGTTATTTTACACTTTTTGTAGATGATACACCTATTGCATTTTCTAATAAAAATATACCAGACCTTGAAAATATTATTAATGAAACTTTAGTTTATATTCATGTATGGCTTACTAATAACAGATTACAACTAAATATTGATAAGACTAATTTCATATTATTTCATAGGTCACGAATTAAACATAAATAAATATAAAAATTAATGATTTAATTATAAAGCATTCATCTTATATTTTAATTTTGGGTACATTTATAGATGAAAATCTCAACTGGAAAAAACATATTCATAATATTAAAAACAAACTTAATCGATGTATCTCTTTAATAAATAGATTAAAATCTAAATTGAATAGAGAATCCCTTATGAACATATATTACTCTTTATTCCATAGTCATTTGCATTATTGCTCAATATATGTATACACTGGGGTAATACGTATTTTAGTAATATTAAATGTATTACTATATTACAAAATATATGTCTAAGATCAATTTATTATCTACATTACTGAAAGTTGGTAGCCTTATACTAATCGTTCTTTGTGGTCGTTTTATGAACTATGTGTTGTACGAAAGTACGGTAACAAACGATTTAGCTGGAGAGGTGCATGCAACTCTCTGGAATAAACTTCCCCAATCCATACGCAAAGAAGATATGTCAATAACAACTTTCAAATATAAACTCAAGGAGCTATTTAAACGTTCCCCACTAAAATACCACTTATCTAACCCTCTTTGAAATGTAATCGTGTTATTATATTATTATTATATTATTATATTTAATAATGTTATTTTATTATATTATTTTTACGGATGATCGTTAAATCATCCGGGAACCCACACATGTAAACTGTTCGACAAACACTAAAACACATTGTAGAATTTTATATTAATCTTTGTGTATAAATAAATACTATGACTACTACTACTAATACTACTACTACTACTACTATTACTACTACTACTACTACTACTACTACTACTACTACTACTACTACTACTACTACTACTACTACTACTACTACTACTACTACTACTACTACTACTACTACTACTACTACTACTACTACTACTACTACTACTACTACTACTACTACTACTACTACTACTACTACTACTACTACTACTACTACTACTACTACTACTACTACTACTACTACTACTACTACTACTACTACTACTTGTTTTCCCCTCTTTATTTGTACACATCTTGTTTTATTGTTATTTTTATCTATTATTATAATTTTATTATTAGTTATATATAATATTTATATATTTATTTGTATTTTAACTATTTTAATATATAAAATTTTACTTTATATTTATATTTTGCTTTCAATTTCCAATTTTATTTTATATTTGTTAATTTTATTACTGTTTGTTTTTTTTCCATTCCTTTTGCTGACAGGTAGATATCTCGATAAGTTCAGTGAACTTCTATATCTACCTGGGTTCATTCTCGTTTATTACGACGAACCAATATGATTATTATATTATTATTATAATAATTAAATAATTAAATATATCTTATATTTTTTAATTCTCTGTCATTTTCATATGTGAAGTTTTTCCATAGGATCAATAGCTATTGAGATATAACAATTTACGAAGTTTCGATAGCAAATGAAATGTGGATAGTTTCCTCTACCTATGACAAAACTAGGTCAAACCTAGGTAAATTCATTATCTAACTCTACCCTACAATAAGAGATTCTTGAGATTTCTACAATAAACAATTCTAAGATTTCGATATTTGTATACTTTCCTAAAATGTCCCCCTACAATATCAATATGTAACTCTTTATCGTAAGTAGGACCTAAAATTACTTGTTTTTATGATTCAAACGGATAATTTGTTATTAATATAATGAAATATTTGTCTGAGTCTAAATGACTTATAAGAACAATTATACGGTATGACATATATATATATATATATATATATATATATATATATAAATATTAATGAATTCCATGATAATTAAAAATTGTAGTAGGACATATATATATATATATATATATATATAGGTATATATTATATAAATATCTATATTTAATATATATTGTTTATAAATATTAGGAAAGTATATTACCTATAATTAAGTAGGTAATATTAATTAATAGTAATTATATATAAGTAAAATATGTGTTTGAGTCTATATTACTTGTAAGAACAATTATACGGTATGACATATATGTATATATATATATATATATATATATATATATATATATATATATATATATATATATATATATATATATATATATATATATATATATATATATATATATATAGGTATATATTTTATATACGCTAAATTATATAAATATCTATATTTAATATAGGATATTGTGTACAAATATTAGGAAAGTATATTACCTATAATTATATAATAATTATATATAAGTAAATTAATTAATTTATATAGGTGAATATAATAGCAATATATATTTGTGTGGATACGACTAACATCTATCATATTTATAGCAATAATTAATTTGATATAAGATACTCTAAAAAGTATAAGCAGAAGTAAAATTAATATATAAATAAATAATTTAATAATCAAAGACAATGATTGACCAATCACATTATATGTATTGGCATTTGACCTAAACCAAACAATAATATTGAAATAATATTACATTTTATACGTCTTATTCGTATACAGTTTATTTACCGATTCTTAATTTACTATAATTGATAAAATTGTTGAAATAGTATCATATTTATAAAGTTATATTATAAATTATTCTCAATATACCAATGGATATAATTATGCTCTCAATTGCTCAAAATCAGTAATCAATGTAAGTTGTTTACTCATATTTTATCAATTTTATTTTATATATTAACTATTTTTATAAACATTTAATAAATGATCTAGATTAAATTTACTATATTATGGAAAATATTTCGAATAATATTATGATATATTAATTGATTTAAATTATAAAATATTAAATAATATATTCCATCTATCTTAAATATGAGATTTTATTATAAATTTTTGTAATATTTTTAATTTATATATATAATTATTATAATAATATAATATTAAATATTAGAGTTATTTATTCTTTTTAAAATTATTTTAATAAATATTAAATCAATATTTTAGTTATTTAAATATTTTATATATATAGTGATTATCAATAGTTTAGTGCTTCTAATTGTGAAGTTTATACAGGTATTTATATTTGTATTTAATTTAAAATAACAAATTCAATTACTAATTGTATTTGAAATACAAAATAAAATAAAAATATTCACTTATCAATTTTTCTTATGTAAATACTATAATATTAAACTTATGTTAAATGTATGTTATTTAATGACTACACTGGTATAGTAATTAATATATTTAACAATTTTGATTGTAATTTACAATTACATTTACCTTATATAATATAATAGGTATCTGGTCAAAAGCTTCGTGATATGTTTTTAATATGGTGCTCGCAAAATTGTTAATTCAAATTAATGATAATCGCATACCTATATATGTTTATATATGTGTGTGTGGAGTAACCACATATTATATATGAGTCACATATATTCTCGATATTATTATAATATTAATATCGAGAATATCATATTCAATATACATTTTATACACATGTGTCAAAAATAACGAGTAATTGTGTATAATAGTTTGACATATAATTATGGTTATACAGTTATGTGGCATCATTATTATTATAATTTATATTTTATTGATATATATCTAATAAATATTATTATTTTAAATACTATAATTATAAATAAAATTAATATTTCTACTTGAATTAGTAATTCTTAAATAAGAATGCAAGATTGCATAAGTATGATAGGTTAGTTATATGATAACGGATCATGTGTATGAATGTACTACTGATATCCTTCATATAAATACTAAGAATGTCGATTTCTAATATCCTTCATAAATACTAGAGGATATTGATTTGGAAATTGACTTACTTAGCATGAAGTTAATACTACTAACCATGAGGAATTGATAACAACTAATTCTAGTGTTATATTAAAATAGTTCAGTAATATCTCAGAAAAACTGAATATGAATAATGTATTTATATTAAAGACTCTATCTCAATACAATTTATTGTAACCAGAATTTAGAATAAAAAATGAGGTCGAGTTAAATCAATAAATATTATATTCAATTTAGTTAATAATGAGTATTAATTTTCAATAACCAGTTTTCATTCATCCATTTAGAATAGTTATGGATATTTTATATTTTTGTTTAATTATATATTTAATAAATTTAATAAATATTATTTATAGATATCTTCATAATATATTACATATGAAATATTAAATTATAATGAAATTTTGAATATTCAAAATTTTTTAAACTGTTGCAAAGATCAATAATATATCGACAATATTTTTAGAAATTATATAATGCATTTATTTATATTTAAAATATTAAATTATATAATGTAGAATGTTTAATATTATTTATTTCTGAAACATCTAACATTATCAACAATCTTATCGTATATTCTTAATATTTATCAGTATACTGAAGTACTATAGTTTACATATATGTTATGATAAATTATTTAAAGTTTTAATTATTATTAAGGTAACTGAAATATAATTAAGTTATTATTTATAAATGTACAAGAAAATTGATTTATAAAAATAATAATAGTATAAGTGACTTATGAAATAAAATGTTAATGTGTTCTCTTTAATATAACTAAAATACTGTTATAATAAAATGTTTGGATCAGTATCAGCTAGGGAGTAGATCATGTGACTATATATATGTATATATTAGGTTATTAATAATACATTAATGAAAAGTGAACTAAATAACAATTCATCATTATTGAATAATCAATAAATCAATAGAATGTATGTTTTCATTCAATATTGATCTCAATACAATTTCACTGAAATAATTGTTTATCATGTCACCTGTAAAATTATATATACTACAATCCGATATATATTATAAAGTATTACTGGAAGTCATACATATATTTCTTTTATTATATTTTAATAGTCATTTTCTAAATAGTAATGTTATTATTAATATTAATTGAATTATATAACCGTACTATAATTATAGTACAGTTATAACACATATGATGTGTGCACATATACTGCCCCCCCTCTGTAGTCTTACTGCATAGTAAGTGATACCCAGTGTAGTACGTATCGCTGTGGAGAGAGTGCATAAGCAATTGAATGTAGTGTATGGCACTTTCAGATAGAGGCGAAACCTACTACTAAATTTCAATTTATTATTATTTGTTTATATTTATATCGATAATAATAATCAAGTTTAATGTCTGATTATCTGTATTAACAATAATAGTTATATATATATATATATATATATATATATATATATTTAAAACACAATATTTCAATATTCCACATTATTTTTCATATTTAAATGTATTTAAATTGAAGATATGTATTATGAAGATATTTTATTGATACATATAATCTAAATGCATAGACATACGTAGAAGTAACTTCTATCTATTTCTACTAAAAATCCTGCTGTTTTAATATTTGATCTATATAGCATGACTAATATCTAATTAAAATCGCTGATGCCATTTTGTTAATTTATCGAGAAAAGTGCCATTTTCGTATCTATCTTTTACATGCATTGTGTGCGTCAATTGCATAGGTCCACTTTATTTATATCGATGGCAGTATCATGACTACCATTGTAATTCTATTACTGATTTAATCAATTTGAATAATTGTAAGTAGTATTATATTATTTAATCTATATATATATATATATTCAATATTATTAATAGTCATGAATTAATTATAGTTTTGATAGACATATGTCTATATTTAAAATGTATTATGCTTATATATTTATCGTTTATAATAGGAAGGTCATTATAATATATTGATTATGATGAAATACTTAATAATACTATACATACCTATATAATACAATTCTATATATATTACATAATGTCATTTAGCACAAGTAATATAAACTTAAACTTGTAATTATAAAAAATACAAATCATATATATATATAGAGTATTTATTTATGGATTCTATTAAAGGTAATTTGGGATAAATTGAACACATAATTAAAGGTACATTATCTATAGAGGTAATGTTGATAAGCGTGTATATATGTGTGTAATATGTGTGTATATATATATAAAATAATTATTTCACAGTATACTGACTTATTAAACATTTTTAATTAATGTAATTTGTATTTGATTTGATTTGATTGCAATATCTGATATTAGGCAAGCCATGCATTATGTAATTACATATCGTGCTTGTTATATATTTTATTTTGTGGAGTATATGAATTATAAACAATGGATGTATTCGCCTGTATTCCGACTAATGTAATGAATTACATCAAATTATATTCGTATTAGTAATTTTATCAATTGAAGATGATTATTGATACATAAAATAGTGTTTATATAGTATAGCTACATATACACTAAGTGTAGTATAGCTACACTTAGTGTATTCATCATATTATTATAATAGATTCGTAAGAACTAAACAATTGTATTGTTAAATCATGCTAAAGTATTAGGCAAGATATTCCAAGTCAAAGGATTGTATTATATAAACTATGTTTTGTTAATCAGTTATTGGGTGGATGTGTAAAATAATAGTTTTTCTAGTCTCTGATCTTTAGATCTGCAACGGAAAGGTTCCGTATTTCTCAGTAAACATGCACCCCCGCGCGCGTGTGTGTGCTATTGGGGTCGGGTCACTCCTTACCCACATCCTACACTCCTCTCCCTCCTCCCCCCCTCCGTTTTATATACCATCAAACTTGCCATTGATATGTCTGCCGTATACACACGGATTGCATTTAACTGTACGGTCTCCGATACAGCGCGTAGTACCCTCTCGCCATACCTGTGCTATTAATAGATATATAGGTTGTATTTATTTATGTAATACATACAATTAGTGTATTCTCGGAAGTGTTATTAGTGATGGTGTTTAAATAATAATAGTAATAATAATAGTAAAGTAATAGTAATAGTAATGGTAATAACCTTTATAACAATAATAACAATGATAACAATGATAACAATGATAATAATAATTAATGGGAGTGAAAAAGTATGATAATTATAATAGAGGTTAAATAAGTAGTAAGTAGTATTTAATTTATGATTAGAATACATAATAGTGATATGGATATATATATATATATATATTAATGATATGTAAACAACATTTGGCTCTGAATTAATTCACTCTCATTCAATGTAAAATAGAGGAACTTGATGTATCCACCTGCGTAACTACTGTTCTCCTCCTCCTCCTCCTCCTCCTCCTCCTCCTCCTCCTACTGCTTGTGCTAGTTCTACAATATCTATTACTATTCACACATTATAGGATACATGTTAGGTCTTTGCTACACTCGTCAATACCATGAATTCTCATCATCACTCTGTCCTCCCAGTCTCTTTCATAATAAATAACACTTAATGACGTGTTATAGGACGCTTATATCATGACTTCCACTTTAATACTACTCTTGTGCGTCCATAATTATCATATTAATAAACTTCAAATCATCCAAAATGATATCGCTCATTGATTTTTCTATTGATAAATTCATATTAGTGTATATCTCCTTTTCTTCAATTATATTGATTCCATATCTCTGAAAGTATAACATTAAATCCATACTCTTTCTCATAACGCCTCATGTCATCGTAGTAACACAGCTGCTATTACTAACATAATAACTAGATCTATTAACAATCACCATACAAAGGGTACTGGTCTTCTTGGGCGTATCATTACTTGTGATTTGGTGATCGTTAACTTGTGATTTAATCTAATCCGATTTTCTATTCCAAATCCGGTTAATATATTATTATTATTATTAAATCATCTTTATATATGGAAATAAATTATTCATTGAAACACAAATTAATAATTAGTGATTGAAATTTTCAAATCATTCTAAATTCTCGAGAAATTTGTAAAATAGTGTTCTTGAGAAATTAGTAAAATGTAGTTCTTGAGAAAATGATAGTACTCACAAAATAATCGATACATATTTATTTATATTTTAATGTATTATAATTTATTATATAAAGGAAATATATTACCTACTATAGCTACTGTTTTATCAAATTTTAAAGATAAAGATATATATATATATATAAATATATATATATAAATATATATATATATATGTATTATATAATATATATAATAATCTACATTATCAAAATATTCTATTATATTAAATTTAGGAAATTTATTATATCGAGATCCTGACAAATCATCCCCTAAATTTAAACCAATAGTGTTAACAAAAGTATTATTCTCTAATAATACTCGTTTTTACAAGTTTGTTAATATGATTCATTCATAAAACTCATAAAAGATGAGTCATGCATTACTCATGCATTAAGACATGTATACTATTATTTCAATATGTTAAATATTGTATTATAAATCTGAATAAAGAATTCAATTCATGCTTTATATACAAATACATATACCCATACACATATATACACATATATATATACATATACCAATACATATACATATATATATATATATATATATATATATATATATATATATATATATATATATATATATATGTATATATATATATATATATATATATATAAACACATACGTCATGTAATAATTATTCCTATATATAATATCGCTAATTTTCACATGTTTGCTAATTGTTTATAGTTGATTATGATTATTAACATTTTAGATATAGAGTGTAGCTAGAACTACTTCTCATCACATGTATAGCATGTTACACCTGCACTCTCCGGTGCTAACAGCTTAACTAGTCCTAGTATTGACTAGAACTAATAATGACTAGGGTGTCACACACACACACCTACTATACTAGGGACTGTCACATCTCCACCGTGGTAAAATTAGATATGTATTTTATTGAAAAAATGTAAAATCACTAATGCATGTCTATAATTAGCGATTACATAATATTATATAATAGACAATAATGACTATCTATTTACATCGCCATCTAAATTATATATATCGTACCATTTAAATTTTGCAATTAAGAAACTACATATTAAATAATACTAGGGCAAGCACGTGTATGTACTATGTGACTATGTGCTGTGTGGGTATTAGCAATAAGACATGCGTGGGTGCATACCTACATTGTAATGGTAGGGTTTGCCAATAGTTCTGATAGAGGGTCGGGAAGTACATTGAACGATGGGATATAGAGCGCTGAAGAGCTTATATTTCTGGAGTGGTGATCGTATTCCATGGCAGATAATGAGAATAAGTCGTGTTACATCACTATTAGTGTAGCGATGGTTGGTTGATGTCGGAGAGAGATGCACGCTAAGTAGGCGGGAGAACAGAGTGATGTATGGCTTACGTATGTGATATATGTGCTTACGTTGCCCGTTTGAATAGTGATGCAGTTATACCGATATCGGAGAATCTATCACTACGATGTGAGATGTCACAATAGATTTAGTCAGACGTAGCCCAATAATACAGGGGAGGTTGCGATGTCAGCCAGTCGCACATGGTATAACCCGAACAGTGATAGCTATATGTGCTAGTTATACAGATTATTCGGAGAATGGTATGGATTGTGTGTGTGTCTTAATACGGAAGGAGTACGCAGCGAGCTTTAGGTATGAGCGATATTTGATTACGAATATTATTTTGCCGGAGGATGATTTTATCGTATTACATTGTGAATTGGAAGTTGATTCTTTGAAAATGAATAGATATAAATGATGTATTTGTAATTTATCTAGGGTTGAAATAGGAACACTGATCTTAAATTTGTGTCTTGCAATACAAACCACAGAATGTAACAGATCAAATATTGTATTAGAGGAGAGCATACTTGCTAATTTGATATTAGTAGTTTATTAAAATATTATATATGTATTATATATTATATAATATATATTAATTTTAATCTTATAACTCTAAAAAAGTTATATTGTGTTATATATACATAATATAACAAGTATTTATATAGTATTACCATAGTATTATTATAGAATGCACCTATTCCTCCTTGCTAATATTCACAATGAATGATAATGTATTATAATTAGATTAGGGAAATTATATCTATAAATGTTGTTATATTTCTTTTGTATTACATATTTTATATTATATAATTATATTATGTGTATATTATTATTATAAATTACATATATATTGATATATATATATATTAATACTTAAATATATGAACTCAAAGGACATACAATTAATGAACATTGACCATGATATTTATTCACCAAAGTAAATAAAGATTACATAACTTTATTAGTATTAGTATTATTATTATTATTATACTATATCTCATGTGACTATTATCACAAATATAATGTATAAGTGAAATACATAGTAATTCCATGAATTAATCACATATTTAAAATTTCTATCTCTTAAAACATCACTTCACAATGTCATGTTTGAATACAATACAATTATACAAACAACACACACACACATACACATTGATGGCATGTTTTACTAAGTATACTATGTTCTCTATGCATATTAACTGTGCTTATTAACACTGTGAAGTTGTCAAGCAGAATCAATCAGTGTTCATATCATAACAAGTTCTTTTTTAATACTATCTTATTTTCTGATATATATATATATATATATATTATATATAGATCTATTACAAAGGGTGACTATGTTGATGTGTTTGTCAAACTATACCTGGTGTGTATGCATCCGAATACATTGTAGAGTGTTCTGTTTAGCATTACAATCCTCTCTTGACACACACTAATCTGACCATAGGTGTAATAGAGGGTCAGTTTAGAGAACTATCTATGACAACTAATCTCTCTCTATAAATAGAACTGAACTTTTATTATATAGTTGAATGATTTATCCTAGTGTGATGCTATGAACCATGAGTACACTTGTTAATGTATATCAATGTATATATATATATATATATATATCTGGCAACTTTGTAATCTATTGAAGAAAGTATATAACTACATATTTCGTAGTAGCCCAGAATGTAACATTAAGGGAAATAGAGATCACAGTTCCTGTCCGATACTGTGTCTAAATACCCTTCCTCTCTGATACTGTGTCTAAATACCCTTCCTCTCTGATACTGTGTCTAAATACCCTTCCTCTCTGATACTATGTCTAAATACCCTTCCTCCTGATACTATGTCTAAATACCCTTCCTCTCTGATACTATATCTAAATACCCTTCCTCTCTGATACTATGTCTAAATACCCTTCCTCTCTGATACTATATCTAAATACCCTTCCTCTCTGATACTATGTCTAAATACCCTTCCTCTCTGATACTATGTCTAAATACCCTTCCTCTCTGATACTATGTCTAAATACCCTTCCTCTCTGATACTATATCTAAATACCCTTCCTCTCTGATACTGTGTCTAAATACCCTTCATCTCTGATACTATGTCTAAATACCCTTCCTCTCTGATACTATGTCTAAATACCCTTCCTCTCTGATACTATATCTAAATACCCTTCCTCTCTGATACTATGTCTAAATACCCTTCCTCTCTGATACTATATCTAAATACCCTTCCTCTCTGATACTGTGTCTAAATACCCTTCATCTCTGATACTATATCTAAATACCCTTCCTCTCTGATACTATGTCTAAATACCCTTCCTCTCTGATACTATATCTAAATACCCTTCCTCTCTGATACTGTGTCTAAATACCCTTCCTCTCTGATACTATGTCTAAATACCCTTCCTCCTGATACTATGTCTAAATACCCTTCCTCTCTGATACTATGTCTAAATACCCTTCCTCTCTGATACTATGTCTAAATACCCTTCCTCTCTGATACTATATCTAAATACCCTTCCTCTCTGATACTGTGTCTAAATACCCTTCATCTCTGATACTATGTCTAAATACCCTTCCTCTCTGATACTATGTCAAAAGACCCTTCCCATCTGATATTAAGTACACACTTCCTAAATACATCTATCGTTGTAACTAATGCGAAATAGTAATACTTATCATTTCCCTTCAACTATAAGACATGCCTCCACCCGTCCTACCCCTATTATAACACACACACCCCGCCCCCCCACAGATGGTAGACAACCCTGATACACTACAGTCATTGGTACTTAACCACATAGCCGACAACTTGCCGCTCTACCGTCGAGGCAACTCATTGGCCGACACATTTCTACATTCGGTGCTAGCCGACCAGCTGCTGACCCTGTTGTCCAAGCGCCGTCACCTCGACGACGACACCCTTCGTCTGTTCAATGGTCAGTCTAAAACAGCGGCGAGTCCGTGGGTAGTGTGGACAGTTGGTCTGGTGGACAGGTGGTCGGGTGGACAGTTGGTCGGGTGGACAGTTGGTCGGGTGGACAGTTGGATGGGTGGACAGATGGTCGGGTGGACAGATGGTCGGGTGGACAGTTTGTCGGGTGGACAGGTGGTCAGGTGGACAGTTGGTCGGGTGGACAGTTGCACAGACTACTGTAGTATCTACGCAATATTTCACCTGCATCATACACTTGTTGAATTAGCACTAATTGGTAATAGCCTAGATCTATAGGTCACCCATTTGGTGGTGTTGCTCTTTCAGGAACTTAGTCGAAGTTGTTACTTATGATGATGGTGATGTTATCTAATCACAGACATGCAGATTTAAAATACTATCCAACGGGGAATTAAAATAAATTAAGTTAATAATTATAGTTATAATAATTATAATAAAAGAAAACTAAAATGTTACAATATTAATATGTATAAGAATAATAAATTTGTAAATAGTATTTAATGTTGTTAACATACGTTATAACCTACGCTATGATTATAAGCTAATGGTGGCTCTAGTGGATCTCCCTTCTATACTACTCTCATGTATGCAGGTTTTAATGAGAGCCACTGATTTTGTATACACCATTGATCTCTCTAATAACTAGCAGATGCAAACACTACATCTTATATTAAGATATAATCAATTCATCAAATCACTGAATTTCATTAAATGTGAAAATACATTTTATAAATCACGATTATCTAATCATTTCCATAGTACCCTAATGTAATAGTACTACTATAATGTGATACTATTGTACTGAAATGTTCAATAATAACGTGAACTCGTCATAACCCCTGTCCGCCCGCATACAATTGCACACTAGCTAGTAAAGATAGCCCACACTTGACCTCATTACCACATTACTACAGCTAAATCCTGTGAACTAAAGAACGTCTCCATTGCTGCATACCAGAATTCTGATTCGCAGTTCTCTGGGGAAACATGTAGCTCTCCTACTCTACAAGGTACCCTTACTAGTACTACTATAGTATTATACTAGTAGTACACTTACTAACATGCATCCTGCATCTACTTCAATAGTTGAGTTTTAGAATTTTACGTTTAATCCATGCAAATTTATCCATTAAAAATATGTATCAAATTATATTCACCCCAATTTATTTAGTTCGTATTATTAAATCATATATAATATTATATTCTTAATATAATATTACTTTGTTGTTTAGAGATTCAATTCGACGATTAAACTTTAGTTAGCAACACATCTACCCGGTGAATCTCTCTCTTAAAGAATGTGTTATAATCGATACCGATACCCTCGACCCAGTGACCTTGACCCAGTGACCTTGACCTCCCCCCTATAGGACTGAGAACCCTACGCCAGCATCGAATACGTAGACTAACAGCGACGGGCCTCACTACGGTAACAGTCAACGATCTGATTGGCTGCATGTGTGCCTGGTCGCTGGAGAACATTGAACATCTAGGCGTGTCGGGTAGTTCTTTCACAGCGCCTCAGAGCAAGATTTCCATGGTTAGTATCGCACGCCGCGGCATAACCAATAGATCATACTACTTATAGCGTATATTAACACCGTTTTAGCTCATTTTTTAAGTAATATTTTGTAAATTTCACTATACAATTGTTTCATTTAATAATAATTGTTCAATTTAATATACTCATTACTTTTTTTTTAATATATATTATATTTTATTATTTATTTCAAACATTATTTCAATATTATCTATTTATTCATACGTTAACTTTTGTTGGCTTATTATTTGAAAATGTAATAAATCTAATTAATTTTTTTTATATATCCCAAATATTTATATAATTATAATTTCTATATTTTGAGGATGTTTATGATTTATAGCATTATTTATTTTCATTTTACTAATGGCCTACTCACAAATATATGCTGAATAAGCTCTTGTATTAGTATTGAATTTGGGTATAGATGAGTCAGTTAATTTATTAAATTTGTAAAATATCTTATTAATTAATATATATTAAACATTTTAAGAATTTATATCTATATATATATATATATATATATATTATTTTTAGTTTGAAATTTATATATATTTTAAATACAAAATTAATATAATTATTATAATTAATTATATATAATATTATGAATAAAATTTATATTCCATCTACGTCTTCAGATTAATATATTATATTATAAAATAATAAAAATAAGTAAAACAAAAGGTAATATATAATAGAAAAATGTCAATATATGAGTATATATTTTCGGTTTTAAAAATAAGCATATAATTTTTTTTAATTTACATATACTCTGGGCATTTAGTGCAGCAGTATTATTTAAAATTACCTGGTCTTAAAGGGTTAAAGCAATAGAATAGTAGTAATCAATAGTTGTGTGTATGTAATTGTATTACTTGGAAAATTGTAATGTGTTTAGTATACAGTTCTGAGAATGGCAGCCATCCATTAACAAGACAACACCATTACATTGACCAACTGACCTGTATGATATGATATGTGTAATAAGCATAATAGCATAGTAGTAATGAACTTCTCTAGACACTGTAGTGGGGGGGGGCAGTACTGAATATCATTTCTGTAGTGGTGATAATTCATGTGTGTATGTGTAACTGCCTTTACACCAATGCTAATAAATGTCAATAGATTATATACATAGAGAGCTCTATTATTATAGATGATATAGACCCATATCATGGATAGATTGTAGTATATCTTATTCCAATGCCAACGCACACACACACATGCACACACACATAAACACATACACACTAATTAGTTTTCATGATTTATTGTTATCATATGAATTTTCACCTTTAATATATATATATATATATATATTATAGATGCCAACTATATGGGAATAGATATCAGAATAGATATGGGAATAGATATGGGAAAGGTACAACATTATTACCAAAGTACATATTCATCTATTTAGATTTATATACAATTGATATACCACTGTATCTATGTCTGTGTTTGTATATAGTTAATAATAGTGATAATAGTAACTAATGATTATAATGGTGATAATGGTGATAATGGTGGTAATGGTGATAATGGTGGTAATATAATCTATAACTAAAATTAGAACAATAAAATGTTTAAAAAAATAATTTAATAATTTTATTTACAACAAATAAATATGATATTTATATAATATGATCATATGATTATATGATTATATGATATGATATGAATATGAAATATTAACACACACACACATACACAAGAAGTATGTTGAATGGGGTTACATTGACACAGTGTTTTACAACCATTACATGTCATCATCCTCACACAATAGCAGTTGTATGATAAGCTCACATTGACACAGACATGATGGTATGGGTCTATAGTTGCAATGCAGTGTATAGCAGTGCTGCTTGTGTTGTATAGCCAGATCTCACTCACAATGAGAGAGAGAGACAGCAGAGAATAGCAGGCTGTTTCAATACTATGATGGTGTGTTGAGGAGAAAAGGATGCAGACACAATAACATGTACTACAATACCCACATGTGTGTGTGTGTGTGTGTGTGTGTGTGTGTGTGTGTGAATTTAATTCTTTATTTAGTGAATGGAATAGAAATTTTAACTTTGATATTTAGGCACCACTCTATATATAATATATATTATAAATAAAAATACATATATATATATATATAATATAAGTGTGCACTTTCACATAGTTAGTAGCAGTTTATTACAGTTCATTAATGATGAACAAGCTTCACTAGAGCCGAATCATTGATGCCTACAGAGAATATACTATACGAGGTATTAACACAGGTATCACGAGTGGCACGCTAGAAGGACGAGGAGGAGGACATGATATCTCAAGGACATTGTTTACGTATAGTTAACCGTTATATCGTTATCGTTTCTTATCAACGTTTTGTTCCTCTAACCTCAGTTATTACCCTATCACGCAGAATTTGTATCCGCACAAGTATAGCTCGGGGAGGTTTCGAACTAAGCGCCGCATTCGAGTAGTACTAACCGCCGCGCCCCCCCTACCCCCGCACCCCCTACCCCTAACACCACACCCCCTACCCCTAACACAGGTGGTCGCGTTGTCCAAACTCCGTTCCCTCAGCTCGTTGGACGTCAGTCGTACGACGTTCAACCAGCTCGGCCTCGAGATAGTAGCCGGCGACCTTCACCAACTGAGTCACCTGAACATCTCGGACACCAGCGTTAACGATATCTCTCCGCTGCGCAACATGCGCAACACGCTCGAGTCGCTGGGCGTGTCCAAGCTGCGGCTGCCCGGTCAGAACGCTCGTAGCGCAGTCACTACGCTGCGACAACTCTACAAGCTGAAGGCACTCGATGTCTCTGGTAAGTGACGACCTCTGTACCACCTCTGTGAAGGTTCCGATGTGATATTACCGTCTGACTTATTCAAAATAATAAGAAATGTTAACAACAATGTTATCCATTTATCCATTAAATTCATTTCATATTTTTTTATATGAATTGATTTATACCAAACTTTTTTTGACTTATTTAAGAAATTTACTATAATAATAAATTAAATGCTTACTACAAATCTTTTTAATACTGATATGTTTATAAATTAGGATAACTTACACTCCTGGTTGCAGTGTCCCCTTACCTGTGTAATAAGTGTGTGTATATATCTATTGTATAGTTACTATATACATCTATGTGTGCTGTGAAATCACACTTCTTAACTTCTTATCAAACTATGCAATACAGTTGTACTTTGACCCCGTTAATATGTTGCTAATTCACACCAATATCTATCCTTAGCCTACTACTACTACTACTATTACTACTACTACTACTACTACTACTACTACTACTACTACTACTACTACTACTACTACTACTACTACTACTACTACTACTACTACTACTACTACTACTACTACTACTACTACTACTACTACTACTACTACTACTACTACTACTACTACTACTACTACTACTACTACTACTACTACTACTACTACTACTACTACTACTACTACTACTACTACTACTACTACTACTACTACTACTACTACTACTACTACTACTACTACTACTACTACTACTACTACTACTACTACTACTACTACTACTACTAATACTACTACTACTACTACTACTACTACTACTACTACTACTACTACTACTACTACTACTACTACTACTACTACTACTACTACTACTACTACTACTACTACTACCAGGTGATCAACTGTTTCAAATGCTAGCCCATCAGAACTCATCGTTTGATGTTAAAGATCTAATAGACAGCGACACGGTGATCTGGCCTCAGCTCCAGTGCATCGACATGTCCAGTCAGAACGGCATCTCTGAGAAAACGCTCAAGTCAGTATCACTAGCCCCTCTTACTAGCCCCACTATGAGGCTCAAGCGGGGCTCAGCCCTGAGCTTTATGTAACACTGAGTTCTCTACAGTAACTCTAAAGCATGTGTGTGTGTGTATGTGTAGTGTGGTGCAGTGACAATACCGTGTTCACACTAACACATAAACACTGATGCTATCTATGCACCCTCATTATTATAGCCAGATCCGTTGCTCGAAATTATTAATTTGTGTACATTTACTAAATGTCGTGCAATTAATTTGAGCAAAATTATAATAATTTGAAGTAGAAGATATCAGGCTGTAGGTGTGAACGCAGCCTTACAGTAGTGTAATTACCCTTATCTACATATGTTCACCCCTACCCTAGAGAATTTATCCATCACCACGCGACCTTGAAAGAAGTGAGTCTCCTGTTAACCGGAGCCTGCAAGTTTAGCTTCTTATCCAATACCAGTTACGAGAACTACAGACCCGATCTAGTGGTTAGTAATGGGGCTGGGTGGGGCTGGACACGTGTATTTAGAATACCGGTGATGTAGTAGGGGTAGTGTAGTATCCCTATAGATGTACATGATACATGCTATAACTACATGTACTATTCAAAAGTGTGGGGTTGGGGGTAAGCCAGATTGTCAATATTGTAGTACTATGCTCCTTATGTATTGATAAATAATGTGTAATTATAATAGTATCTCACAAATTAATCATTTTAACATTATGTAAAAATACCAATTACACATAAATATTTAGTATAAAATTACATGAAAAATAGTTATTTAGAAAATTATACAATTTAAATTTCATTTTCAGAAATATATATATTTCTGAATTTATAATTATTTAATACTATAATAAATACTTTTTTTTAGTATATAACCATATATAGAATAATACACTATAAAATAATTTAAAAAAAATACATGCAATTTATTTTATATCTATATTTATAAAATATCTATTTTACTAAATTACTATATTAAATTTAAATTTCTCTCAGTAACCTATTAATTGATTAATAATAAAAATTCAAATGCATTATAATTAAATATACACCTAGTCGCATACATGTGTGTAGTGTTCATTCAGGCTTAGGGTATCACCCCTCCTAGGGGGCCAGCACCAGCAATACACTATTAAGCCACTGGCATCAGTTATACATGTATGAAACGGCTATCCCAGGCTACTTTCATCAGTCCATACCCGAGGACACCCAATATAGCGTAATGCATAGGCAACACGAGCAACACCACTCGTAGCTGCATTAGCACCCCTCATATTACCCCTACCCCTACCCACCGCCCGTAGATATGCGGGGAAACCACCGACAAGCAGATAATAGCTTCCGTTCACCGTTACGCCAACGACTGCAGACCCGTCTTCATACAACAATCATTATATAACCTCTTCATTGTCAGCACTGAGCCGACCCACTATCAAATTGATCTCCTAAATGTTTAGTATCATCCCCCCCTCCCCACCCTGTCACGTCTATACCCCTTAATGAACCCCGTCTCTACACCTAACAACTGTACTCTATAAGTCTAGTAAACCCTACCTATGCACCCCTTACCTTGATAACCCTACATTTACATCCTATACATAGAAAACCTACATCTGCACTCCCTACTAAGCGAACCCTATATTTGTACCCCCTACCTAGCGAAACCTATATTTATACCCCCTACCGGTAATATATCTAGTCAATACCAGTTAAAGTTTCGTGTTATAAGATAGTAAATTCATTTAGATACGTTGTCCCGCGATTTATATCACGCGGTTTATTTTACTACCGATACTACCGATGTTATCTTTATATTCTCCAACGGTTAATTAATCGTCTAGCATTAACACCCTACCTCGCTACGTGCCTATTAACCCTCGCTACGTGCCTATTAACCCTCGCTACGGGCCTATTAACCCTCATCACTTACCCGCCTCTCCTCCGCACAGTTAATAATCCAAGCGATGCTGAACCACTCGACCGAGTACGGGGTACAGATGGCCGCCACCGCCTGTCTGTACAACCTGACCAGGGCTGAGCTGTGCAACAAGGTACACGTGCATACCCTCAGTCGTATGGTTCACTGTACCCTGCAGTCTATGTCCAACTTCGCCACGCATCAACAGGTTAGGCGTGCAGCGATGCTCTAGCGATGCCTGTATATGTTCAATATAAGAATGTAGCTATATATCGTGTAAGTTGATAATATGTTATGAATAATGTATAACCAAATTTACTATATTATGTTTAATAAATACCTAATTAAGCATATATACTTACCATTATTATGAACAAATTAATGGTCTTAAATAGATGAATTTCAGTTGTTTGTGTGTATATATATAATAATATCAGATAAATGGGTATTTGTTAGTTATACTTTGTAAAAAGACGCTATCTCTAATTGTGATGTTAGATTTCATTATAATATATGCATTTTTAGTCGAATTACTTATTTTACCAATTAAATATTCTATATATTTTACTTCATTTATTTAATATATAATTATATATTTATATACCCATATGTTGTTTATCATTATTATTACTCTATTAAGAGATACAAATACATAATGTTATTTATCTTCAAATGTATTTATAAATATTACAAATATAAATAAATATTTTATAAGGTTATTATAAATATTTATAATTAAATATTCAATTTTTAATTTTTCCTTTGATATTGAAGTTATTTCAAAATAATAATCACCTAATATTTATAATAAATATAACATTTATCTTTATACTACTGAGGCATTATTTCTCAAATATTGTTGTTTTCACAATTTAATAATAAATATCATAATATATATATTAGTTAAAAAGTTAGTTTTTATTTTGTTAAATTTTACATGGGAATACATACAAAATTGCTTTAATTTCTATTTTTCCTTTTTTCTGGAATATAAGAATTATAAAACTTAGATCTAAAGGCTTATTTACATTCTGAATAAGTAGACTAGTCATACTTTAATACATCTACATAAGAGGTAATAGTAGAATGAACAGGTAAAAGTAGAATGTACGAGTGTGCTGTTTTTATCGTCACAGAATTGCGAGTATTGCGATATTCAGACATACTATTGTGCCCAGGTGTAAATAGACATATCATCATATTCTGATTATATGTAATATTCAATAGTGTAATTGATTTTAGTAGACCCCCTTGCAATAGACATACACGTTAATCTATATCTCAGTATTCAACCTACTACGATGCATGTATACATATTATTATAATAATTATTGAAATAAAAGTGAATTTACTATATATTTATATTATATTTATTATAAGAACATATAATAATAAATTACTTAACTTAAAAATCAAATAATATCCATATCTACGGAGAGATTTCTCTACGGTAAATATCTCTCTCTTTCTGTCACTATCTCTCTCTCTCTCTCTCCCTCTCAATCTCTCTCACTCTCTCTCATCTCTCTCACTCTCTCTATCTCTCTCTCTTTCTCTCTCTCTCTATCTCCCCCTCTCTCTCTCTCTCTCACTCTCTCTCTCTCACACTCTCACTCTCTCTCACTCTCACTCTCTCACTCTCTCTCTCTCTCTCTCTCTCATAGTATAACCCCTCCCCCCTCCTCTCCTCACCACAGTTACAGAAGAACTGCCTGCTAACTCTGTGCAGCGACCGTATCCTACAGGAGGTCTCGTTTGATCGTTACCGCTGCGCATCGCTAGTGATGGACTGTCTGTGTAGGTACGACGAACCTTCCATGAGCCGTATGTCTGTAGCCATCTGTGGCATCCTCGCAGCTAAGATCTCCACAGAGAACACCACTAAACTCGGTTCTAAGAAGGTCAGCGGGGGTCGGGGCACTCTGTGTAGGGGGTGAGGGGTCACTCTGTGTAGGGGGTGAGGGGTAACTCTCTCTCTCTCTGTGTGTAGGGGGTGCGGGGTAACTCTTTATGGATATCAGCTAACCTTTTTCTCGCGAAATATGATATTTTCATTTCTGAGAATAAATTATAATGATTCATTGATAAGACTGATATGTGTAAGTAGCATCAACATCATAAACTTATCGTCATGCATCTATTTGTATAGCATCAGCGTGCTTTGATTGCATGGGAGATTAGTGTGTGTGTGTGTGTAGGCTAATGTTTGCATTGATGTCTGATGCTATCTCAAACGGGAGCTTAAGTTATTCTGTCAACAAAGTGCATCGTACCACACATTCTACTACCTCTCTCGTCATATCACATGGTTCACTTTAATCCGATGGGGGCGATTTATTATTAATTAAATAATTATATACATATATATTCTATATATGTATGTTATTCTTAATATAACTACTGATATTTTACCTAAAGTATTAATATAAACACTGCTATATTTTATTCATCATATGTTATATATATATATGCACATTTTGTATTATTTTAATTATTTGATTGTTATTACGACAACAACAACAACATTGATTGACAGGCATGATTATATAATCATTCTAAACCATCGAAGTCAACAATAAATATGAACTGACCAAGCGTAACCCGGCATACCACTCCACCAGATATACATGTACAAGCTGCTCGAGATCGTGAAGCTCAAGTGCGACTCGGAAACCATCGACGTGACCTTGAAGTTCACGCTGTCGACCTTGTGGAACCTGACCGACGAGTCACCGATCACCTGCGAGATGTTCATGAGCGAAGGCGGCCTCGAGATCTTCATCGACATGCTGCACAAGTACAAGAATAGCAATGTAGACGATCGTATGCAGGTAGTACAGCCAGCACCCTCTACAGCCAGCACCCTATACAGCCAGCGCCCTCTACAGCCAGCACCCTCTACATCCAGCACCCTCTATAGCCAGCCTCGTCATTTAATAGGGTGTTTTAGTATATATTAAAATTTTAATATATTTTTAGTAATTCGAAGTTTTCGATAATTTGAATTAAAGCGGATAGGCACCCATCAGATCTAATAATGTGATTTAATACCCGCGCCATTTTATAAATATTTAGTAAATTGGGTAGATTTTAACAAAATTAATGGAGAAAATCTATATCAAAGTAAATTTATAATTTACTAGTAGGATTAAATATAATAGAATTAATAGCTTAGAAAATAACATGAATATAAAATGTCAGATAGATAGATAGATAGATTAGATAGATTAAAAGTTTATTGAATTACTGGTTATAGGTATACCTATATAAAGAAAGTTATAATTATATATAAACATATAATTATATAACATATAAACAAAATATATAAATGTGATAATAGTAATACAAAACGACGCGATACAAAAAAACAAGAAATAAACTGAGAAGTAAAATAAAAATAAAACATTTGATTATACGAGCCGTTGAATCAATATATAGTATCTGATATATGAATATACATAAATATGTGAATTTTTATATATTGAATTAAAAAATAATTTGTATATGAAATGATACATAATTGATTTAATTAATAATATTTGAAATACAAAAATCTGTTCAAAATTATTTTATTTAAAAACCACCTCATATCATAAATATTTTTTTTTTCTCATAAATTTATTAAATCTATTCAAACTGACAAAATTTCCGATAATAAATTCTTATTTTTTTAATACATAAAATAACAAGATTTTATTTAAGTACATATAAGCATTTTCATATATTTATATTAGTTTTATATATTTATTTAGTTTTAAAGATTAAAATTTCAAATTGGGATTATTAATCAAGTCTATTAGTATAATGATTATAAGGAGTAATCATGTTGGCCAGATATAAACATATGTTAACATGCATTATTATTATGAATATTATAGATCTCCTCTCACATAAGCATTAATCACGTAATCTCCCAGATTCACATGAATTCATCAGTTTTATTTAGATACCTCAGCGATTATTAACTAAATAATAATGAAATAAAGTTCATATTTACTATTATGAAATAATGTTCTAGATTATATGCCTACTATTTGCATTACATAATATTTAAACATGGTATTGAATATAATATTTAACAGTCCATATATACGTATTGCGTAATATTTAACATCGTGCGTATATGTATTACATAATACTTAACATTCCTCGTCAATTGATTGCATAATATAATAGAAATTTCATATTTGGAAAATAACATATTAAAATTATAAGAAAATCATAGACAATACTATTTATAAACATAATGTCAACAAATCAAGTATACATTTCAGTAACACTTATTATATTCAAAGAATAAAATTGTTTTATAAATATTCTTCTTATAATTTTGTATTTTTATATATTAATTTTTTTATAATATCTCGTATCTTTATCATTTTTAAATTAATTGTATTTATGTATCTTCATATTTATGTATCATTTATACTTTACAATATATAACTTACAGAATTGTAATTACTTAATTAATTTAGGACATATAGATTTTTGAAGAACAAAATTCATATCTAAATGCATTCTTTAAATATGAAAAAAAATCTGTATAAATGCATTGTTTTTTATAACCCCTTATTATGCAAGTATTTTGTGGTTAAAAATAATATAATTAGGAATAAAACCAGTTCTATCAGAATCTCAATCTGGATCAAATTTCACAATTTGAATATATCGTATTTTTTCATTATACTGAAATTTTTTATTTATTTAGTTCATATTATTTGAGTGATTCCTTAAAATATCATTTATTACTATTGCATTATATATCATTATTTATGTGTGCGTCTTTCTTTTAAACGTAAATAAATATATATTAAAATAATATTTAAAAAAATATACTAAATATATTTTTTATGTATAGAATATATTATAATTATATTTACGAAAACATAGTCGTAACAATGTTGGCATACGTGATCACCAGGTGGAGACTAAGATACTTGGTCTGATTAACAACCTAGCCGAGGTGGAATCGCTCAGACCCAAGCTGATTACAGCCGCCACACTGACAGTGGTCAGAGAACTGCTGCAGTCGCGTGAAATAGACGTGTCATACTTTGCCGCCGGAATAGTTGCTAATCTACTCGCCAGGTGCAAGAACTTTGACGTCGATCACGGCTGGAGCATCAGCGAGTTCAACTCCACCGACCTACTTCATGATCTGGTTTCTATAGGCCATATTAATAATATATATATATATATATATATATTATAAAATGTCTTCTAATATATATATATATATATATATATATATATATATATATATATAATAATAATAATTAGTAGAATATATATATAATACAAATTTATTGTACAAATTTTTGTTTTCTTGTTTATATTTTATATGTGTATGTTCCTCCTAAAAGGATTCAAATAATATTGAATATTTGCTATTGTATGTATATGCTATGTCTATATGTGTCCCATACTTATATGCTATGCGTGTATCTAATTGCATCTATGTATCACCTCAGAAAGACGCTGTTGTAAGATGGATATCTCCCAAGTGTGAAATGGTGGCCTACAGGTAAGACCCACCTCTATTACCCCCGCAATCTTCCGTTTAGCTTGTGTTAAGGACAAACTTCCTATTTTATATTATTTTAATAATGTCACCGAAAATATGATTTATTGTATATGATACACAGATATAACGATTGTAATGAATTCTGCTCGTGCATATTAATAATATAGAACTACATAATATTTAATAATGATACATATCAAGTAAATATATGATTATTCAAGAAATATATTTTATAGTTTCTATTTACTTTTCAAATATGTTTCCGCAATTTTATAAATAAATTAAACTATTTTGTTTATTAATTTAAAAATAAGATTGCATACAATATATGTATATATGATATAAAGCCTAAAATTAAATTGTATAGTGATATGAAATATAATTCTAGTCTAAAGGTAGTTTAAATATTAACGTATGTCTAAAAAATGTAATAATATATTTATAATTTTAATTAAATATAATTATAGTGTAAACAGAATTGTAATTATTTACATTTCATCTAATTTAGTAAACAATTATTTTTCTAATTCACCATGTTATGTCAATAATATAATATTTACATTAATAATAATTAAACAGTTGAATTCTAATCATTTATCTTTGCATTAGTCTATCTTTATGTTTGTATATATTAATGATATTTGTTTATATAAAATAGAATTATCAGAATTATTTAATTTCTTATAAAAGGAGATAGTTATATATAATTGTTTGTGTATTATTGAGAAATTACATATACTTAAAAAGTTACTTGCTTATTATTTTTATTTCTTATTATTTACAATAAAATATTGTTTTAATAAATTAGTTAATTTTGAGTATAACTATTGTTCTATTTACATTAAATGACATTAAATAGTTTATATAAAAATAAATATTTAAGTATTTTACAATATTACAAAAACAACATGAAATAATATTAGATATAATATATTTTTCATTTGGAAAATATTCTATGTATTATATATGATATTTATAGATGTAATTGATATACGTAAAATATATAAAATCTCGTAATATATAATCATATAAAGCAACTGTTACAATAATGTAGCTTAAATATAAAATATCACTTGTGGATATATATATATATATATATATATGAATTAATTCTACTGAATAATATCCCCTATATCACATATCATTTCTATATACTATTGTATGTTATATAATTCATTGATTTTCATTGTAATTAATTTTAAATAACTTTATATGACCCATCGTTAAAGAAAGTGGACCTGTGCAATTGACGCACGCAATGCATGTAAAAGATAGATACGCGAATAGCATTTTTATTGATAAATTTACAAAATGGCATCAGTGATTTTGATTTGATATTAGTCATATTATATATGTAAAATATTAAAAGAGTAGATTTTTCTTAGAAATAAATAGAAGTGACTTATATCTATGTCAATGACTATATCAATGGATTTAGATTATAAATTAGATATCTTCAATTTATTTTTTTGTGTATTTCAATACATATAAATACACTTATGAGGAATGTTGATGTTTTGTATTTTAAATATATAATTTTATGTTTAGTACATTAAAATTGATTGTAATAGAAATATATATGTATAAATAAATAATATTAATTTGAAATTGAGTAGGTATTTAGTAGTAGGTTTCGACTGCAGCGTCTCTATCACAAACTGCCACACACTACATTCAATTGCTCATCCACTTTCTCACTATATCGATGATATGACCATAATAAAGGAGAATTGTGTATATATTTAATAATAGTGATTTTAGTATTTAATAATACAGATACTAAAACTGGTATCACACGAACCGGCAATGACAATTGTCTCTCTATATATTTTGTATTAGGTATTTGTTGAGAAACTGTGATATATAATGCACCCAGTAAACATAGAATAGAAACATTCCTAAATATCGCCCAAATGATTACTTCACCTAATCACATAACAGTGTTGCCTGTAGGTGGGTGACACCCCTATAACACCCCCATAACACCCCCTTAACACCCCCATATATATATATAGATAATTAATATGAAAATAGTTTGTGATCAAAACGTATACCAACTTTACTGATAGGGATTTCATAGGGATTGTTTATTAATTACATATTTAATTTTTATTGACAAAATTCAATAATTTGTATAAAATAATATACTTATCTTTGTGCATTCACTTTACTAATTGTATTATATACACACATATAGGTTGTGGTGATCACAAATAACATAGTTGCTTCATGATATATCTTATATCATTGTTAAATCTAATGTGGTTTTTTATTTAATATCTAATAATACATGGAGTTTTATTTTTATAATTTTATTTTATATTTACTGATATATATGTATATAGACACTATACTATTCAGTGTTTATTATTGATTACCCTTTGATTGATAGGTCGATGCATCCGTTCCTTCCATTGTTAGAGATATCTGTCAACTATGAAGTACAATTGTGGGCGTTGTGGGCAATACGACATGTCTGCTCTAGGAATGGTTAGCTTGTATGTGCTGCTACTACTACTGCCCTCTTGTGGCTACTACCCACACTACTACTACTACTGCTGCCCTCTTGTGGCCACTACCCACACTACCACTACTACCGGGGAGGGATTAGGTCACTCGGGCTATATTGTTTACATTTTAATAAAAGAGCGACACCTGCATGTAAAACAAAATGAAAAATTAAATAACATATTTTATTATTTTATTATATTTAAATTTAATTATACAAAATAACATATTATGTATAATAAAGCTAGCACAGCTAGGTGTGCAGAAACTGATTGCAATAATAAATCGCAAATAAATAAAGAATATACCTACTTTAGATTTTCGAGTGATAAAACTGCATAGATTTAAATTTTAACTAAATATAATTTTTAAAATGTTATTATAATCTTATCTTTTTAATTATATACTCATCGATTGTATAATTATTATATAATACAACATATATAAATATGTCATTTAATATAACAGTAAAGTAAATTATAAAACAGTATATTAAATTAATTATTCGTTAAATATCATAATATATTGAATAATAATATAGTGAATTATTAAATAAATATAACAGTAATTTTATAAAATATAATTTTATACTTTCAAAATGTATTATTCAAACTCTTTATTTGTAGTGTCAAGTTGATTATAATTTTAATTAACATTAATTTAATATATCATTTAATTATATGATAATTAATTACATTATATAATATATTGCATATAAAATATAAAACACGTTTTAAATTGTTAATTGATAATTCAATTTTAAATATTATTTTATACTTGAGATTTAATATTTATAAACTCTATATTTATAATTATTTTAAAATAATATTATATTTATATAACAAAAAATTATAATAACATTACTTTACTTTATATTCTGAATACAAATCCTCAAGTTTGATAAGTATATCATAGATAAATAACTATTATTACAAGAAAACTATAATTGTTTGTATTTAAATATATTAATATTTCAATAAAAACTCTGCCCCTTATAGATGGCTCTACTAACATTGTAATCACGTAATCATGTTATCGTAGACGTGTAAGTAGACACGAATGTCCTATCCCCCCTCCCTACTACTACCAATGATTTCGCGAAGCAAAGATATGTCTCTAATTAATTTGTGAAATTAATAAATAATTACACCATCTGTACTGCAAACTATTTATTTCTAATTCTATTTGTTTACATGTTAATTTGACAAATAGATCACTATTTTAATGAAAATGGCATATCACACAGTGAACACCATTTGAGCAATTCTCATGTATAAGAATAGGCAATTCAACAAAGGTCTATTCAAAGTGCCATATGCATAAATCTATTCATAGATTCTGGATAATTGTTGTTATATTATGTTTACAATACATATACACACAATGAAATAACTTCATATTTATAATATATTATATATATATAATTAGACATACAAAATAATATTTTTAATTTTTGTAATATTTCTATAGAATGTGTATATTTATAACCATTTCTAAATATTTTATAAAAAATATGATGTTATTTCATTCTTTATACAAATGTCCTTTATATAATGCAAACAAAAATTAATAACATAACTCCAATAGTTTTTCTGGATACATCGATTAAGTGTACATGGGTGAAAATACCAACTTAGAGTAAAATGCATTTCAAGATAATTATCAATATAAAATAAAAACGCTGTTAAAATATTCTAAATTATAGCGTCCCTTTTCGTGTATTGGTTGACATTGGTTCATGTGATACCGTAATAATCCGTTATAGCAATGATTATATAAATAATATATATGTAAACAATGTGATTTTTATTTTTTTTATATCTGCAATATATAAGTCATAAAAAATTATAAAATAATATATATTAGTTAGGCATGTAGATTTCATAATAATTAAATTTTTATTGATTAATTGTTATCAAAGCATATCAACAAAACCACTTTTTATGTGATTTATAGACTGTTTTCATTGGTAATTTTTGTACAGCTTGTAAATATCATGTAATAATGTATTATTTTGAAATAAAAAAATAAATAATAACTGATTTTTTTACTATTTTTACCTGTGCGACAAGATATGTTCATTTTTGAATACAATAATTATTTAATTCATAGTGTTAGTTTTAAGAATATCAACATATTTTGCGAAGTAAAGATGGTTAACTCTAAGGTGTTTGTTTTTCTTATAAAGATTACTATTTGCAGTCAATAATTAACTATACGTAGTGACATTTTCACAATATGTTTAATATTATACGTATATTGTATCTACAGGAAATATATGTTATTAGATATAGAGTTAATAATAAAATTTAAAAAATAAATATTTCATTTTTATCAAATTTATTACTTTTTTAAAATGATAATATTTTCAAAACTAATGTGCTCATCATTTACAAATTCTGTAGAATAATTAACATAATATATCTAAATGTTATGAAATTTAAATTATGTAAAAATCTTAAATATTTTATGAGATTTTGAATTTAAAAAAAAAATTCCTATCCAATTACATTGAAATTTAAAGACTGTGTATCACAATTCCCTTAATTTACGATTATATTATTATATTATTTTTTTCTAATTTACATGTAATAGATACAAAATCAAAAAATAGATTTTAGTTCTCTTAGTCGTAGCATTTGAGTGTCATCTTTATTTCAATAATTCAGTTGAGTGAATCATCTTTCCTTCGGAAAATCTTAGTGTATATAACATTATTTTATAATTAGATCCATTTTTCATAAAATATATAGCCATATTCAAAAAATATGATAAATAAATAGGTCCATTTTCAATGTACAATTATACATATTTTGTAACATGCTTTATTGTGTAAAAATACTTTGAAATTATTTAAAATGATAATATTGCAACATATATTTGAAATTAAGCGGCATTGAAATTTATTTTATGTAAATAGATTGAAGTAACATATCTTTGCCTCGCAGATCATTTCTACTATAACTACCAGCATTACTACCACTACTGCCACCACTGCCACTACCACTAACACTACTACTATCGCTAATATACATCATTCAATTACAGCTGACAGGTACTGCAAGATGTTTGTTGACCAGGGTGGCAGTACATTGGTGTCCTGTCTAACCAAAGACCCCAAGACAACGCCCGATATCCTGTGCATGTCATCGGAAATCATGGACATCGTCAAGGATCACTTACAAAGATCGTAGTGCGCAAGGATCATAGAATCTATACACACGCATGAGCGCGCGCACGTCCGTGAAGTAGTGATTGATACTCGTCCACTATCAGTGATTATCTAGTAGATATCCGCCATTGTTACATCATCATCATCAGAGACAGACAGACATACAGACCATTACTCTTCTATTGTTATGAATCAAGTGCACGAAATCATGTCCATTGTTACTACTAGTACTAGTACTACTCTGACTACTACTACTACTACTACTACTACTACTACTACTACTACTACTACTACTACTACTACTACTTCTACTACTACTACTACTACTACTACTACTACTACTACTACTACTACTACACCATATATTAATACAACATCTATTAATACAACATCTATTAATATAACATCTATTAATACAACATCTATTACTACTACTAATGTTACTACCACTACTACTACTACTACCACTACTACCACTACTACTACTACTACTACTACTAATACTACTACTACTACTACCACTACTACCACTACTACTATTACTACTACTACTACTACTATTACTATTACTGCTACTACTATTACTGCTACTACTACTACTACTATTATTATTATTTACTGATCTGTATTAATTTAATTATTAAAATCTGTACATCACACACACACACATGTGAACTATGATTCCGTATTATTTATGTAAATAAAATAAGACTCCTGATGATTGACGTCCTTTATTCACGGTTCCGCATCGCGTATATATCTCTGAGTAATAGCATCTGCCTGAGAGAATCGATGCATTCTCATTGTTTGATTAATAATCCTAGTAAACATCTACTGTATTATACTCTATCAAATAATACAATAATTATATTGTATAAAAATATTATATATCTATTATCGATGTTTATAGTAAAATACTATGCAAGAATATGTGTACAACATCCGATTAATGTTAAATATAGAATATGTAATTGATACATTAACAATTTAAATATGAAAACTAGTATAATAAATATTGATATCAAATCAAATTTAACTATATTTCAAACCTTATCAATGTATAAGTAGATATAATTTATTTATTTATAATAATATAATATTTATTTATTTATTGAATCACACATATAATAATATCGGATACAAATGGACCCCTCAAGAAGTCATAGACTTGTACATGTTATAAATAACTGTGAGGAGCCCCGGACAATACAAAACAAATAGTAACATTTTTTTTCTTGTGTTTTGATTTATCGTTTATTAAATTCTTGATAAACACAAGAGAAAAACAAGAACTATCTGGAGTCGAATCCGGGACCTCTGGCTTACTATAAAGCTATAGCTTTTGGTTGTCCCACTGAGCCATCGACCCCAGACTTACCTATATATATAGTTTATTGACTACAAAAACACTGTGTGGTTATAGGCGTCGTTAGATATTAAAAAAAAAAACAAAAATAAATAGAAAACGAATATGTATATGTATAACGTGTATGTATAACTAATTATCTAAGCAAGTAGTATGCTTAAACTGTTTAATTACCTAATGCTATGTTTACACCAAACAAATACAGTCAGATAGCTTATAGCCATATATCGTGAGATAATCGCAGGCATTATCGGGTATTGAAGTATTGACCGATGTTCTAAACAAATCGCGAATAATGGATGATATTGTTCTTTGAACTCTATTTGAATAACATTATAAATATATATATATATATAAATAGATTTTATTCGTCTTATAAATAACGTATATAGCCACTTCTATGTATAAATATATATATTTAAATTCTATAAAATTCTATTATTGATTATTAATTCTAATGACAACAATTATTATTTTTATGAATGTTGAAATATGATCTAATCAATATAATTATTTAGTACCGAAATGAAAGAAATATTTATACTAAAATACACTGGTGGGTTTGTGGATATCAATTTACTATACTTTCCTATATTATTTATGATAATACTCACGATTATATCTATAATTATTTGTAAAATTAAATATTAATCGGGTATATTTACGAATATAAATTATGAAAAACATTATTTTAAACAAATATTATTAATATTAAATATTTAGATATATGTATTCTATGACTTCTGAAATTTCCAAATGATTACATTAATTATAAGTTACCGAAAAACTATATTTAATAGATATGCTTACTAGTAATTAAACTTAATTAGTGATTTTTAAATGATTACTCAGAATATTTATTTCTCCTTATTTTTTATAAAATAGAATAGCTTCTCAGTGTATATTTTATTCTAATTGATCTAGTGTGTATCGAATATATATAAATAAACATTTCATCATTACAATATATTATTCTGCTTTATAGATTTGTTTAAACATTTATTATATACCTATTATCTTTTTTCGACATTCGGATATAAATTATATATTTTATTTATTGAGAGAGATATAATTTATAGATATTCTTATTGTAAATATCACACCATTTACATGTATACATTTAATATAATTTAATACACTGATGTAGAATATATATTTAGGATATAATTGAATGTAATTAATACAATCCCAATGGTATGAATAACCATGCCACTTTATTTTAAATAAAGTTATTAAATCGTATTATACAATTTATTTAATTACCATTCATGATGGAGATACCAAATTCCCAAACTCCATTGTTATTAGTATTAACGCCCTATATAATAATATAACAATATTCAGTATTAGCATTATTCAAATAATATTTCATTTAATAAATAAATTCATAAATATATATTGTGTTTAGTAAACATTTAATAAAATACATATTTATGTTTTGAGATCTCTTTACTGTTATCAATATACATATATATATATATATATATATATATATATATTTATATATATATATATATATATATATATATATAGCATATGAATTAGAATATATTAACCCATGTTAAATTGAAACAATTATTATATGATATGAAATTATACATACATAGAAATTATTCCTAGTAGAATTTTATGTGAATACTATACTATTCATTCAATTCAATTCAAAAACAAGGATATAATATATCACGTATGATAGTTACCTAGATTTACTTAGTTCAATGTTTTTAAGTAGCAGTCTTACAAGTTATATACAAAATAGGGAAGTATGTAAATTTGTAACCTAATTTAATAACATTAAATTGTCTTAGCTGTAGGTATAGGTATAGCTTATATTTACATCATGTAATATCCTCATTCATTAAGATATGATTCTGCCTATAATATAACTATATTTAAAATACAAAATTATGTGCGCATCAATTATTATGAATAAATGTAGAATACTAGATTAGATATAAATAATTTATTTATAAAAATAGGTATCAAATATACAAAATATATATTATATATAATTAAATAATAAAAAAGTTCTTTTAAGGAATTTATGTAATGAATATACAAATCTGAATAAAACCTATATTCCTTGGCTGTTTATCGTTCAAAAACTCTACAATGGTAGGAAACCTACCAGTATAACAACACATACACCAATAGATCTATATATAATATATTATTTACAATTAAGACCTCCTATAACCTCGAGGTTATATTAGAAGAATTCCAAATATTATGGATATAATTGTAAATAAATGAATGTAATAATTATTAAATAACATTTTTTCTGAAAAAATATTATTTAATAATTATTACATTCATTTATTTACAATTATATAATATACATAATATATAAAAACATGATAATAAAAATATATTTTTAAATAATGTGGCATATTTATAGAGACCATTGATGTAAAGAATATTTCTTTATATCAATAATAGAAACATCTGTAAACAAATCTTCAAATCTCCTTCACAACTAATTAGTATGTTATTCATCTATATAACAACATGTATAGCCTATATGCATATATGTTATACATACAGTATAGGTTATGTTCAATTAAGCTTATATACTCAAGATCATAACTAGAAGTACATATCATACTAAAATAGTTAACAAATAACACATTATAAAGTTCCACACTCAAATTATGAATATATAATATAAAATACGTACATTATATATATATATATATATATATATAATAATGAGTAATAGCAGGGAGGTAATAGGAAATAATTAAGAAAATAGGAATCTAGATACAATGGTGGGTGAAACAATTAATTAAAATGAGTGGGCATAACTATAGTTACAGTGAGTCATAGGAAGGTGTGTAGTAATCGACGATTACGTAATAGGTCAACACGTCGTGTATTACGTAAAAAATCGCGTATAACCAGTCAAGCGTGACGGCATCGAAAATAATATAGGAAATAGAAACTTAGGAATTTATTTGAAATGAAACGGTTATAATGAAACTATAACGCCCTACACCGGAATTAGTGACGTAACACTATTGTCCAGTGGTCAGACGAGGCGTTGCCGGAGGGGCGTGGTTAGAGGCGTGGCCTCAGTCCAGTATACGGGGTTAGGGGCGTGACCTCAGTCCATGTAGACGGCGTACACGGAAGCGATAGCGAACAGAGACCTATTGCGGAATTCCACGCTGCTAAATGAGTCATAGTTAGTGTCCCAAAGACAGCGACTACCCATGCGCATAGTCTGTTCCTTGAGTTCGCCTATGTTCACTAGGCTGACGATCTTGAACCGCTTCGGTAGTAGCTCCTTAACGCGGGCCTTTATCACCTGGTGTGGTCACGTGGTATAGTTAGTCAGACCGCAGTGAATATGTAGCTATGTACTTGTGTAAACAACATTACAATATGAAATAAAGAAATTTATTTCTATAATTATAATTAGTCACTATAGTAAATACATAGGTATATATGTATACATATATTTATAAATAAAAGAAATAGATAAGGCTCTCTAAGTATTATAATATACAATAATATAACAACATTATGCCTAATTAATTGATCTATATTGGATACAACATTTATTCAATTTGTAAAACATAATTTTAATATATCTCACACGTGAAACATATATTTATAGATCTCTTTTTATATCGGCAACACGGCTATAGTGATAATGCAGTTAATGTAGATAGTGTGGTGTATTGCCATCACACATCGCTACATTAGTGTGTGTGTGTGTGTGTGTTTGTGCATGCTGTGCTTCTATTGAATATCGCTTATATACTACACAATACACTATAGTGGGTTCTAGTTTTATAAAAAGTTCGAGTCGTCGAGTCCTGGTAATATAGCCTATAGTCGAATTTGACATTTTCTGTTCTATTTAAAAATTAATGAAAACGAGTTCTTGCAATTGATTTTCGAATCGAGTATTTAAAATAAGACGACATTTTACATAGGTATACAGTGTACAGTGTACACAATACCTATAGGTGTACATCATTAACGTACGTACATACGTAGGTAGGCAGTTGTGCTAACATCCGACAGTGTCTTGGTCATCTGCCTGCACAGATCCATGTCGTATTTCTCCTCCCCCAAGTAGGACTCCAGTACGTCGTAGATTATAGTTTGCACCTAAAGTAGGCACAGACATACATGTATATATAATGTAAAGCAATATGCACAGTAAAATGTATATCGTACGGTGAGAAATGTAAGATATAAAGAGTGCACTTTATATATATTATATATTATATATATATAATATATAATATTATTCATTGAATGGCTGAAACCTTTTTATCTGGAAATCTCTTATCGGGTTGCAGTTGAAAAGTGTTCTCGTATCTTATCTGGGGGGCGTGGCTTTGATCGATAGCCTCGTCGATGAATGAGATAGTGCTTATAGACCTGTAATGATTACATCACAATTACAGGTAATGAATTATCTAATGTCGTATGAGTATCGTACGAAACATACTGTATGCTTTTACTTTAGATTAAATACAATACTTTATAATAAAGTGAGATAAAACACGTACAACATATAACCTAATCATGTAATGCATCTGTTATTATAATAATAATCCTACATAACATTCGAATGTAGGAACTTTATATATTTACTATTAAATACTTGTTTACACTATTATAAATGTGTCACAGTGTTCCACCATGCTAGTGTATCTATAACAATTATATATAGGATATATATATATATAACAACCTATATATATTGTTATACATGATACAAATATCCTAAAAAAAGCATACGTATTACTATTATACTATATATAGTAGTACACATAGTGGTATACGATTATACAGTGTATAATGAAGGGTTTAATCCATAGACTTAAAATTGAGTAGACTGCGATTTGTATAAATCTGCAATGTATTTGTTGTTCACCATTTGATTAATATGCATACAATGATAATTGAATTAAATATATTTATTCAAATTTAATTCAGTGATATTCTTTATAATTTGTCAATTGAAATGTAAAATATGAAAATAATGGTTGTAAATATCTAATTATAATATACATTTCATTGGTAATATATTAAATTACTTATATATTAATTATATATTAATCTACAATTGTGTAATCTCCATTTTATATAATTTAAGCTAATTATTTAGATACTTAATATTTAGTCATTAAATGAAAATATTATTTTAAAATATTTAAAATTAATATTATATAATTTCTTTTTTACTAAGTTTGAAAAATTATTTTATAATATTATATGATAGGTGTACTTATTTATATAATTTTAATTATTTGGCTTATTTTAATGGATTTATCATATTTATTAAAGCAATTTCGAGTCATTATAGTAGGGGAAAGTAACCGAATACGGACAGTGCCCGAATACGGACACTCTCGGTATCTCAGAAACCATAAATCCTACAAAAAAAATTTAATGAATAAAATATTCATAATTATATAAATATTCTAAAAAAGTATTTTTTATTTTTTAATTATTCAAAATATTGCTGATATATACAAAAAAGTGATTTTTATATTAGGTTTTTAAATTTATAAAAAAAAATGTCTACTTAAAACCTTCTCAAGAATATACAAATGTATCGATATATATAACACTATATTATTAAAAAATAAAGAATTCTAAAAATGATATATATAAATTCTATATTTGTTATCAAATATTCATTAAGTTATACTAATATATCTAGAGGTCATATAAGTCCCTAATACGGACATTCTATATGTCTTAATACGGACACCCTATAACCAATCAGGGCGCAGAGTATGAACTATTCTGATGTTCATAAAAATCGCGTGCACGCATGCGTTATAATATTAATACCACCAATAAAACTAAATAAAAATGTGTATTATTTAGATAGGATTACTTAAATTGTATTATTAATTAAAAAATAATAAAAAGAAAAAATTAATAACTAATTAAATTAGAATAAATTATTCATACAATTAATTATAAATAATGTAATTGTAATTTGTCTGATTGATTCAATAATATATAGTTTATCTAGTGGTATATATGTCAGTATTCGGATACCCTATAGGGTAACACAGCTGTGTTATACTATGGACACCCTATGTCCATATTATAACACAGGGTGTCCGGATTCGGAAATGGGTATCCGAATAATGACATCCCCGTTATATATGGAATTAAAATATTAAATAAAATTTTAAAATCATAATTATATCTATAATCATATAATATTAATATATTGTAATTTTTGAATACAAATAATGAGTCATACAATTTTAAGACCATTTATTGTTAAAGTGTCCGTATTAGGTTACTTTCCACTAATGTAAGTGAATTTGAATGTATTGAAAATATGATGTATATGACGAACTTGACAAACACAATGGCGGATTGTTATTCAAATTGGTGAACTAACTTTATCTCCAATAGCAGTCTACCTAATTCTAATTTCTATGGTTTCCCCAGTATAAGAGTTACTCCATTTTATATATGCAGATATAATGGAGGAGTTTATTTTATGTATATATTTTAAACTGAATACAACACGCATATTTAGGCAAACATAGATAACGAATATATTGGAAAATAATATATATTAACATCATATTAGGTGCAATTTAATTTTAAATATTTTAGATTATATCCAAAGATTTTTCTAAAGATGCTTCGCAAAAAATCATTGGTATATCGATAGATTAGGAACATCGATATAAAGAAAATATCGATGATTAGGAGATACTGCAGTATGGTTATATCCATGGAAACAGCCGATGTTGTGTCACTAGAGACATTGTACCTATGGTTTGAAAATATGCTTAAATAGGCTTATTTACAACTAATGTTATTTAATTTATAATTACTTATTGAGTTTGAATCTACATTTCTCAATACAGGCACGTATACCTGTTTGTAATTATTATGTGATGTATATATCGAAATAACACGTGACATATACACAGTACAGTTATGTAGGCTAGCGCTATACGATATAGCCATGGTCTCCTTTAGATAAAGGAGGTCATCATATAGTCTTATGAAACATTGGTATCATAACTTCGTTGCAGGGAATGATCCCTGCAACGAAGTTATGATATTATAATTCGAATTATACAACCCAGGTTATATAACATCATATTCTAATAATTACTCGTGGATATACGACGGTGGATATATTGATTGTTTGTAATTAATAACAAACCGTAGCAGCGTCTAATTACTATGCATATTATATGATATAGTAAGATCGATAGGAGATAATTGCAATAATTATCGGCTGCATATATGCTACGTAATTTAAATATAGCCCACATCAACATAATTATAGTTGAATATATTCACGCTTTTTCATCGCAATACACTACTTGCAATTATATCATATGGGTAAGGCCTCCATACTCAGCCCAAGTTCAATCTAGGCCTGAATGATTTTGGCAATACATTAATGTATACTGATAAATATATATACATGTAAGGCTGATATTTGACATGGGCTGTATATGAAGGCGTGGCTTATATACATACTATTAAAAATGAACGTATCACAATTAGCACAGTATTACAATAAACAACATGTACATGTTGATATAGTAATACGATACAACACACCTAATAATGACATCAAGCATATCGAGACTAATCTGATTATAGAACAGGCATCGGTGTAATGCTATAGAATATGCTATATATATATGGCTATAGCATTATAATGCTCTACTATATATAGTTATATTATATAATTTATATATGAATATCTATAACCGGGGAGGTGATTTAACACTCGGGCTATATTCTGTATATTGTTTACATTTTAATAAAAGACCGAAACCTACATTTACTCCACGCAATAACTTTGTAATATTAATATATATATATATATATATATATATATATATCAATTATTATGATGTAATATGGTGTACTGTAGGATCATATCACAGACGTTAAGCTGTAAACAATTTCGAGATAAGTGAAAAACAAATAAGTTAACATTGATAATAAAGATAATAAATGGTTAAATTTGAGATATAGCGAAAATAAGAGGACAACATATAACAAGATAATTTATAATTCTATGGAGATAATATTGCTAAGATATATGAAGATTATTACGATAATGTTAGGCTGCTGATGATATATTACATACTATAGTATACTATAGTATACTGCGCAGTATACTGCGCTATAAGGGAATACACCTATTATCTCACAATGGTTTATCGGGATTCTACACATACACAAACAGTAGTAGTAGTAATAGTAGTAGTATAGCAACAGTAGTAGGAGCTTCATACTAGTATAGGTAGCAACAGTAACATTATTAGTATTGTACGACGTACCCGTGTTTGCGGTTGTGTCTGGTATGGGCGTGATCACTAAAAGTGGAAGACGACAGACTAGCCGGTTTCTTGAGGTTGCGCGCAGCTCTTTCAACGGCCGTCGGATCCATGACTAGTGGCTCCCTCTTCAGTACCTGTGCTGACACCTATACGCCGGTTATGCCGGTATCAACGCTAACTATTGGTATGTGGTGGTCTACCGAATCACTCGTTATATGATCCTACGTTGTTTGTGCGTTATCTTTAGGTTATCTTTAAGTTATCTTTAAGTTATCTTTAAGTTATCTTTAGATTAGATGTACGTTATCTGTATTTATATCTACGTTATCAATCCGTTATCAATACGTTATTTGTATATTATCTGTACGTAACTAATGTAGAAGAAGACATTGCAAGCCGGTGATGTGAACAGTGTGAACCCGATGAAGGCCGAGAAGGTCTATGAATGATACGACTGTGGACACGACCGAGCATGTGTACGTGTGTGTGTGTGATGAATGCACTGCGACCATAGCGCGAGTCACGGTCCGCAACGCCTGCAATGGTCATTGTTTACGTCGGTTGCTAGGCACGCGCCAGGAGTCGTTCTAATCGTCTGTTTATGTGTGTGTGAGAGAGAGAGAGAGCGGGCGGCGGGGATACGGGTGCTGCTACGGTGGTGGTGGCGGCGGAACCATGCACTAAGCGAGATATTCGCATGCTAAACGGCCGCTATCAATGCGTATATGTTACTGTATATGTTAATGTTACCGATAGCATTACTGATACCTACGGATATCGATACCTGTGTATTACTATTTAAATAGTAATACACAGGTATCGATTGTTTATACAATTGTTATCAAATACTATTACTTTTCTTAATGTTAACATTTAATTAAATCAGAAATTTATTATTTAATAATAGCCTACAGGCCTACATATATACTAATAACTATATAGGTATCTACTGTAATATATAGGATATGTATATATACGATATAATGCTATGTATGATATAATCACATAAAGATATAGGCACATGATGGCTAGTATATATACACGTATACGTGTGCACGTAACCTATCTCTATGGTTACCTATCTCGCAATCATTGGTTATAGAATTGATTTTATATTGATTATATTAGTAAATTATCATATTAGGGTACATGTATAGGAGTACTATATATTTGTGCAGCACATAATGTGCTAAATATTTAAAATCCAAACACTAAATATAGAATACTCGATACCATAGAAATCTAAAGGGCGAAGCTAATATTAGCTATATTAATATATAACGTATTTGCTTGGTACTCTAAATATATGCAATAACCCTACATTTAATAAATTAATACAACCGTACAATGTACGGTGTACATTTAATAAAATAGACACACATATCATAAAACTAAACATTCATATATTGTATACGTTGGGGAAAGTAACCGAATACGGACACTCTCGGTATCTCAGAAGCCATAAATTCTACAAAAAAATATGTAATGAATATACTATTCATAATTATATAAATAATCTAAAAAACTATTTTTTATTTTGTAATTATTCAAAATATTGCTGATATATCCAATAAACTGATTTTTTAATTACGTTTTTAAATTTATGAAAAAAAAATTCAACTTAAAACCTTTTCATGAATATACAAATGTATCGATATAAAATATAACACTATATTATTAAAATATAAAGCATTTTAAAAATTATACATATAATTTCTATATTTGTTATGAAATATTCAATAAGTTATAAGCATATATCTAGAGGTCATTTAAGTCCCTAAAATATTGCTGATATATCCAATAAACTGATTTTTTAATTACGTTTTTAAATTTATGAAAAAAAAATTCAACTTAAAACCTTTTCATGAATATACAAATGTATCGATATAAAATATAACACTATATTATTAAAATATAAAGCATTTTAAAAATTATACATATAATTTCTATATTTGTTATGAAATATTCAATAAGTTATAAGCATATATCTAGAGGTCATTTAAGTCCCTAATGCGGACAATCTATATATGTATTAATACGGACACCCTATAACCAATCAGCGCGCAGCGTATGAATTATTCTGATTTTTATAAAAATCGCGAGGGTTATGATAGTAATACCACCAATAAAGCTAAATATAACATTTTTATTATTTAGATACTTGAATTGTATTATTAATTAAAAAAATATTAAAAATTAATAAATTAATTACTAATTAAATTATATTAAATATTCATAAAATTAATTATAAATAATTTAATTGTAATTTATCTGATTGTTTCATCAATACCATATAGTTTATCTAGTGGTATATAGGATGTCCGTATTATAACACAGGGTGTCCATATACGGACATGGGTACCGAATACGGATACCCCCGTTATCTATGGAATTAAAAGATTAAATAAAATTTTAAAATCACAAATTGTATGATTTTAATATACATTCAACTAGTTGATGAGTGAATTCATTCCATCGTCTTTCAAATATGTTTGGAATGAGCAAACAATAGGTTATTGTACTCTGCAATATGTTTTAACTCTCTGCATCTGTCTCCAGATTTAGCGAAATATGATGAAATACCACTTAATGTCATTAGTATATTTTTAATTTCTGGTATTTCATTGCTTGCCGCCTTCATGCAGTACTTGACTTATGTGCACAACACTAGGTATTGTAAGTAGATGATATACTTTGAACTTCTCCAATCTATAATCTTGAAATATCTTCCATAAACCATTATTATTTCATGTATTTACAGTGCCATCTGTAACCAACGATGAAACCTCTTTCATTATTATATTTGTTACGATACTTCCAAGAAGATTTCACATTGATTTAATCATTATGTTAAATATCCTATGAGCTAGACGTTTTAAAGGTTCTCCTAACAATATAAGCGATTCATTTCCAACTTTATCTATTAATTTCGCAAGTGTGTATATCTTTTTAACATGTGTCCTGTCTACACTACCATCTGACTGAAGAGATAATGCAGTAGCATTTTTGATTTTTTTTGTAATGTTTCCATATATGTTATAATAATCTATTATAATGGATAATGATTCTTTGTGCGTCAGATATTGTAAATCGGTATTCGTAATAATATTATTATCAGAATTATATTTAAATTGTGATGCCATAATATCACAGAGCTAGAGAGAAACTGTTCCTCTAGCTCTATGCATAATATTCACAACAGCTCTAGCATGGAAAGAACATGCAAGTAAAACCAACTTCTTTGCATCATTATACACCATGATCAATAACGATCATATATTATATTATAAATCACTATTTACCTTTGATATGTAGTTTGCTAGTGTTATCTGATTGTTTTATCCATTCACTCTTTTTTTGATAAGCAATAATATATTTTATATGATATTCAGAAATTAGATGCTTCATAATGGTATATTTTCTATTTATTACATAAAATATTTTGTTATAGTGTGATCTTACTGTACTTAGTAATGTAACAATATCTGGAAACTCAGCTCATGGTATGCATATTACATAATGCATCCACAAATTAATTAGAATAATACAAATATTGTTGCTAACAATTGAAAAATTGCCTGTAAAAATTGAAAAATGGACTACACAAATAAATTATTGACTTCCAATTTTGTCGTTGACTGCACATTAGCGCGACCCCTGTTATAGACTGCAAATTACAAAGAGGTATTTTAGGATGTCCGCTACCTCGATGTGGAATAAGCTACATGTGGTAATAATAAGTGCTCCTTCCATTTGTATCTTCCGCAAAAGACTGAAGAAAAATCTTTTATTGTAATTATTTTGTTTAATATTATTTGATTACACTTTAGAGCCGTGGTTCCCAACCTCTTTTCATCATGACCATTTTTTTGATAATTCTTAATTAAAAAATATACCATGACCCTATGAAAAATTGCATTGTTTTATTTTGGTATTATTAAACTTTAGTTAAATGATAGATTTGTATTTGAATTTATTTAAACTGTATCTAAAATGCGAGCATTTTTTTTTAGAAATTGGCTCATGACTCATGAGTCATGACCCAAACAAAAATCCCAATGACCCAAGTTTGAGTCATGAGTAGAGTTACTAACTCACCTATATGTTGGGAACCACTGCTTTAGAGAATTGTTTATACTATTATTTAAGTATCTAAATAAACTAATATTATTATTATTATTATATATATATATATATATATGTGTGTGTGAAGATACTATTCTACGGCTAGAGATATACAAGGTACGCCAGAGATGTACCAAATATACCATTCCTAATTTATTTATTTTGAAACAAAGTAAATGTTTGAATTCAACAACAGTTATAATATAAATGCAATCTACATTTTTAAATAAGGTTATACATTCAGTGAAGGTAACACTGTGTAATTTAAAGCCTAATAGATTATTATTATATATATATATATATATATATATATATATATATATATATATATACAATGCAATATATTGCATTCGAGTTGGTGTGAAACCCCTTTAAATAATATGTATCATAGAAAAATCTAGAATATATTTAATCATTGACTTGTATTGGGAAATTACCCAATACAAGTCAATGATTTTAATATAATGGAAGTACTTAGATAAGTATATAATACAAGTACTAAGATTAATGTATATTATTAATGAAACCTATTTATATAATTAATGAATTATGAATTATTATCCAATTTTAAAATTACATTACAAAATATACAATATTATATTGTATCAACGTTTTTAAATATAATATATCATACTGGTTGTTAATTATAATTCATGTATACATGAATATAACACTTATATAACTACATATCTATATTAATATATTATAAATATATCATAGTTGCTATTATAACTATAAATTAGCACAGATTTATAGTTTATAAAATAAAAAATAAATTACAAATCTATGTAAATTAGTAAACACAATCAAAGATTTTCCCCTGAAAAATGTGTAGAATCTGTGTACAATATAATTCTCGACCAATCCCAAGAACCAATCTATTTCATTTATAAATATTTAAATACCGAATATTATTATTGAATACACAACTAATATCGATAATAATTAGAGTATTAATAACACTTGCAGACAATGAGCAAGTATATCGATGCACATGTTCATTTAACTGATATCGATTTTGATGAGGTTTAATTATATTATTATTATGATAATTATAATTATAAATTAAATTTAAAATTAACTTGTAAATTAAATTCAATTTAACAATTTAAAATTGTTTCTATCCAAGGGTTTCTATAAAATATAGTTTATTTAATATATTTTTTAATTAATATATTATATTATTAAATAATGTCTTATGGATGCATTAAAGCCTTATCACATTATTTAATACATTTTTAATATTTATAATTATAATATTATTTATTAAATAATTTAATAAATAATATAATATTTATTATTATAATAATATAATATTAAATATTATAATAATAATTCTTTAATATTAAAAATAATTATATCAAATTAAATAATGTAATTAGCCTTAACGCATCTATAAGACATTATTATATAATTTAATAATTATATTATTATAATATTATCAAATATTTTCAAAATTATTTCGCATAATTATTATGATAATAATTTTGCGATGCAAAGATATGTCACTAATTAATTTTTGAAATTAATGAATAATTGCGCCATCAGTACTGCAAACTATTAATTTATAATTCTATTTTTAGTATATATTTGTTTACATTTAAATTTCAAAAATATAATATATTTTGAGTGATATATTATATATCACTATTATAAATGATTATAAATGATTATGTACATTTTTGAATACAATACAATTTAATTTTAGGTGTTTGTTTTAAAAATATTATATTACATTCAATATACAATTATTTTATAATAATAAATATGTTTAATATATACAGCCATATTCGAGAAATATGATAAATCAATAGGTCCATTTTCAATGTAAATTTATACGCATTTTGTAACATGATTAATAATTATGTAACACTACTTGATAATTTGCTTTTGTAATTATTAAAAACGATAATATTTCCACCTATATTTATAACTAATCGGTATTAATATTTATTTCATATAAATATATACAAGTGACACATCCTTGTTTTGCAAAATTCTTGTTATTATTTTGGTCTATATCGAATATGACCCATTTGTTATGATTATTATTTATGAGTTCAACTTTAAAATACAAGTTGTGGTTGTTCACAAACTAGTAAATTCGATAAATTAATACGAAGGATTCTCATTTATTGTATATAAAATGTAATTATGATTATTAATAATATACTATATTACTATATATATATATAACATTAATTATATGGCTATATAATATATCCATAATATTTATGATAAATGTAAAATATTTTAAATTTGACCTCTGCAATTATAATTAAATAAACGGAGCCATATTCGATAATCTCCATTATTTCAATAAGTATTATTGAATAATTTATTGAATCTATAATCATTATAATGATTGTAATAATTATTATAATAATGATTAGTTTACCGAAAGAATTATTAACGGTATTCAAATTTGTCCACAAATTTGAGGCATGCTCCTAGCATACGTAGAAATATATGTGACTACAGAATCTGTCAAGTCATCTGGCAAGTGTGATTACTAATTAACATAGATAAATATAGATTGAATAACTAGGTAGATGATGAATGTCTATCTGAGTTTATAATAGTTGATATCATCGTAAAGGTAATGGAAAGTTGGATTAAAGTATATTTTTACTATTGATCTAACAGTATATTCATATATTTATGTAGCTATAGGCAAAAAAGGAGTATCTGCGAAGTAGCAACAAAACAATATAAAATAGAGAAAGTGTGGTGGGCGTCCCAGCGACTATTATATTTCAGTGCTTGCAAGAACTTATATTTGTCAATACGTATATCTTATGATAAATAGCCTATATATATATATTACCATTATTTAATGCTATTATATAACATAATAACGGTAACGATAATATTAGTTGTAGGTAATAGTGCATAGATAATAAGGTTACATAACTCAGTATTATATATATATATATATATGGTATTAATAAACTAATAATACTATATTTAATACTCTACTATATTACATTGTATAAATTATTACATATTTTCATAATTTTATTTTAAAATAACATTTACATTATATAATTAAAAATACAATAAATTAATACTATATATGATACATTAATGTCATGTTTCATTATATATTTCAGCCAATATGATTCAATATATAGATATGCATTATATGTTAGATAATCATAGAATCTTTTAGTTATAATAATATTAACAATAATAAATGAAATTATTACACAAGAAATAAAATCTATATTAATAATATGTAGTGGTTGGTTATATAGAGCAAACAAATTCGTTTGAATTCGCCATACTCTACATGTACATGAATCATATATAAATCTAAAACATCAAATGTATTCTTCATAAGCTAACATATATATCCGCAGAATCCAATAGGCTAATATATCATTCCTATAAATATTATGAATAATTAATATGCATACACTTTGCTTGACAACTATAGATACAAATGAAAATCAAATGTTAGAATCATTTAGAAGCAGTTAGAAATTGAATATTTGTATTCGCATTTATTTTATTAAATCAACAACAAAAATAAAAAATAAATAATCATTTTTATTTTTTTTAAATTATATAAAATAAAATGGAATAATATTAATCACTGTGTGAAATAATTATTCTGGTGTGAATTATCAACATGTATAACTTATTGTGTCCAATATATAATAATAATTAGAAAGTATTACACCACTGCTTAGCATATCCATATCTTTTAATAACAGCAGCAGTCATCGAGATTATCCGTAGCCTCTAATAATAGTGAGCCGTTAATTGAAATAACTGCGTTAACATATTAGTATTTATTTTATAATAATGATAATTATTAATTCAATAGTGATTACTATATGAAAATTAATATTTCCCCATCTTTTTAAATTATTATATAATTTAATGTATTAATACATGAATAACAGTATGCTAAATTAATATTACATAACTTTGACAGTGATTAATACATAACAACAAAGATATATTATTTTATTATAAATGAAATATAGTAAATCCTTCCAGGATGTAGCTTTAAATCAGTGGTCATTACTACAAACAAGTGGTGTTCTATACCGGAGGCTTTGTGCCTGACCGAAACATACGTTTCAATGTTGATGCGAATCGCTTAGAAACTATTAGTATGATTCATAATCGTTCATAACCATTACAGTTACTTCTTAACCATATTACTGATTCTTCTACTATCCAACATCCAGTTTAGGTATATATATATATATTTTGCAAAGTACGTAATGATTTTCTTTTTATATTTGAATATAATATATATTATATGATCAAAATAATACGTATATATGTTTATATAATAATTTATTAAGATATATTTTAACATTATTATAAAAAATATAGAAATCTATAAAATTAGTAACACAAAAATAATACTTATAATTTCTAAAATTTATATAAGAAAAATCAAATATGATTTATTTTGAAAACATTACTTGTTATTATTATTCGAAATATTTTTACCATAATAGATTAATGTAAAATTAATATATTATATATTTAAAAATTTAGAAATATGATTTATTATGTAATATAACTAGAATATATATATATATATACTAGCCGTACCCGACCCGGCGTTGCTCGGTTTTTTATTATTTTCCTATTATCTATTATTTATTAATTATACCTATTCCTGATTCTACATAGCTATATATATACAATAAAATAAATGTTAGTTAAAATATCAATAAAATATAGAAAAATATGTGTTTAATATCTAACAAATTATTGGAAATATATTAAAAAATAAAACAAATATTACAAATATTACAAAATATGTTTTAAAAAATGTCTAAAACTCAAACTTAAACTCAAACCGTACCCGACCCGGCGTTACTCGGTTGTTGATTTTTTGCCTATCTATTATTTATTAATTATAGCTGTTCCTGATTATTCATAGTTATATATACAATTAAATAAAAGTTAGCTGACATACAAACAAATGTAGAAAAATATTTTAATATTTAAAAAATTCGTGGAAAAATATTTCAAAAAATATATTAAATAATACAACAAATATTTCAAATATTATAAAATATGTTATAAACCTAAACCCAAACCGTTCCAAATCGACTCGGTTTTTTATTATTTGCCTATCTATCATTTATTAATTATAACTATTCCTGATTTTGAATTTCTTGCTGTACCCAACTCTGCTTTACTCGTTGTTTGATAGTTTGCCTATCTATTATTTATTAATTATGGCTATTCATGATTCTGTCTTTCATATATAATAACATACATTTGTGCTAAAATTCAAAAATTTTTTTACAAATATTCGTTTTTAATATCTCAAAAATTAGTGGAAAAATATTTTAAAAATGCATAGCTAATCTTTAATTTTAATTTTTTCCAAACTATTATTTATATACAATACAATAAATGTTAGCTGACATACAAACAAATGTAGAAAAATATTTTAATATTTAAAAAATTTGTGGAAAAATATTTAAAAAAATATATTAAAAAAATACAAAATATAAAATAAAAAAAATACAAAATATACAACAAATATTTCAAATATTACAAAATATGTTTTAAAAAAATGTCTAAATCCAAAACCCAAACCGTCCCGACACGGCGATGCTAGATTTATGATTGTTTTCCTATCTATTATTTATTAATTATAACTATTCATATAACTAAATATAACTATTCTTGATTTTAAATTGCTTGTCTTACCTAACCCGATATTTCTCGATTTTCGATTATTTGCCTATAAATTATTAATTATAGCTATTCCTAATTATGCATAGCTAATCTTTAATTGTGTTTCTAACTAATATTTAATAATTCTAACTATATCCGATGTAGATCTAGAGTTGTTCTTTTTTAAGATTTATTCGTAAAATATTTTGTAAAAATACAAAAAATAATTTAAAATATTATAAAATATATTTTAAAAAAGTGTCTACAAATATTTTTTTAAATATAAAAAATATTTCAACATATTTCAACATACATAAGTAAGTAAAGTAATCAGTGATAGTGGTTAGATTATAGTTTGATCATCATCATGATTTGTGATTAACTTATCACATACGATTACAATCATATTACAATCATTGATAAGCATCAGCATAAACTATGCTTTGATTACGAACTACACTTCTAAATCATTGATTTTAATACGATTGTAATCAATGATTATTAACTGATCACTAACATAGATTCACGATCAGTTGGTAATCATGATTGTAATACAATTGTAATCGAATCAAAATCTGTGATCGTAATCAATACATAGCCCCATGATTGTAGTCTGATTACTTGTTGGATTGTAATCTGATTACGATTGTTGATTACTTAACTTACTGAGTTCCTACACGGCGTTGCTAGGTTTTTGATTGTTTAACTATTTATTTTTATTAATTATAGCTATTCCTGATTATGCTAAAAAATACAAAAAATATTACAAAATATGTTTTAAAAAAATGTCGAAAACTCAAATCTAAACCCAAACCCAAACAGTGCCCGACCCGAAATTTATCGGTTTTTGATTGTTTGCCTATTTATTATTTATTAATTATAATTAGGAATATATCTATAGAGATATTCCTGATTCTACATTTATAGTATATACAATTAAATAAAGTTTATCTAAAATACAAACAAATGCAGAAACATATTTATTTTAATATTTAAAAAATTAGTGAAAAAATATTTAAAAAATACAACAAATATTTAAAATATTCCAAAATATATTGAAAACCTAAACCCAAACCGTTCCAAATCGGCGTTGCTTAGTTTTTTATTATTTGCCTATCTATCATTTATTAATTATAAATATTCATGATTTGGAATTTATTACAGTACCCAACTCTGCTTTACTCGTTGTTTGATAGTTTGCCTATCTATTATTTATTAATTATGGCTATATGATTCTGCTTTTCATATACAATAACATAAATTGTTGCTGAAATTCAAATAAATTTAGACAATAATTAATATCTCAAAAATTAGTGGAAAAATATTTCAAAAATACAACACATATTTCCAATATTACAAAATAATACTTTAAAAATGTCGAAAACCGAAACTGCACCCTGCGTTGATCGATTTTTGATTATTTTACTATATATTATTTATTAATTATAGCTATTCCTGATTCTGTATTGCTAGTATACAACAAATATTTCCAAATATTGCAAAATATATTTTTTATAAATGTTCTAAAAATAATTTAAAAAGTATAATATTTATATCTTATAATATTTATATAATTATTATATAATTATAATATTTTAATTATATTTTAAAATAATAATATTTCAACGGTTAGTTCAAAAATATAAAAAATTATTTTAATAATATTTTTTAAAAATACAAAAAATATAAATAATATTACAAAATATATTTTAAAAAAATTTCAAAAAAATGTCTACAAAATATCCAACAACATTTTTACAAATATTTCAAAAAAATGTTTAAAAATATTTCAAAAAATTGTTTACAAATATTACTAAAAATGTTTAAACATATATCAACAACATTTTTAAAAATATTCAAAAAATTTTTAAAAATATCAAAAAAATATTTCAAATATTTCAAAAAAATTTCAAAAATATTTCAAAAAAATTCAAGAATATTTCCAAAAATTTTAAAAATATTTCAAAATTTTCAACAACAAAATTCACAAATTTTTCAAAAAAATTTCAAAAAAATATTAGCCGTACCCGACCCGGCGTTGCTCGGTTTTTGATTATTTTCCTATTATCTATTATTTATTAATTATAGCTATTCCTGATTCTACATTGCTATATATACAATAAAATAAATGTTAGTTAAAATATCAATAAAATATAAAAAAAATGTATTTAATATCTAACAAATTAGTGGAAATATATTAAAAAATAAAACAAATATTACAAATATTACAAAATATGTTTTAAAAAGATGTCGAAAATCTAAACCCAAACCGTACCTGACCTGGCGTTGCTCAGTTTTTGATTGTTTGCCAATTATTATTTATTAATTATACCTATTACTAATTCTGCATTGCTAAATATTTATATTTAATTTGTTCATAACTATTATTTATACAATACAATAAATGTTAGCTGACATACAAACAAATGTAGAAAGATATTTTAATATTTAATAAATCTAACTGTATCCGATGTAGACCTAGCGTTGTTCTTTTTAAGATTTATTCGTAAAATATTTTGTAAAAATACAAAAATACAAAAATAATTTAAAATATTATAAAATATATTTTTAAAAAGTGTCTAAAAATATTTTTTAAATATAAAAAATATTTCAACATATTAGTAGTCATACCCTACCCGGCGTTGCTAGGTTTTTGATTGTTTGACTATTTATTTTTATTAATTATAGCTATTCCTGATTATTCTAAAATATATAATTGCTAACAAATACAAAAAATATTTAAAATATTACAAAATATGTTTTAAAAAAATGTCGAAAACTCAAACCTAAACCCAAATCCAAACAGTACTCGACTCGACATTTATCGGTTTTTGATTGTTTGCCTATTTATTATTTATTAATTAGAGCTATTCCTGATCCTACATTTCTAGTATATACAATTAAATAAAATTAAACATATTTTTTTTAATATTTAAAAAATTAGATAAAAAATATTTCAAAAAACAACAGATATTTCAAATATTCCAAAATATGTTGAAAACCTAAACCTAAACAGTTCCAAATCGGCGTTGCTCGGTTTTTTATTATTTGCCTATTTATCATTTATTAATTATAACTATTCCTGATTTGGAATTTCTTGCCGTACCCAACTTTGCTTTACTCGTTGTTTGATAGCTTACCTATCTATTATTTATTATTTATGGCTATTATGGATTCTGCTTTTCATATACAATAACATAAATTGTTGCTAAAATTCAAACAAATTTATACAAATATTAATATCTCAAAAATTAGTGGAAAAATATTTCAAAAATATTTCAAATAATATTTAAAAAAATACAACACATATTTCCAATATTACAAAATATTACTTAACAAATTTCGAAAACCCCAACCACCCTGCGTTGTTCGATTTTTGATTGTTGTTGCCTATCTATTATTTATTAATTATAGCTATTCCTGATTCTGTATTCCTAGTATACAACACATATTTCTAAATATTACAAAATATATTTTTTATAAATGTTCTACAAATATTTAAAAAAGTATATTATTATATCTTATAATATTTATATATTTATTATATAATTATAATATTTTAATTATATCTTAAAATAATAATATTTCAACGAATAGTTGAAAAATATAAAAAAATATTTCAAATAATATTTTTTAAAATACAAAAAATATAAATAATATTACAAAATATATTTTTTAAAAATTTCAAAAAAATCTTTAAAAATATTTCAAAAAATTTCAAAAATATTTCAAAAAATGTCAAAAATATTTCAAAAATATTTCAAAAAATTTCCAAAATATCCAAAAATTTCAAAAAAAAATCAAAAAAAATTCAAAAAAATAGTTCGAAAAAATGTAAAAAAAATATTTCAAAAAAGCGACGCCGAAGATTTTGGATGACAAAAAATCATTTTAATGGCAAAAAGTCAATTTTTCAGGTTTTTCTGGGGTACGTGGTAAAAAATTCAAAAAATTTTCCGGACCAAGACCATACTGTTGCAAATTTATTAAGATCGGGTATAAAATATTTTCGCGACGTAACCCGGTTCTCGAGTTACCTCACCAGATACACACACACACACACACATATATATATATATATAATTAAATAGACTTTCTTTTATATAATAGACTAGCCGTACCCAACCCGGCGTTGCTCGGTTTTTGAGAATTTTATTATTTATTATTAATTATAGTTATTCCTAATTATGCATAGCTAATATTACATTTTATTTCTAACTAATATTGACTAATTCTTACTATATCCAATGTGCTTTGTTCGTTTTTAAGATTTATTCGTAAAATATTTGGTAAAAATACAAAAAATAATTTAAAATATTACAAAATATATTTTAAAAGTGTAAACAAATATTTTTTTAAATATACAAAATATTTCAATATATTAGTAGCCATACCAGACCCGGCATTAAAGGCGATCATAGAATATTGAAAATTAACAGATTAACATTGGACTATGTTTTTCTTAATAAATATACCCTTAAAATGAAGCACACTCATTTTTTTAATTTTTATTAATCTAAGGTCACACGACAGCTTCGTGAAGTTTAACATGTGAAGTTTAACATTAGATACAAATTTTGCTATATATAAAATAAATTATAAAAAAATAATTAATTTTAAACCTTTGTAATGAATAATTTGTTACCAAATTTTAACACACTATTTATTTTATAATAATGGAATAGAAAATATAAAAAATAGAATTAAAAAAAAAAAATCCTGGAAATTTCTTGGAAAGTTCTCACAGTGTAAAAAAATCGTAAAAAATTACTAAAAAAAAGATTGACAGTATGTTGTGTAGTAAAAAATAACTCAAAAAAAAATTGTATATATATATATTCTTAGAATTTCAATAGCTATAAGATGCAATGTGTTCACACACAACATTGTCTATGATCACCCTTACCCGGCGTTGCTATATTTTGATTGTTTGCCTATTTATTATTTATTAATTATAGCAATTCCTGATTCTACATTTCTATACAATAACATACATTTATGCTAAAATACAAAAAAATTTAAACAAATATTTGTTTAAAATATTTTAAAAATAATGGACATTTTTTTTTAAAAAATACAACAAATATTTCCAATATTATAAAATATGATTTAAAATGATGCTGAAAATCAAACCAAAACCATACACATACACGTTTCTAGGTTTTGATTATTTTCCTATATATTATTTATTACTTATAGCTATTCCTGATACTTCATTGCTATATATAAAATAAAATAAATGTTAGCTGACATACAAACAAATGTAGACAATTTTAATATTTAAGAAATTAGTGGAAAAATATAAAATAATAAAAACCATAAATATTTCAAATATTACAAAATATGTTTTAAAAAATTGTCGAAAACTCAAACCTAAACCCAAACCCAAACCATACCGACATTTATCGGTTTTTGATTGTTTGCCTATTTATTATTTATTAATTAGAGCTATTCATGATTCTAAATTTATAGTATATACAATTGTATAATTAATTGTAAAAATGTAAAAATATAAAAAATGTAAAAATAGTATATACAATTAATTAATATACAATTAATATTGTATATTAATTATATAAATAAAGTTTATCTAAAATAAAAACTAATGTACTATTTTTTTTAATATTTAAAAAATTAGTGATCACTCGAACAAATATTTTAAAAAATACAACAGATATTTCAAATATTACAAAATATGTTGAAAACCTAAACCCAAACCATCCCAAACCGGCTTTGATCGGTTTTTTATTATTTTCCTATCTATCATTTAATAATTATAACTATTCCTGATTTGGAATTGCTTGCCGTACCAAACCCTGCTTTACTCATTGTTTGATAGTTTGCCTATATATTATTTATTAATTATGGCTATTCATGATTCTGCCTTTCATATATAATAACATACATTTTTGCAAAAATTCAAACAAATTTAGACAAATATTCGTTTTTAATATCTCAAAAATTAGTGGAAAAATATTTCAAAAATATTTCAAAAAATATTAAAAAATACAACACATATTTCCAATACAAATTATTACTTAATAAATGTCGAAAACCCAAACCGCATCTACATTGATCATTTTTGATTGTTTGCCTATCTATTATTTATTAATAATAGCTATTCCTGATTCTGTATTCCTAGTATACAACAAATATTTCCAAATATTACAAAATATATTTTTTATAAATGTTCTAAAAATATTTTTAAAAGTTTAATATTTTTATCTTATAATATTTATATAATTATTATATAATTATAATATTTTAATTATTATCTTAAAATAATAATATTTTTATCTTATAATATTTAAATAATTATTATATAATTATAATATTTTAATTATTATCTTAAAATAATAATATTTCAATGATTAGTTGAAAAATATAAAAAAATTATTTCAAATAATATTTTTTAAAAATACAAATAATATAAATAATATTACAAAAAAATATTTCAAAAATTTCAAAAAAATTTAATAAAAATTTCAAAAATATTTCAAAAATTTCAAAAAAATTTCAAAAATTTTCAAAAAAAATTCCAACAAATTTCAAAAAAATACTTCGAAAAAATGTAAAAAAAATATTTCAAAAAAGCGACGCTGAAGATTTTAGATGACAAAAAATCATTTTAATGGCAAAAATTCAATTTATTAGGTTTTTCTGGGGTACGCGGTAAAAAATTCAAAAAAATGTCCGGACCAAGACCATACTGTTGCAAATTTATTAAGATCAGTTATAACATATTTTCGCGACGTACCCCGGTTATCGAGTTACCTCACCAGATACACACACACACACATATATATATATAATTAAATAGACTTTCTTTTATATAATAGATATTCTAGTTATATTACATAATAAATCATATTTCTAATCATATTTCTAATCATATATATATATATATATATATTCTAGTTATATTACATAATAAATCATATTTCTAATCATATTTCTAATCATATATATATATATATATATATATATATATATATATTCTAGTTATATTACATAATAAATCATATTTCTAAATTTTTAAATATATAATATATTAATTTTACATTAATCTATTATGGTAAAAATATTTCGAATAATAATAACAAGTAATGTTTTCAAAATAAATCATATTTGATTTTTCTTATATAAATTTGTATAAGTTATAAGTGTTATAATACTTATCATTATTCATCTAGTAATCCAGTATTTTAATTCTAACATATATACATTAATAACTATTTGTTATTTTTAGGATATTCATGAAGTGATTAAAGAAGCTAAAAAGGTTTTATTATATTATTATATTATCCTATAATCTATAAATTAATTATTTATGTAAATATTATTATATTAAAATAGATATTAGGTATTATAAGAAATTCTTAAATTATTTATTTAAATATATCTATTATTAACAAATATACATAATTATAATAATAGATCTTAATCATCCATCTTCTTTAAGAAGTAGATTACTACTAATACACATGATCTATAATATCAATAAAGTATGCACTAGTAGGATATGTTATAATGCAAGATACCTTCATAGTATGCTAATTAGTTTTCAGTATTCTATATAATTTTAATTGTAATAGTACTAGTAATAGTAGTAGTAGTAGTAGTAGTAGTAGTAGTAGTAGTAGTAGTAGTAGTAGTAGTAGTAGTAGTAGTAGTAGTAGTAGTAGTAGTAGTAGTAGTAGTAGTAGTAGTAGTAGTAGTAGTAGTAGTAGTAGTAGTAGTAGTAGTAGTAGTAGTAGTAGTAGTAGTAGTAGTAGTAGTAGTAGTAGTAGTAGTAGTAGTAGTAGTAGTAGTAGTAGTAGTAGTAGTAGTAGTAGTAGTAGTAGTAGTAGTAGTAGTAGTAGTAGTAGTAGTAGTAGTAGTAGTAGTAGTAGTAGTAGTAGTAGTAGTAGTAGTAGTAGTAGTAGTAGTAGTAGTAGTAGTAGTAGTAGTAGTAGTAGTAGTAGTAGTAGTAGTAGTAGTAGTAGTAGTAGTAGTAGTAGTAGTAGTAGTAGTAGTAGTAGTAGTAGTAGTAGTAGTAGTAGTAGTAGTAGTAGTAGTAGTAGTAGTAGTAGTAGTAGTAGTAGTAGTAGTAGTAGTAGTAGTAGTAGTAGTAGTAGTAGTAGTAGTAGTAGTAGTAGTAGTAGTAGTAGTAGTAGTAGTAGTAGTAGTAGTAGTAGTAGTAGTAGTAGTAGTAGTAGTAGTAGTAGTAGTAGTAGTAGTAGTAGTAGTAGTAGTAGTAGTAGTAGTAGTAGTAGTAGTAGTAGTAGTAGTAGTAGTAGTAGTAGTAGTAGTAGTAGTAGTAGTAGTAGTAGTAGTAGTAGTAGTAGTAGTAGTAGTAGTAGTAGTAGTAGTAGTAGTAGTAGTAGTAGTAATAGTAGTAATAGTAGTAGTAGTAGTAGTAGTAGTAGTAATAGTAGTAGTAATATTAATACACAAACAATAGTAATATAACACAAGCCATCTAGCATATAGCTGTGAGTAGAACTAAGATTGCAGGTATGTATAGGTATGTGGTCGCATCGAACACTAACGCATCACCACCTACATTACAAGGTCGGCGTGAAGCATTGCCTAGTGATGACCGAGACTTTGGCAGACTTTGAAGACGTCATTAAACTGCTCGATGTGTTAGTATCTGGGGGTAGGGTACGGCGGATTGGTGTGGGGGGTAGCAGGGGGCTAAGGGGTGATAGCACCGGGTTAGAGGCAGTGTGCGGCAGACTATGGTGGGATAGAACGGGGTAGGGCGGGGGTAAGTAGTGGGATCAAGTAGTGTGAGATCACAGTAGCTCTTAATCTAACGGAGATGGTCCAAGCGTAGTCTGTCAGGTGACGTTATTTCAAAAATTCAGTATCGTTGTTTATTTAGAATATTCATAATAATTCTATTATATTTAAGTGTCAACTATGTTCATTCACAACCTGTACAGGGGGATATATATATATATATATATATATATATTATATTATATTTTTATTATTTAGTAATATATATTTGATATTTTATCTATATTGATAAATAATAATGTATTAAATACCACTGTTATCACACTACCACATATCACTGTATGTTCTTCAGATATCCGTCATTCTGTCTGCCATGTTTTGGGATGCACCCAGTTCAGGTTTTATTAATAAGATTGTTATCTCTCTATTACTGTATTATATTTGTTATCACTGTTCACTATTCATTATGTAAGTTTAAATATTGTTTAGTTTGATATTATTTATTTTATTTGTCAGTATAATAGTATGATATTAAATTATAATATATACAATTATAATGTTATAATTATCTTTAAATATGTATGTATGCTTACATGTAGTAGGTGTAGGCTGTACTAGTTTACCTATAGTTAGAACTACGATACTTAGAATTCAAGAAACATTATTTAACAAACATAAACTATCTTCAGCAACTATAACCTCACTTGTAAAATTTTATAAAATATAATATTATATGTTATTCGTATTTAAAATTTATGATATTTTAAAAGTATTTAAATTTTACCTATATAATTATTTATATTTGACTATATAAATTCGAAATATACCCAAGCTATTTTAGATATACTAATTATCTAACTATAAAAACAACAGCAACAACAACGTGATGATATCTTATAACATGTGATTAACGTTTAATCTACATTAATTTCAATAACATTACTATTATATTTTATAAGTTTTCAATTATAATTCTAATATATATTATATTATAAATATATAGTATAAGTAAATATATTTTTGTATATATATATATACATTCAAATAAAATTATATTATTAAATATTTTATAAATAATATATAATAAAAATATAATCGGTAAATTTATCCAATATTTAATAATTATGATAATTTTTATTATTACCTAACTTTATGAAACACTATTTTTAAAATAATTATAAAATAGGTTTTGAATTAGAAATTCACATAAAATATATGATATATAATTTTATTTGGATTCATAACAAAATATAAAAATAATCTTATATATTTTATCTTCGATATTTGATTACTACGGTATACCCTTAAATGATTTATTATTCTTTACTATATAAATACATAAACTTTAGTTATTAGCATCTAAACTATTTATATGTGATTATTAGATAACTATGTAATATGTGTAGTAAATCTGTTATAATACCCTCTATTTATATTTACATTATCTCAAGTTTAGAATTATTATAATTAAAATTCCTATAAACCAAGAATGATATTTTCTTCTGAGAAATATTGTAATATGAAATGCTTTCTTTTTAGAATATTTCATAGTAAAAATGTATATAAAACATGAATTACTCTATTTGAATAGTTGTTATAGAAATATATAGGTCTAGAGCTCATATGCTATGTTAAGTTACAAATGTATATATGTATATTATGATATCTATCTTAACTACAAACTTAATTGCGAATTTGTTTAGTTATTTGTATCAATCTGAATCTACTGTATTTTTATCACACATTAAAAGTAATACATATCTTATAATACATTAAATATAGTATTATATATTATAATAATTATTAAATTAATTCATAATTTAAAAAATTCTTTATTTAGATAATTATTATCACTCTCGTATTGTTAATTTTATTAAAATACTAGATCATAATATTAATAAGTGTCGCATATTTCGAGAGTAATATATTACTACATTTGCATTAGAGTTCATACAATAGCCATGCGTATACTTGTGTTTATTATCAGTGTATTAACTCGGCACAATTCACTACTTCACAGGGAAGCCGTGATAAAACGCGCTGCATCGAAGAGCAGGTTAGTACTATAGGCTATACGGTGATACATGCTATTGTTACCTATCTGATGTGTGTGTGCGTGTGTGTGTGCGTATGTGTCAATATGTGGCTGTTTGTGTGTGTATTCTATATGTATAACCATTCCAGCCATTATTTTCTATGGTTAATTATATTATTAGTATTATTAGATTTAGATATTGACAAATACGGCAATGTCCAAAGTGTTAATTATTATAGAGTAAATTACCCTTTAATATATATATATTGAAACATTCTGTGTAGTCATAATGAGCTGATCAGTGATATTTCTACCTTGCATATTTCTTACATGCTAGTTAATTTATTCACAATAGAGCTTTGTTGACAGGTTTCTCTCGGTTTGTGTGAAGATATCTCTTTGATACCTATATGATTTGCTTTGTAATCAATTATACATGCATCGATATGTGTGCTCAACTCATATTACGAATATCTACTATAGATCTAAAACATGTCGTAAATACATTCTAGGATATGAAATCTGCGCTCGAAATGGTCGATAAATATCACAACAAACTTTATGCGATAGGAGAGGTTAGTGAGATACCATCTATATTCCTACATATATTCCTACCTACATTCATACATATATTCCTACATATATTCCTACATACATTCCTATCTACATTCATACATATATTCCTACATACATTCCTACATACATTCATACATACATTCCTACATACATTCCTACATATATTCCTACATACATTCCTACATACATTCCTACATACATTCCTATCTACATTCCTACATATATTCCTACATATATTCCTACATACATTCATATATACATTCCTACATACATTCCTATCTACATTCCTACCTACATTCCTACATACATTCCTACCTACATTCCTACATACATTCCTACCTAAATACCGCACCATCACTAAGGTTGGCTTGGACTTCAGACTAAAGTATGCCGAGACTGCTGAGATGAAAGATCAACAGAGAAGTTGTCTCAGGACTTGGGTTTCGTACAATTCATTATCTAATAGCTTGGTGATAACTGATGCAGGTGTATCTATTCGCTGATTTCAGTTTTTATAATTTAAAATATTAATCCAATCATCAAATTTATATTTTCAATTAGCAAACTAATATTACATTTATTGACATCTTACGTATAATTTACGTATAATCATACCATTTCTATATACTCTTTTATATTAGAAATAAATTATCATTTTTAGTATATATATATATAAACTATAGTTATCCAAATTATAAATTTCTCCTTTAAATATCAAATATATATATATATATTTACACAATAATATTATAAGTTATATACCTGACATGCTCTACGCAGGTTAAAGTAGCGAAACAGTACAACTTACCACTGTTAGTATTACATAATCACGGGTCACCCGTCACTCAAAATTTACACTCGTATATTTCAGGAATGTTCATTCCCGTTCTGCTGGCAGACCCACTCTAGAGGTTCTCTACACAGAAGGTACGTAACCAGAGCGCCGGCGGTGATGATGTCATCGTTGGGCATGACATCGTCTAGATTGTTATGTAACATGCAATATAGCAGAATTCGGTTACAGGGGTTACCGGCGCTATATTTTATTACTTTTTCTAATTGTTTTATTGAATTTATATCATGTATCTGTTATTTGTTATTTAGGAATAATTTAATATTTAATTTAATGTACTAATATGTAGTAACGTTATATATATATATATATATATATATATATATATATATATATATATATATATATTTAGTATACATATACATATTACTATTTTCTGTACATAGTAAAACAAATGTTATTTTTATTTTTATGCCAAACTTTAAATCCAATTTTCTTAGAATAATTAAATTCGCTCATCTAGATGTATTCAAATATAAATTTATAAACAAATTCTATTATTATTATTATTATCTATATTGATTAAAATATATAATGTACAGTTTATTATTATTATGAAATATAATTATATAATTAGTTGGTTATAAATTAAAAAATTATTTGTAATAAAATTATTTTTATTTGTATTTGTATAAGTATTTTTAAAATGGATTTATTTTTGATAGTTATATAAAAATATATATACATATTTCGGTAAATTTATAAAATTGCCCGACAAACAATTGCATCCATAAATTCTGTTTTAATATACTTATTTATCCTTATAACACACTGAACAGTATACATGTATTGTGATACTACTGTAAAGGGTGTACTTTTATAAAGGTACCTTTATATACCCTGCTCAGTAGTATAATATGTTACTGAGCAGGACATCTACAGTATCATCGCAGTAACATTTGTATAGCTATAAATAGAATGCAGAACTTTACTTTTTGTGTCCTTTATATACCCTGCGCAGTAGTATAATATGTTACTGTTTATTTATCTGTTTATTAATTATTAATAAGTATATATATATACTTGTTTTAATATAGAAAGAATAACATATCATACCTTTTAATTATTTTAATATATTGATTACATTTTTATTTATGCAAATTTATTATTAATTATTATTTTACTTTTATATTTAAGTTAATATACTACTTTTAATAAATAAAATTGTATTCTAAAAACTAAAATTATTTAAGTGATCCTATGTATTTTTCTAAATTATCATAATCTCATTAAATTGACACATTGAACTACAATTTTAATCGTAATTATATTGATAATATAATTGGAAATCATGTTGAACTAATTGCTTAATATTGAATATATAGCAATTGAATATTGATTAAAGTGTACATATTAAAATGTTATTATTATTGAATTTAGAATTTAATTTAGAACTTAAGTTGAACTTAAGTTAATTAGTTACCATTGACTTAAGTTGAACTTCAATTTTTGAACTTAAGTTTATTGATGTAAGTTGAATTCTGGGTTATTATATATAGGAATAGAAAATACTTTATATGACCCTTATTTATCCTTACCAGTATTAAGAATGTCCGTTATTCAGTCCTTATTCGTCCTTACCAGTATTCAGAATATCCGTTATTCAGTCCCTATTCGTCCTTAGCAGGATGCAGAAAATTACTTTGTTAGTCCTTATTCGTCCTTAGCAGGATGCAGAAAATTACTTTTTTAGTCCTTATTCGTCCTTAGCAGGATGCAGAAAATTACTTTTTTAGTCCTTATTCGTTCTTAGCAGGATGAAGATAATTCATTTTGTAGTCCTTATTTGTTCCTGCTTACATGTATAATAGATAGGCCGATTGTTACAAATAAGGACTCCTGCAGTAGTCATGTGCAGTGATTATTGTTTGTCAGGTATATGTATCTAGAAATAAATATGCTTACAATAATATTTAGTTACTGTTGATAGTAGCATCTCAATTTAAATATGTTAGTCTTTAATAGTTATATATATATATATATATATACATATTTGTATATGGTTAACTATAATGAATATATTAAACTATGTTAACTTATCTATATCTGAACTGTACGAGTGACTATCTGTACATGTGACCATACCCAGGAGCTAAAAGAGTATTAATGCACGCTTTCGATGGAAAAACTTCCCTGGCGGTAGAAGCTGCTAAACGAGGATATTATTTCTCAGTTGCCCCCATCATCCTTAGAGATGAACAGGTTACGTATCTATTAATTAGTAGTAGTAGTAGTAGTAGTAGTAGTAGTAGTAGTAGTAGTAGTAGTAGTAGTAGTTATGAATAATGTTATCGATTTAGCTAATGCAGATCGAATAAAAAGCGTACTATTATAACAAGGGCTACTTCATTTATGGTGCTAAGAGTGCTGACCTTTGTAATATATATATATATAAAATAAGATAATAATGTAATCGCTAATACTATTTATGTATTCATTACAATTATTTAATTACTAGTTATATATTATTATTTCTTCCCATGTATATATTATATTCATATTTACTTATTTAATCCATACAAAAATATAAGTAAAACTTCAGAAGCTTATATATTTAGATCTATATAACTATTGATCCATTTGATAAATCTTTTTAAAATTGTCTGCAAATATACCTAATATATAGCTAATAATATATAATTATATTTTATAATTTAATAAAATGTATAGATAGTTGTGAATATTTCAAAAATCCGGCAATATTTACAACTACAAATGCAAAGCTTATATGTCTGAACTATTTTTTAAATTTTTAATTTTGTCAGAACTCCATACTATTATAACTAGAAATTGACTTATTACGTAAGAGTTTTTTGTGTTCTATAAGATTTACTGTTTTCATACTAATGTTATATTTATAATAATTTATATTTTAATATATATTTATTCAACATAAAATGTATTATTTAATGTAACCTTGTTTATGTAATTTTAGTATACTATACCGATACTATACTTTGTAGGCATGAAGTTTAAGGGGAGGCCGCATAGCTGAAATTTGATAAAATAAAAAAAAATAAAAAAAAAAAATTATTGTAAAATATACATTTATAGAATGTTATTTAGTACCTGTTAAAAAATCAATAACGAAATCGTGTTAGAACTACTATAAAAAGTAACTTTTGTGGACCACTATATAATATAAATGTTTTATTTTATAATAATTTATTTCCATATAATATATATATATATAAATGTAACATAGTGTGTTTTTATATATTTTATTGTATTCATCTATTTATGTATTTATATATATTTTCATTTATAAATATTTGATATTTTATTTATATAATTACTTATTTATGTAAATATTATTTATTATTATTTTTAATTTATATATATATATATATATAATATAGCATATATTTAATATTTATTTACATATTATATGCATATATAAATGTAATATAGTGTGTTTTTATATATTGAAATCTACTCATTTATTTCCATATAATTGTAAAATATTGGGTTTTTATATATATATATACAATAACTATTGAATTCATAATATGTATATAAATGTAATAAATATAAAATAATGTGTTTTGTGTATTGAATTATAATATATTTATATAAAAGAATGTTTTTATTTATTGAATTATTGAATTTATAATTGAAAAACTTTGAATGCAATTTACTCAGAATAATTGTTTATCAATACCTATAGACTTCAATTGCCTACTACTCTCTGAATATGAATACAATCTATCTAATTTTTATTGATATATATATAAATAACATTTATAAGAATATAGTAATAACTTAATAATAGTATTTTTTTTATACATTTATTTTTTATGCCATTATATGAAAAAATAATATATAAATAAATATATATAAATAATTTATAAAATATATTAGAAAAAATTATTATTGTATTGTAGCTATATATACCCTTAGTATAATTTAAAAATTTCTCATATATTTATACAATATCCATTGAGTAGTAGGCTTTTGAATAACATTATGAATTTCCTATCTAACACATGTAAAATAAACAAAATGGCGGCAGTGTGCGGCCTCCCCTTAAGGAGATAATATTAGCATTGAAAATATAATATCTTATTTTATTTGCATAAATGTTATAAAAATAAAATTCATACATATATACATATAAGTATTACTACGACTACTAATGTTTACATTGCCCCAACCAATGAGGAGAGGTCAGTTATAATGTTACTTATCACACAGATGGTGAAGATGGTGAAGGCTCTGCCTCTTGATAAGCTGATACTCGAGACTGACTCCCCGGCACTAGCACCTAGGAAATCTGTTTGTATGCCCACTTATCTCTCTAGTTCTATGTGTAAGCATTTTTGTATGCCCACCTCTCTCTAGTTTTATTTTTAGGCATAATCCAACTCCAAATCTCTCTCACATTCTCTCTCAATCTCTCCTTGTATCAATGTATATATCTATCTACCTTTCTCTCTTTCTCTCTCTCTATCTATGTCTCTTCCTTTCCCCCTTTACCTCTCTAATTATATATTAATTGTACTATATTAAGTTGCTATTACTATAATCACATTAATACATGGTATATTATTGTGAACCTAACAGGAGAGAAATGTTCCGGCCAACGTTGTATTAGCTTGCGAACAGATTGCCAAAATTAAAGAATTACCAGTAAAAGATGTCGAACAAGCCCTTTGGAACAATACTCTCAGATTATTCCCAAAGATTGTTGGTTTATTGACATAGTTCTTGTATGTCACATGACTAAAATTATTCTTTTACTTTAAATAATAAATATATTTATTTTTTTTAATTTGTGAACATTTATTCTGTTTGATATGTATATTAAATGAATTATAGAATATATAAAGTAATACTAATAAAACATAAATTATAGAATTATATCTTTAATTAATACTTAGTGTTTATTACTTTAAGCTTTAAGAAGATCTTTACAAATCCGGAATTTCTGCCGTATAAATGTAAATAGATGATGATGGTATATCTAGAAACTTATTTTTAAGTATTAGTATTAATTGCAAATTTTCTTTTATATTATGTTTAGATGATATAAATATAAATATATATGTATAAATGTTATCCATCTACATAAATATAAATATAATTTATATCCATAATAGTATCAATGATTTGCGAAGCAAAGATATATAAATTGAATCAATAAATGTTAATACATTTTTTTACTGATTAGTTCGCTATATATATGTAGAAATATTATCATTTTTAATTATTTCAAAAACGAATTATTGAAGTATTGTTAAGCATGTTACAAAATATAATTTTACATTGAAAATGAACCTATTAATTTATCACGTTTCTCTAATATGGATGTATATTTTAAGAAAAATAGTTCTTATTATAAAATAATGTTATATTCTTAAAGCAAGCAATATAAATCAATTTTTATTGTATAAAATGTACAAAACTTTCATTTACAATAGTGATATATTTTTCAAATTTACATGTAAACAAATATAAGTACCAAATTAGAATATTTATTTTATAATTTTGATGGCACAATTTTTCATTAATTTCACAAATTAATTAAAGATACATATCTTTGCTTCGCAAAATCCTTGATAACTGTTCAAGTATATAATCTATATACACTATATAAATTATAATAAAACACATATTATCAGGTATTATATACTTTTTTAATAAACATAAGTATTCTATGTGAAATGAATTTTAAAATAGGTTTAATTACTATTAGGTTATCTGAAATATCATTTTTTGGTAATCAATAATAAAAATAATTATTTGAGATTTTCAAAAGTTATAGATAATTGTCTAAATGATATTTAATATTAAATATAATAAAAGAAATTAATAAAATAAATAATATAATAAAATTTATTAATTAAAAAATACTAAACATGTTTAACGCCTAAAATGATGTTTAATTTTAGTATTTCACCTATATTCTTCACAATATAGGCTATCCACCTATATTGTATGAGAGAGTGGGGAGCCAATTTATATAAAAACTTATACTACAGAAAATGGGGATACCTGGGCCACTTTAATGTATTCTTAAATCATATAATATAATCCAATTATCAAATTAAACAATTAGTAGTTTTTTGTTAGATTTATTAGTTGAAATATAGATAGTTTTGTACTTTAACAGATAAATCAATATCGAAATATTTAATATTTTGTTGCTTTTCATTTGATTACAATTATTTACATATAATGTTAACATTTATATTTGTATTGATAATGATTTCACTATATTCTATATCAGGAATGGAAAATTTACCAGCTTTTTTTGGTAGATTGTCAATAGAACTCTCAATTGTAATCATTACTAACTTTTTATATTTATTGTGAGCAAATAATTATTTGTAAAAATATAATGTATGCTACATTACATTCATATTTGTTAGTTAGTTTAATGTATATACATAATTATATAATTCAATAATAAAATATAATGAATACTAATTCAGAGAATTATACAGTATAGTATTGCCACTATAAGATACATGTGACCGCTTACTATAACTGGTTACTAATTATAGAATCACAATTCGTCATACAAACTTTGAAATAAAACACAATTTGTTAGGAGGAAATTTCCCATCCCTCTATTATTTTCATTACATAATATAGGTTATAAATTATATAAATAATATATAAATATATATATATATAAATAATAACACATATTCAATAATAATAAATAATTTTAGATACATTTATAAACAATGGTTCACCTCTCCCCAATACGGGTGCTTCAAGTGGGACTACCCTATCCTTTTGCAGATGTTAATTAGAGTGCTCATAAAATAAATTGAATACAGAATTTGTATGTTTTATAATACCATAGTTAATATAATATATAAATAATATATAATATTATATATCAAACTATATATATGTATGATTTATATATTTTAAATTAAGTACATATATATTTTTACTAGAAAGGGGTTGTTGTAGCATATATTTGTACGTTCCGGATGACACTGTAGTTTGTCCTTATTATTGAAGAATGGGTGTTAGTATTATAGATTTAAAAGACCTCTAGAAATATACTAATAACATAATCAATATTTAATAAGAAATATAAACTTGGTTGTTTTTTTTTGTAGAAATGGCGTAATTTCTTAGATAATAGATTATTGATTTTTATATTAATACATTTTATATGATGATGGTTATGATGAATAACAGTTTAGCAAGCAGTAAAAGTAGGCCAACATTGTAGGCTCCTCACTTCTGTGGAAAGAAAATAATAATAATCAAATAAATATCCACGTTTTTGTAGGCTTATTGACGGACAATTGTGTCCGCTAATGAGGAGTAGTTGCATGATTAATTCAAGAAAACTTGGATAAGGGTATATACGAAGAGTACGATAAGCAGGAATTAGATGACTTAAATATAGCAATAGCTTATGCGAGAGGGTTTTTAGAATGAACGAACGATTTAGAAATACTAGATGCAGGGTATAACAAATTATAATGTGATAAAGACGGACAGGTTTTAACTGCGGTTAAGGTGCCGCATATCACGTACTACACGACACCTACTGGCAGTGTACCGTGTGAACAGTCGGATGCAAAGTGTAATGAACGAGATTGGGCGATTAAATTAATGAAATAAATATAATAATATATTTATAAAAATTGGTGTTTCGGCAGAAGTAATGTATTCGGTCCGCTTGCTAAATGGCGAGATGATGGCGAGATGACTTGTGTAACACCGGATTACTAACTGGTATGTAATAAATATGATATAGAAGATTTATAGTTGACATTTATTTTTATAAATTTAAAAACTTAGTTAATGAATTGTAAGTTTAGGGGAAAGTAACCTAATACGGACAATTTAACAATAAATGGTCTTAACATTTTATGACTCAATATTTTTATTCAAAAATTACAATTTATTAATATTATATGATTATAGATATTATTGTGATTTTAAAATTTTATTTAATCTTTTTATTCAATAGATAACGTGGGTGTCCGTATTCGGTACCTATGTCCGAATAGGAACATCCTGTGTTATAATACGGACACCCTATATAGGTACCACTACACCCTACCACTAGATAAATTGTATATTATTGATGAAACAATCAGATAAAATATAATTACATTATTTATAATTAATTTTATGAATAATTTAATATAATTTAATTAGTAATTAATTTATTTAGTTTTATTATTTTTTAATTAATGATACAAAAGATATAGCTTCATTGGTTTTTATAAATATTATAATGCACAAGATTTTGATGAAAATCAGAATAGTTCACACGCTGCGCGCTGATTGGTTATAGGGTGTCCATATAAGACATGTAAGACATCTAAAGTGTCCGTATTAGGAACTTATATGACCTCTAGATATATGCTTATAACTTAATTAATATTTGATAACAAATATAGAAATTATGTAAATAATGTTTAGAATGCTTTAGTTTTTAATAATATAGTGTTCTATTTTATATCGCTACATTTGTATATCTTGAGAAGGTTTTAAGTGGATTTTTTTTTAATTTAACGTAATAAAAAAATCAGTTTATTGGATATATCGCAATATTTTGAATAATTACAAAATAAAAAATTATTTTTTTAGACTATTTATATAATTATAAATATTGTATTCATTAAATATTTTTTTGTAGTATTTATGGTTTCTGAGATACCGAGAGTACTATCAGAACACGTGTCCGACGGACACTGTCCGTATTCAGTTACTTTCCCCTATAGGATATATATTTTATTGGATATACTACTTGAAGAATAATTAAAGAATCAAAAATATTTAATTAGGATAATATAATAAAGATATATAAGAAGATACCTAAAGATATATAATAATTATTATTATTATATATACAATTATAACACTTTTATAATTACATTTTTTATATATAATCCTATAGGATTGATGGTTTATGAGATACAGAGGGTCCGTATTAGGACACTGTTAGGCATTATCAATGACTTGATATTAGTGTCCTTGGTATTAGTGCACTACCTTTATTATGTTCTTCGGGTAAACACCACTACAGTACTGGTCATACAACCTAATATGCGAGTATTTCTTTGTGTTTAGTATTAACATTTGTCATTGAATATGTATATAGGGGAAAGTAACCTAATACGGACATTTTAACAATAAATGGTCTTAACTTTTTATGACTCATTATTTTTATTCAAAAATTACAACATATTAATATTATATGATTATAGATATTATTGTGATTTTAAAATTTTATTTAATCTTTTAATTCCATAGATAACGGGGGTGTCCGTATTCGGTACCCATGTCCGAATACGGACACCCTGTGTTATAATACGGACACCCTATATACCTCTAGATAAACTATATATTATTGATGAATCAATTAGACAAATTACATTTACGTTATTTAAAATTAATTTTATAAAAAATATATTGTAATTTAAATAGTTAATAATATATTTATTTTTATTATATTTTAATTAATAATACAATTTAAGTATCTAAATAATATTTTTTTTAGAATTAGCTTTATTGGTGGTATTAATATTATAACGCACGCAATTTTTATGAAAATCAGAATTGTTCATACGCTGCGCGCTGATTGGTTATAGGGTGTCCGTATTAAGACATTTAGAGTGTCCGTATTAGGAACTTATATGACCTTTAGATATATGCATATAACTTAATGAATATTTGATAAAAAATATAGAAATTAAAAATAAAATTTTTAGAATGCTTTATTTGTTGATAATATAGTGTTATATTTTATATCGATACATTTGTATAATTTTGAGAAGGTTTTAAGTTGACATTTTGTTTCATAATTTAAAAACGTAATACAAAAATCAGTTTATTGGATATATTAGCAATATTTTGTATAATTCAAAAATAAAAAATACTTTTTTAGACTATTTTTATATTTATGAATATTTTATTCATTAAACATTTTTTTGTAGGATGTATGGTTTCTGAGATACCGAGAGTGTCCGTATTCGGGCACTGTCCGTATTCGGTTACTTTCCCCTATGCCTATATATATATATATATACTAGCCGTTTTGGCCAGGTGTATGTGCGGATAGTTGAAAATTATGAGTTATTATTAGAAAATTGCATGATCTAGGTGTATTTTAGAAATAAGAAATATATTATTTATTTGATTTAAATTAATTATGTTATAAAAAAACAAATGTTAAGAAATTAATATAATATACATAATACATGGGAGTTAGCCCTATCTGAATTAGCCCTATCGGAGTTAGCTCTATCTGAATTAGCCCTATCGGAGTTAGCCTTATCTGAATTAGCCCTATATGAATTAGCACTATCTGAATTAGCCCTATCTGAATGAGCCCTATCATAGTTAGCCCTATCTGAATTAGCCCTACGGAGTTAGCCCTATATGAGTTAGCCATATCTGAATTAGCCCTATCGGAGTTAGCTCTATCTGAATTAGCCCTATCTGAGTTAGCCATATCTGAATTAGCTCTATCTGAGTTAGCTCTATCGGAGTTATCCCTATCTGAGTTAGCACTATCGGAGTTATCCCTATCTGAATTAGCCCTATCTGAGTTAGCCCTATAGGAGCACCTCGTCTCTAGATAAAATAAGTTATATGTATTCGTATAAGAACTGTATAACTATGAAATAAATTAAAATAAATTTAATAAGTCGTACTACGTATACAATATCGTATACGAGATTACTAAATAAGTCGTACGAAATTACCTCGTACGAGATTACTGGTAACCATGAATCTCATTGGATGAATTTAATTTTATTAAAAAGCGCCACCTATTGAATATTCGAGGCGAATTAACAAATTTAAATTTGTAATCATTAATCTTAATTTGTAAATTCACTTTAATATATGAGAACACAGTACAGTGTAACATTTTAATAGTGCATATTAAAGAGGATTAAAATATAAGTATAACTGGTGTCTTCCGATCTTGCATTTATTTCTTAAGTTCGTATCATCGTCGCTTCGCGACGATGCCGCATTGTTATATGTTTGGAGAAATATATATATAGATATATATATATATATATATATATATATATATATATATATATATATATATATATGATATAGCCTATAAAACATTTATCGATTAATATTTCTGATATAGGTAGAATACCAAAATACATTTCACATATTTATTAATATATTTTTGATAATTATCTAGTAAATGTGGGTAGGTATATATATATATGTAAATAATTGAAATATATTAAGTTTTATTATAAATTGTTTCTATTGATTACAATAGGATGTAATTTTGTAATATTATAGAGAAAACATGAGAATATTAATTTATTTTAATATTTGTTTATTTACAATAACAACAACGAAATTTAATTTGTTTTCTAATTAAAATAGTCAGTTGTTTAATATTAATTAAAATATTAAGTACATAATTACTGAATCAGAAATAATAACTATTACTTAAATTAAAGCATGACCTTTATATCTAAGTTCTTAAGATGGTTTAGATTTTCTAAAAACTCTAATAGAAAAACGAAACCCACCAAAATAAATATAGGTTATTATAATTATAGTTGTAGAATGTAAAATAATATATCTCTATAGGATCCTACATATATTAATGTAATATTATAATATATATATATATGAATACTATAACACCTATAATAGGGGAAAATAACCTAATACGGACACTTTAACAATAAATGGTCTTAACATTTTATGACTCATTATTTTTATTCAAAAATTACAATATATTAATATTATATGATTATAAATATTATTGTGATTTTACAAGTTTATGTAATCTTTTAATTCCATAGATATCGGGGGTGTCCGTATTCGGTACACATGTCCGAATACGGACACCCTGTGTTATAATACCCTATATACCACTAGATAAACTGTATATTATTTATGAATCAATCAAACAAATGATAATTACATTATTTATATTTAATTTTACGAATAATTTAATATAATTTAATTAGTTAATAATTTAATTATTTTTATTATTTTTTAATTAATAATACAATTTAAGTATATAAATAATAAAAAAATTAGATTTAGCTTTATTGGTGGTATTAATATTATAACGTATTAGTGACTTATATTACATATATATATATATATATATATATATATATATATGCTTATAACTTAATGAATATTTGATAACAAATATAGAAATTATATATATATAATTATATAATATATATAATTTTAGAATGCTTTATTTTTAATAATATAGTGTTATATTTTATATCGATACATTTGTATATTCTTGAGAAGGTTTTAAGTTGAAATTTTGTTTTCATAAATTTAAAAACGTAATAAAAAAATCAGTTTATTTGATATATCAGCTATATTTTGAATAATTAAAAAATAAAAAATACTTTTTTTGACTATTTATATAATTATGAATATTTTATTTATTAACATTTTTTTTTAGATTTATGGTTTCTGAGATACCGAGAGTGTCCGTATTCGGTTATTTTCCCTATACAAATAAAGATAATTTTATCAATTATATAAATTCAAAGCTAAATAAAGAACTAGTTGAAGAATCTATTATAGATACACAAGTATATAATAATAAGGATAATTCATCAGAATAATTAAAATCTAATAAATATTTTATCAAATTAGATAATTAAAAGTCTATGATAAATATACTTTTAAGAATAAATTGATGTTAAAGGATACTGATTATAATATAAATAAAAAACATTCTACTAATATAAATAACTTATTTTATAATACCAGATAATTATTAAAATCCTAACAAATTACTAATACATGAGTATATATTATATACTATATAATAATAATGTATATAATAGGGTATATATTAGTATAGATAAAACAAATAAAATAATAATTACAGATATTACATAATTAAGTTATTATAATAAATAGAATTTAAATCTATAGGTTCATATTTGATTGCATAATTATTTAGTTATATTTTATATATTTTAATACATATATTTTTTACATTTATTAATCCATTTATTTTATATTTATATACATTTTTATATTTTTACATTCTTTTACTTAACATATAAAATGATAAACAATGTTAATTGTCCTTCTGACATTAATGATATTGAATTTATATATAATGTTTATAATAATAGTGATAATATCAATAATAATACTAAATATATGTCAGATGATTTTATGAATATAATTCCAAAAATAATTTGTAATTATTTAAATATTGATTCAATAGACATAGAGTTTAATCAAGGAATTTCTATAATACATATAAATGCTCGTAGGTGTTATTAAACATTTTGATGATATCATTTTTTTATTAGATGAATGTAAATTTAAATGAAATGTTATTACTGAATGTAATTACTGAAACTTGGTTTCAAGAAATAAATAAATATATTTATATAATTGAAAAATATAATAGTATTCATGTAGTTAGAAATAATAATAAAGTTATCATAAATAATAACGTTGGTGGTGGTGTATCTATTTTTATTCAAGATGATTTGAATTATAATACATTAGATAATTTATGTATATCAATACCGAATTTTTTAGATATAGTCACTTTATCATTAAATATAATTGATACAAATGTAATTATTAATGGGATATATAAATCTCCGAAATCAAATATAATTAATTTTAGCGATTTTATATATAATACTTTTAATATGTTTTCAGTAAGTAATAATTTATTTTTAGTTGGGGATTTTAATGTTAATATTTTAGATGTTAATAATAATTATAATAAACATTTTATAAATACAATTTATAGTATGGGATGTTTTCCTTTAGTAACCAGACGAACGCGATATGGAAATACTATAAATTCATTGATATATAATATATATTATAATGTTAATGCAAATCTCATAAGTAACGGGATTATAATTAGTGACATTAGTGACCACTTACCTATTTATGTTATATATGATAATAATAATAATAAAAAAATAAAAAAATACTTCAAATAATATAAATTTATAAGAAAAATAATTGATAAATCGATACTAAAATTTAGAGAAAGTATATATAAATATGATTGGGATTATATTTATTCTAATAATGATATAAATTCAATATTTACTTATTTCATTGATAACTTAACTTTAATAAAATTATATAACATTAATTGTCCAATGATAAAAGTCAAAGAAAAGAGTAAAAATAATAAACCATAGTTATATTTTAGTCTTATTAGATGTATAAATAAAAAAAATAGAATGTATAAGAAATTAATAAAACATTGTACAATGGAATCATTTTATTTTTATAAAAAATATAAAAATATTCTTACATTTCTATTGCGTAGGTCTGAATATTTATATTATTTATTTAAAATAAATAATAATATTAATAATAGTAAATAGGTCTATATATTTGGTCTATAACAATAAATTATTAAATAAAATAAAATACAATCTAATGAAGAATTAAATACTCATTCATCTGAAGAATTTAATAATTATTTTAGTACTATAGGTATAGAATTATCTGATCAAATAAAAACAAATTTATGTGATAATAATATATATACTACAATGACAAATAAATATAATAATAATTTTTTTTTACCTACATCAAGTTTTTAAATTCAGGAAGAAATTAGTAATTCAAAACTTAAATATAGTAATGATTGTTCAGACATAAATATGTTTTTAATTAAAAAAATTAGTATTGAAATTGTTCCAATTTTATCATATTTGTTTAATAGAGTTTTTTCTGAAGGGGTTTTTCCTAATATTTTAAAAATAGCTAAAGTGTACCATTATTTAAAAAATCTGATGTCTAAACCAGAAAATTATAGGCCAATTACCTTGTTACCCATATTTTCTAAAATTATAGAACAATTAATAAAAATTAGAATATTAAAATTGTTATATACATTTAATATAATAAGTCAATGTCAATATGGGTTTAGAAATAAAATTTCAACAGCAGATGCTTTAGTAGATGTTATTGAAACTGTTTGTGAAAATCTAAATAAATGTGCTATATTATCGATTGATCTACGTAAAGCTTTTGATACATTACATCATTATATTCTTTTAAAAAAGCTATATGTATGGGAATATAACCTATGTATATGGGATAAGAGGTATTTCTTTAGACCTTTTAAATAGTTATTTGTCGAATAGGATGCAATATGTATTTAATAAAAATATTAAGTGTGGAGTTCCACAAGGATCTGTATTAGGACCAATTTTATTTGTATTATATATAAAAAATAAATGATCTACCTAATATATCCTCTATTTTCAAACCTATTTTATTTGCGGATGATACAACCTTAATTTTTTCGGATACACATATTTCAAAGCTTGAGAATAAAATGCAATGTGGAATTGATAAATTATATATATGGCTAAATATTAATAAATTATCATTAAATATAGATAAAACTAATATTTTATTATTCAATATAACAAATATAAATGATAATGTGAAATAAAACTTACAATTGATAATAAAGAAATACGTAACGTAGAAAAGATAACATTTCTGGGTATTATTATTGATAATTATCAATAAATTATATAAATTATCGATTATTATAATAAATTAGAATGGAATAGTCAAATACATTATGTATGCACAAAGTTATCTATATCAATAGTTATTGGGTGAAAGACTCGACAAGCCATGCTTTTTCTTTCATCCAGGCTATTGCCAATCTGATATTATTATTATTATATAAACTTGAGAAGCAGAATGATAACGCTATAAATACGAGCGTATCCGGGTACTTCATGGGACTATAGACTAATGTCTGTGTATACGTTAGTGAGCAAAGACTGTGAGGAGGTGCCCCTTATTGTCTGTGTTAGTGTGTGACTAATAACATGGCTGAGATGTCGCGGTAACAGTAACACACATAGGGGAAAGTAACCGAATACGGACAGTGCCCGAATACGGACACTCTCGGTATCTCAGAAACTATAAATCATACAAAAAAATTTTTAATGAATAAAATATTCATAATTATAAAAATAGTCTAAAAAAGTATTTTTTATTTTAGAATTATACAAAATATTGCTAATATATCCAATAAACTGATTTTTGTATTACGTTTTTAAATTTATGAAAAAAAATGTCAACTTAAAACCTTCTCAAGCTTATACAAATGTATCGATATCAAATATAATACTATATTATTTAAAAATAAAGAATTTTAAAAATTGTATTTTTAATTTCTATATTTTTATCAAATATTCATTAAGTTATAAGCATATATCTAGAGGTCATATAAGTTCCTAATACGGACACCCTACATGTCTTAATACGGACACCCTATAACCAATCAGCGCGCAGCGTATAAACAATTCTGATTTTCATAAAAATCGCGTGCGTTATAATATTAATACCACCAATAAAGCTAATTCTAACAAAATTATTATTTAGATACTTACATTGTATTATTAATTAAAAAATAATAAAAATAAATAAATTATTAACTAATTAAATTACAATATATTTTTTATAAAATTAATTATAAATAACGTAATTTTAATATGTCTGATTGATTCATCAATAATATATATTTTATCTAATGGTATATAGGGTGTCCGTATTATAACACAGGGTGTCCGTATTCGGACATGGGTACCGAATACGGACACCCCGTTATCTATGGAATTAAAAGATTAAATAAAATTTTAAAATTACAATAATATCTATAATCATATAATATTAATATATTGTAATTTGAATAAAAATAATGAGTCATAAAAAGTTAAGACCATTTATTGTTAAAGTGTCCGTATTAGGTTACTCTCCCTACGTAGAGTATCGTTACCCTCACATAAACAACATCTTATATGTGGTATTGATGGTATGGTCTGGCAGTTAACACCAGTAGGCGTATTCGTAGGCGTGTTCGTATACGACCATCAGGTAACCTATAGGCATCAGATAACGATTACACAGCTAACGATGTTGATTGTTGTTTATATACACTTAATAGTATAAATAACTATCACAGGAAACGCGGCCCTCCTATTGGCAATATATATATATATATAAATATAAATATAAATATATATATATATATATATATATATATATTTATACATACCTATTAACATAATATGATTACATAATATTACATGATTAAAGATGCCGATGCACACGACGAGAATATGTCCATAATAATGAAGAGAAGCGACACGTCGATATTAAACAATGCCTGTGGAGACCATCGTGAGACCACGCCCACTTTGATTGAGCAGGAAAAGGCTACTTATCCTCAGATTATGACGAAGGAGTTACACAATGAAAGTATGATATCACTACAACTACAACAACAACAACAACAGCAGCAGCGACAGCGAAATCAACAGCGACGACGACGACACGAACGACGGCGACAACAGCACATACGACAACAACAACAACAACAGCAACAACAACAACGGCAACACCAACAACAACAACAGCAACAACGACAGAAACAACGACGACAGAGACGGCGACGACGAGAGCACATACGACTACAACAACAGCAGCAGCAACAACAACAACAACAACAACAACAGCAACACGCACCTCGACCTTTGGATGAATCACCTTCCACGTTTAAAACCGTTATCGTTCGAAAGGGATTAATTCAAAATAACGACTCTGTATATATGTCATATTAACTACATTTAGTTAATCAATTATTACAGATGATCACATTGATATGTATACTAAAGTATATATTTTATGTTACAAGTAAAACATAATGATATTTATATATTGTGTTTATATATTCCTATTTTAAAATTGCAATTTCACATGTGATAGTTATTATTCCTTAAGAATTTCCTATTATGGCCTTAATTATAGTATGTAAAGAGTAGAATTATAATGATTGTATATATATATATATATATATATAGATTAATATTATTAGAATAAAATTTAAAATCTACTTCTATATTTCCTTTTTCATATAATATTAATATATTATTAATAAATATATATATATAATAGTAATATTATATTTTTATTAATATCATAATATATGTTGAAAATATATGTTGTATACAATACAAACAGCGTATATAAATGTAAACCTCAATATGTCATTGATGTGTACAAGTTATAAATTATTGTTATAGACAATTGTCAAATTAGTAATATAATACAAATAGTAAACACATTCTTGTGTTTTGATTTATAATTGTTTAATTTTCATGATCAATGGATGATAAACAAGAACTAGCCGGATCATTAGTAGGTATTTAATTAAGAAGTAATCCTATATAAACGTTACGATTAATATCGGCGTATATTACCTTCTCGGATAACTATATGGATGTAGAGTTAGCCAGTGATTCATGGACCATGAGTCATGTTAAAACATTAGTCACTCGTTATTAGAATAGTCACACAATAGAACAGCGGGCGGACCACGTGTTCGTAGATATTTTACATTAAGAATCATAGAAATAATATAAATATTATATAGGATATACAACAATGAACCATGAACAAAGTTAATCCATTTACAACTTTAAAATATTGATAAGTATTTCTCTAATTAGAATATGTAAAATATATTATTATAAATTAGTATTAAATATTATTATTATATAGTATATATACTATAGTATTATTAGATAATATAAATATAAACTCGACTTTTAAATTTCCTATATTATTGAATGATTCTTCATATTTTGTTAATAATATATAATAAATGGATTTATACATATATACCTATAAGGTATAGGACTTATACCTATATGTATAGTACACTTAATTAAATATAGTACTTCATTATTACTATTTTAAGGTTATGTTTCACCAAAGTACAAATATCTATTGAAATGTACCATTTAGTTATCATCTACCTATATTTATAATTGTTGATTATTTGAAATTAATTAGTCCTTGAATAATATATAGTAAATATACAGTAATATTATTTATAGAGTTTTCAATGATCATTCTATTAAAATATCATAAATACCAGTTAAATGTGTTTGGTTGAACATAATATTGATAGTGAAATTGTATTTATTTATAAAATATCTCGGTAATATATACAATTAATATTTGTGGAAGTGTCATTAGTGGTGGTGTTTAAATAATAATGGTAATAACCGGTATAGGTACCCTATGTACCCTGCCTATAGGTACCCTATGTACCCTGGTTATAGGTACCCTAGATACCTTAATTATAGGTACCCTATGTAGCCTATAGGCATACCTACAATACAAATTATAAAAGTAACTAGTGGGAGTGACATGGTAGGTTAACCTATTGTTAGCAATTGCTATGCTAATCATATAGGTTTAATAGTATGATTTAATATTAATTTGTGATTTAAATATAGCATAACTGGTGTCAAATTTACCATTTTATTTTGTATATTTGGCCTATAGGCCTTTCTATAGTTTGATAGCCATGCAGTGAAACGGCGTTTACCAAATGTTATAGATCGATCCTCGTAGTTTTAGCAGAGGTGGCAGACCTAGCTGTCACTCTATACACTGACAGAGTATAATCAACATGTTGATTTGGGCATACATTAATTATGGAGATAGTATACTTATAGATAGTATGCATTATACCGTTCAATATATACCAGTATATCAGTGAAGAATTAATAAAAGTTGCAGAGTTTTATAGTAAATAACCTGTTAGACCAGTTTAGTTATTGTTAAATATAATATATACTATATATATATGTGATGTAGTAGATTTTCGATTGAATATATTTATGATTGATCTATTTAGTAAGCAGTAAAGTTTAGTTAATAACTATAGTTTTGTATCGATTAGTGTAGAGTTGCAGTAGTTGAGGAGGGACATCGTAAGTGCTTTGGTGAGGGGTTTAGTAGTATACTATAGTATACTACTAAACCCCTCACCAAAGCACTTACGTATATATACTATATTACCTATAGGTAAGTAACATATATATACGACTATATACAGTCTTATTTTCCGTCCTGTAGTATATTGGTGGTATGATATTTTAGTAATGTTATATGATACGACTAAATAAGTTTACAAAGTATGCCGAGACAAAGGTATTTAACTTTATTTATGGGGATAAATGGAACATTGTCAATATAAAATATTGGGAAATTTAGGGCGTCGGGAATATCATCTAATCCCATCAACCGATTTATAAACTAAACTAGTTTTACACATATGTATATATTGATTATGTAATAATAATATAATATCACAATTATATATATATATATATATATATATATATATGCTATAAGATATGTACAATTATAATATAATGAAAATCGTTAATTTCGATTATAACTTTTATTGAAATCAAGCTGCTGATTGTTTCATAATTACATATATTTCTTTTCGAGCTTTATATGAGGTTATCCTATAGGATATGTACAATCCTATAGGATGTATACAAGCTTGCCACATCAAGAATATATCATCATTTTACAATGACAATGGGCCAGATTTCAATTTCCTATGAGCATAGTTATTATTATGTACTATTAATATATATATATATATATATATATATATATATATATATATATATATATATACATGTGTGTGCGTATGTGTGTATGTGTGTGCGACGTTATGCGCCATGCGTGTGTATATTTATGTATGTGTATTTGTTAACATTTATATTTATTAAGATATTACTGAATACATATAGTTAGTATTATAACTATCGCAACATGCACTGCACTATAGTGTATACAGCATATCGTTATTTAATCACTAGTGAATATTGTTATCAACATGATGAATAGCTCGGATTAACCTATCTAAATGATACGTTATTCATTTGTAACTCTACATAACTAAAGGGGCATGCGCACAGAGATTCCACAGCTTTTTCCGCTGCGTTTTTGCAGCTTTCTGTAGCTTTTTTAGAAGATGGACATGCTCAATATTTTGTATTTTTTAGGGAGAATATCCCCTATACAATGTTAATAAGTTAGATTTACTACACAGTTTATTAAATCTCAATTAGAAAATCGGTACAACTTAAAATAACTCTATAGTAGTAGTTTACTATAGTATACAATCATATGATTAGAAACATTGACTTTAAGTATTGCTCCTTTGAAATATATAATTAATATATAAATTTAACTTAAATTATATCATATATAGATGCTATTATTAAAAAATATATATACTATATAGGTATATAATATATTATATATCGTTATATTCATATATTATCTATATATATATATATAATTATCCTATGGAATCTTTTATCGTTAATTTAATATCCATTTGAATGATTTTATTTTATAGCAGTATTAAGTACATTTTTCTATTTATAATTATAGCGGATCTTTGTAATTATTATATTATCTATACTCCCATACCTATTATAACCTACCTAGGTAACATACTCATTTAGTTAAACATAAACAACTAGGTTATTTATAAATCTCTTCTGAAACAAACACTAGTAACCTACTTCTCTTCAATTCACTTACACATATACTGTACTTATATTTTACATATACATACATATTCAACAATTATTGACCACATTTCATATTTTCAGAAAACACTGACATATGTATATGAAGAGATCTTCATAACATTTACAGAACACCATAATTTAGTATCGAATGTATTAATTTTACATCAAAATTCATCATCAAAATCGTTCACATTTATTATAGTAAATATAAATATATTAATGATGTTTCTAGGACGTCACCACACTTACTAACACATGTATATAGCTACATATGCGTTAGGTATACTTACATGTATGTTAGCCGTAACTACCAATACATTACGAAATCTATTATATTCCATTACGTGACTAATACACAAATAAATATCGACCTACCGGCTATTACACGTGCTAATATATCTCATTAAGGACATCAATGTATAATCAAGGACATGTCCTTGATGTCATTATATCGCTGTAATAAAGGATTACAACTTTATTTTAAATATAGGTAGTCAGTACATTCAATTGTGTTTAATGCATAGAGGACACACACACATGTCCTACATACATTGAAATCAACTATTCCTAACTATCAACAAACAACAATCATACCACGTGACTTATATCTATAGCTATAGCTATATATAGCTCACTACTATAGCTATAGGCCAATACTATTATTAATGTAATGACAAGTTTGAGATTATTACTTATCTAATTTATAAATTATCGAAATAGGTTTAAATACTTTTGATAAACTATAGTTTCTACTTTTTTTAAACATATATGTTTAGGCTTAAAACCACGAGTTATACACGCCTGCTGTTAATTATTCACATAGTTTCATAACTACGCTCGATCACTGTTAGCACGAGGACACTCTCGACACGTGACCACTGACTCATTAATATCACGTGACTTCATATTACGCAAGAGTTGGAAATGAGGAGGAGAGCTTACCCTCCTTTACCGGACGATACGCCCCACTTACTACTACCCTATATTACAGTATAATACTCTATATATAAAATGGTGTACTATATATAGTTGTATTATAACACAGGTACAATATTCTATAGGACTTGCCTATTTTGCGATTACATTATACACATATTTATTTCTTCACATGTAATAGCCCCATCTAATATCCCCTTACTATATACTAATAATAATCATTATCTTATAGATATACTATTTATTGGAGTATTATAGTTATTAAGTGATAAATTAAACGATATATAATATATATATATATATATATATATATATATATATATATTATATTTATGCATAACAATATACTAACCGTTATATCAAATCCATTTTATTTTGAATCTATCAGGAGTGTTAATATATTCATACATGTATATATATATATATATATATGTATATATATGGTGATATTTTAGTGTATTAGAACTTATCACACATGATCACACCCATAGGTCACGTGTCCACCATGTACAGGACACGTGTACGTTACAGCTGTAATATAGGAGATAATCATGGACGATAATAATTAATACAAAATAAAACAATTTATAAATATAGTAATGAAGTCTAATTAGTTTAAACTAAGTGAATATTATTCATATTATATTAATGTAAGATTTACGTTATAAAGAAAGGATATGAATGGGTTGAGATCTAATAATATATATAATACTATAACTAATAATAGAGATAGGATGGGAGTTTCATATATAGGTAACTACATAGCTGAAAGCACGATATGAAAGGAATGACACGTGGTGGCAAGTCAGGGACAATGGAACGTGAGGAGGTTAGTGAACATAGTAGAAGTTAATAAGGTAGTCACGTGAATGGTATGATGATGATGATATTAAGTTTATTAGCACTAAAATAGGGTCATGTAGACCCCTTCGCTCGTGCGGGAAGAAAATAATAATAAAATAATAGTAATACGATAATAATTTAATAATAATATACCACGGACAACAATACTAAATAATATAAAGGACTATTATATACTACAGTCTTCATTGATATGGTGTAGTGTTATATACTACAAACTGCATTGATATAGTATAGTGTTATATAATAATAAGATAATAATAATACAATAACAATTCAATAATGATATACATTTAATATAACACGGACACAAATAATAAGTTGGATGATTTAATGATTATGGGTAGAGAGAAAAGAAGAAGTAAGATTTATAATTTTTTTGTGGGATCTAATAGAACGAATGGTAGGAGGGAGGGAATTCCATAGGGTTGACCGGAATTTTTAAAAGCTCTAGAATTTAGGGAAGTTTTACTAGAGTTATGGGAGATAAGTAGAGGAGCATTTTGATAACGAAGAGAAGATAATATAGTACGTTTTTTAATTAGATCAGAGATATAGCTAGGGGTGAAAGAATATATTGATTTATGGATTATAGATAGTATACGTAATTTACACCCGAGGGAGAAGGGTAGCCACATACGAGATGATTGATGAGATGTTGTAGTAGAGTGATCCAGTCGAGTTAAACAGTAAGTAGTACGTATTGAGGAACGGATAATTCGATTAAGTGGAGTAGTAGCTTTAGCAGGAAGTAAATTCAGTAGGGAAGAACAGTAGTCAATTCGGGAAAGTACAAGAGCATTAATTATAGTTTTAGTAAGGTTTCTGGAAAGTGATGTCCGTATTTTTTTAATTCTAAAGAGATGAAAGGTGGAGGTTTTTGTAATGGATGATATATGATTCTTAAATGATAATTTGTCATCAAAAACTAATCCTAGGTTTTTGGAGGAATGAGAAGGAGAAATAATGATGTTATTTAGAGTAAAGTTTGGAAAGGAAGTTTCAGAAGTAGATATGTTGAGTACAGTAGTCTTAGAGGAATTAATTAGTAGTTTATTGGAGAGGAGCCATAATCTTATGGAGTTAGCACACTCGAGTAATTCAGAGTTAATGGTATTATGAGAATTTATAGGGAAAAAAGTAAACAGTTGAATATCATCAGCAAAAATATGGTAGTGAATATTTGGAAATTTCTTAATTAGATCAGCAATAGGGCGGATATAAATAGAAAAGAGGGATGGACCTAGAACGGATCCTTGGGGAATACCGTAGTTAAGTGGAGAAAGAGGCGAGTAAGATTTGTCAATAATAATAGAGATATTGCGGTTTTTCATATATGAAGTAAACCATTTTAATGCTAAGCCAGATATACCCATTAAAGTAAGTCGCGAGATTAATATGTTATGGTCCAGGGTATCAAAAGCAGATGAGAGATCAAGTAGGATTAGCTGGCAACACGTGTTTCTATTTAAGGTAGATAATATTATGTCAGTAATACGGAGGAGAGCTGTTTCGGTTGAATGACCCTTACGAAAAGCGCTTTGAAACGGGTCGAAAAGATTATTTTTATTTACATGGGCGATGAGTTGTTTGGAAACAATTCTTTCTAATATTTTACATAATAAGGGTAGGTGGGAGATCGGGCGATAATTGCTAAATGAATTTGGGTCTAGGTTTTGTTTTTTTAGAATAGGGGATATTATGGCAGTCTTAAGACAGGGTGAAACTTGGCCCGAGTTTAGTGAGTTAGCAATAATATCCAAGAAAATAGGAGAAAATAAGGGTGAAAGTTTGTGATATAATGATAAAGGTAGGGGATCAGTGGGGGAGGTACAGTGAGATTTCATGAGTAGGTCATTTACTTCATACAGTGAAGGGATAGTGAATGTGCTTAATGAGTCAATATGATGGGTAATATATATGGTAGGATTGAGTATGGATTGAGTAGATGCGCAAATAATATTATTAATGCTCGCAATTTAATTTTTAAAGAATTTTTCAAAAAGAGAACACAGTTGAAAATTTGACGTGTTTGGTAAAATGGGGAGGATTTTTTCATCTGGGGGAGAGAGAATTTTTTTGGTATGTAATGTATAAGCGAGTGAGAAGAGATGTAAGTGGGAAAGTTTTAAGTTAACCGATTATATATGAGTAGGGGTTAGTATTGTAATGATAAAGGCTATTAATGAAGATAGTAGTAAGTATAGATGAACAATTAATGCGGTTGAGGGGGGGGAGGGGTAGCGTGGTGTTAGGGAGATTATAGAATAGGGAGGAGAAGTAATTCATTAGAGATAGGAAGAGAACATTTATGAGGATAGTAGTAAGAGAGTGGTCCTTCTTTAAGCGATGAATTTAGAAGATGTGATATTCGGCTGATTTAGTTATATTAGTGATATGGAGATTGACAGATAAGTTAGCGTGTAAAGTAACACACACATTTGAGACAGGTGAGGATGGAGTGATGTGACCAATCAATGATAACAAGAGAACAATAGTGAGGGGTGGATGAGTTTAAGAAGGTTGTTTGAGAGAAGACATGATTTAATGTCTGAAGTACGGTTCCATAGTTTCGAGTTATCAGATTGCAAATTAGAGGAATGAGACAAGAATACAAATAATTGAATATCGTCAGCGTATATGTGATAATTGATATCTTGGAATTGTCCGATAATAATATATATAAGGAGGATATATATATATATATATATATATATATATAGAATTATAGATGGAATAGGACACATCATCATAGATCACCGTAATGAATGGGACGGGGTTGGCGAAATTAAAAATATCTATTAAGTATGATCGATTTAAGATATAGGAAGGACAATATTTTAGTACAGTTTCACATAGGCCAATATATATATATAGTTATATGTATGCTTAATATTCGATTATATAATACTAACAATAAACATGGTACGCAGCGATTCCAACAAGTGCAACAATGACAGGAGCATAAGGCCTTGCAATTCTCGCGAAGTTGCTAATAGGACAGTTGGTGGGGGTACAGGTAGGCTCGGCAGCTGATTGGCTGGTCTTCGCGGTTTCTTCCGAAGTCTTGGTTTGTTCAGTATTGACAGTTTTCTCACCTCCTTTAGCACTCAGGTTGGTGGGGGCCAGGGCATTACTTAAAATCTCGTCGACTACCTTTATGGCTGTAGTTTCTGCTGGTGAAGACATGTTTACTATTATTGTAGTGTATGTGTGTATTATTGTGTAAAATGAACTATATGTTAACGGTGGTTGTGTTAATAATGAATTGTAAATGTAAATGTTGTTTATTTTTATAATTTAAGAAGTAATTATTTTAATTTGAAATAAAATGTTTTAATCAATTTGTTATAAATTATATATATTAAATATAAACATTTTATTATACCTACATTATATTATAATATAATTGTACTCATATATTTACGTTAACATTAAATGTATTAACTATACATTATTAGAATAGCATTTGGAATATATTTCCACGCTGTTCCACCACATTTAATTGAATGACTGCCCAGATTCGAGATCTTTATTATAGGAATGTGAGCATATTCAAGCAGTGAGATCATTGAATACATATTATTTTATAATGATATCATTCGAATACTATTGTATGTTACCTACTTGATGTTATATATAATGTTATAGATAATATAAATAACATATAAGTTGTTTTATAAAAGTTTGTTGGCTTACAGTGTATTTAAATCAATTATTAAATTTAATCTATCTATTTTCAAATAGATTTACAAATATTATAATACTCTTCCTTTTTTATATTATTATTACCAATCCATTATAGTATGTTTCGTGTGGACATACTACAATAAATCTTCTACATACATCTATATAGTGTCGTTCATTATCATGACTTCGTTTAATGTTATTACAGTCCATTCATCTATATTATCATACCTCATTTCGCTAGACGCCCTTTTCTTCTGGATTGTGACTATACCATTTCAGTGTAATCCTTGTCACCATAACGCCATTACGCTACACAAAACACAAGCTATCACGAGGACCAATTCCCTTTGTGACTCTTTCCCATATTTCTTTATTCATTATACGATATATGTACGTTATATTATGATATATGTACGTTATATTACGATATATATATACGTTATATTACATACTCTATGAACGTACCTCATGTACATGAAATGTATTCGTATTTGTAGGTATTTATTTGTTATCCACGTTTCATACGCATACAAGAATATTGATGATACTAACCATAAGTCAACATTTGTAAAAATAACGAGAAAATTCGATATTTCAATATGTTATCAAGTTTGGTTAAATAAGATATTGTTTGCGTCACCATACTCACATTTCTGATTTTAATCCAGAATCGGAAATAATTGATTCTAGATATTTGAAGTTCTTACTGGTTTGTTATTCACTTTAATTTCATTTTTGAATTGCTTTATCATTTGCCATTATTTTAATTTTTCGTCATTGCATTTCATGCTATATTATCTTGATGTTTTACTTATTTGATCAACCAGACTAACAATTTCTGTTTATAACATATAGATTATACTTTAATTTAACTTAATTATTTTAAAGACTCTTTGTACCAGAGCAATAAAGCGTATAAGTAAAAACAAAAAAACAATATAACGGAACATAAACGAAAATAATATAACTAATAACTAACAATAGGAATACAGAAAGTAATCAACATTAATATAAATTAAATAAAATTAATTAAATATAATAATTAAATAAAATTGTAAATAGTGATACAAATAGTGATACAAATAGTGATCAGTGAAATGCAATAGTAAATAGATATGTTTTTAATAGAGTTTTAAATGAGTTGGTGGATTGAGTGGAGCGTATACGCGTATACGTAAACTATAGATTATGTGGTAGTTTATTCCATACAAAGGGGCCGATATGTGCCATGCACGAATATTAGTTGTATGGAGATTACATTTAGAGGGTAGAAAGTAAGAAGTAGTAGAACGGAGAGAGATAGTATGAGTAGGAATATAGATTAAGGAAAATAGATATTCAGGTCTGTTGTGGTGAAGAGAGTTATGATTTAGTAAAATAACTTTAAATATTACTCTAAATTATATTGGTAGCCAATGCAATCTCTTTAAACATGGAGAAATATGTATTTGAGAAAAGCGATCAATTTTAAAAATTGATCGTACTAAAGCATTCTGTAATGTTTGTAATATTTTAATTTGATAGCCAGGTAAGGAGAAAAGGATAATATTGCAGTAATCAAAAAGCGGTAATATAAAAATGAGGTGAGAGTTATAGAAATACTTAGGGATATGGAGTTACGGATTAGACCGAAAGAGTGAAGATGAAAGTTTATAGAGCTTAGAAGATTTGAGATGTGGTGATGAAAAGATAGAGAACTGTCGAAATAAACACCAAGATATTTAACATTATCAGAATATAAGAAATTATTATTGTAAACCATGATAAAATGTGGGACTGTTAATGGGCGTTTGGGAAAAGGGAGGAGAATAAATGTGGTTTATGTATTATTGGGATTCAGTAATAGAGAATTATTTTAAACCCAATTATGTATAGATTTAATACAGTTAGACATAAGATTTGGAGAAAAATTTATATCAGAAGTGCATTTTACGTTAAGTTGTATATCATCTGCGTATGAGTGAACTGATATAAGGGGAAATTTAGAAATTATTTTAAAAATAGGAAGTAGATAAATATTAAAAAGAATCGGTCCTAATACACAAATCATATATTGTCTTTAAATCTTAATTTTGTGGTTGTCCTTCCACTTATGCTTAGCGTATCATTACGATTCATTAGCACATCTGACATTATAATTTAGATAATTATCTGCTCTATCATCATATTAAAAAATATAGGGCATAATAAATAGATTTATCTGATACTCCTGTATACAACAACTAAGTATTGTGAAACATTAACCTATTTTCCCATCGAAATCTACTACACCTACGGCTTTTTGTATACAATTTATATTTTTTATTTTATTTTTTCGCATAATCCCGAATGTACACTCTGTAAGATAGTTATGATAGGTACATGATTAACATACACTTAATGTTTCTGATAATATATGTATTTATTGGTTGCAATTATCAAATTGAAGATATTTATGCTAGTGCTATTTTCTGATCTGAATCCTGCGCGAGCTTGCACAATTACCTGTTCAGCATTCGGCTGTAGCTTACTTAGTATATAACACATGTATATGTTTAAGTGGAACAATAGACTCGTTGTTCTGTTACGTTGTCTCCTGCTGTAGAATGCCTATAGGCACTATAGTGATAACTAGGTGATAAACTGGTGATAACCTAGTGATAACTAGGTGATAACTAATGACTAGTCTTCACCTACTAAAACGTTACACCATATATTGTTAACTATATGAGTTATGAAGGTATATTTCCGATTACGATATTATTGATTACGCAATTACCCGTGCAGAAATAATACAAAGAAAGAATATTATATAAAATAATTACCAAATCGAAATAAATAAAGTATAGTTATAAATATATATGACCAGCATGCCAAATGTATAACAAATAAGCTAGAATTACTATAGTACTATATATATATATATATATATATATATAGATGTTAAGAATACCTTTCGGAAATTTAAATGTAATACGTAAAAGGTGATAGAACAACCTAGCCTATAGTATACTGAATACTGCCGAACAAACTGAATGAAGAGATTATCCAATTTAAAAAAAGTGAAGTTATATTTATATCAAACAGATGAACTTTGAAGATATTCATATCACCAGCCATTGATAATTATAATATAACCGCTAAACTTTTGTGAGTTATCTATTACAATAATAGGTTATTTACAATAATCTGCAATATGATATTGGATACGGGAGAGTGGTACAATGATTGTATAAAGTAATTAGTTATAACTAATTAAATAGGCAATCTTCAACAAAATAAGTGAACAAATTTTACCTGCTAATTATTTCTGATAAATATTAAAAACACCAACGACCTATATACAATGTGTTGATTGATTATTAATAATAGCTTTTTTATAAAAGATTAAATACTATGTAAATATATTGAGATTACTATTGATATTGTGGGATATTATACCTGGTAGGGTAATATAACCTATAGGTAACTGTGATGATTGTAACCTATATATAAGATCAGGTAGGCCTACTTTCCCCTATAATGTAGAACGTAGAGTGATCATTATTATTAATAATATAATACTTTATTACACAAAATTGTTTATATATAGTATGAATATGACTTATATAAACCCCATACAAAAAAACACACCTACATTACTATATAGCAACTTTATTAATATACATAATTATACTATAAGACCTTCAAGAGTATATCAGAACATATATCATCATTATTATTACACACATAATTAAATCATATAAACTAATTAATTTCAGACGACTATTTACAAGAACTCCTATAACCAAGGTTATAGGAGGTATTGATATTTATTAATTAAGTGAAGTTTCAACTATATTTACTTTTGGAATTATCACAATGTTGATTTATAATCCATTAGAGTATACTCGTATTATGATTGGTTATTAATTGGCTAATAATTGTAGATGTTAAATGTCAATCAATATAGAATTGTATAATATAATATAGGATCCTTGCCGAAGCTGTATAAATCACATACCCTAGGTCACATACTATATAGAGTTTATAACTTTACAAGCTTTAACATCTTTAACATCACGACTCATTCATCTACTGATGTAATGTAATATAATCTCTCATATTTCAGTAGAATATATCATTATTTATATCGTATTTATAAAACAATTACTAAATACTAAAAACATACATTAAAATGTTCATATATTATATATATATATATATGTATATATTCGTAAACTTAGGTAAACTTACTCTTTATTAACTAGTATATAATATAAATATCTAATAAATAAGTATTATATAATAATATAGAAATAGTTAAAACATATAATATTATATTAGTGAATTCCTTCAAATTTAATCAAATTAAATATAGTTTACACTTGTCTCGATAAATTTATAAATTATCAAAACATAATTAATGTTTAGAGAGTTCAAATCGTTACGTGATGAGAAAACGACAATGTGAACATGGTATCACAGCTGGTAACACGATAAGTAAATATATCACATAGTCAGGGGCGCTGCAACATGGGGGACGGGGGGATATGTCCCCCAACTTTAAAATCTAGGGGGACCCCCTATGTATTGGTCCTCCCCACTTTTACTACCACATTTATTTTGATTGGTTGGTCCCCCCTATATACAAAATCGTTCCAGCGCTCATACACATAGTATAATAACAAGTGTTCACATGAATTCATAGGGACGAATGGATATGTATTCATGTATGGATACGCCCATGAATGTATGGTAAACGTTAGCTATAGTTGACCTCCAACATAATTCTAAATATATCTCGGAGAACAACTTCCGGTTAACTCTAGGTCACGTGTCTTAGTTAGGTTTCCGAGGCACACTTATTTCAATGTATCATCACAACAGTATTATAATATATCTTCTATTATGAGGTAAAACTAGAATATCTTATTCGTATGATTATTATTTAAATGAGATAATATACCTTCTACTATAGACTGATATCCTAGATTCAATACTTGTGATACTTACTCTAATAATTGCATCAGATCACTATTATTGTAGTGTTTGGAACCGTTGTCATGGGTACGCATGCTGTTTGTTTGATTATACATATAGTAAAGTCACAGGAAAGGATATATATATATATATATTTGATATCAATATTGAATTAAAATTCCGGATCCTCTCCCCAATAGTAGGTGGGGACGTGGTGGGGAGGGGTCTATTATTTACAACTATAAAAATACATTGAAATAATAAAATGTATATACCTATTTGTACTATTTATTTTATTATAATATATCTAATAAAGTAATATTTCTTGGATTTCCCAGTTGATAATAATTATTTTATGATAAAACAATACCTATACCCCTTATATGTATTTCCTGATATGGTAAGGGGGTCTAGGCCCAATATCCCTCTGAATCCGAACCTGATATTAATATATACACGAATATATGTATATATAGCCCTATAGATCTAGAATCTAGACTCTAGATTATCACCAGTTACATAAATCACATTGCACTTGTTAGCTCTTATTGTCTAACGACAACACACGACGTACGACGTGCGTACTAAGTATGTGATTACAATAAACAAAGAATAATATGAAATAAAAAAATGAAGAACATTAATGATATTAATATTCGTAAATATGAATATTAATTTATAATGTAAATATTTCACAATTACCGGTAAAATAAACAAAAAATATTCGAAAATTATTAGTAGTATTGTGTTTACTTAATTTATTTACCTATAATTCCTTCATTATTATTTGTTCAATTATTTATACGTATATATATCTATTTGTATATTTGCGTATATGATTGTTTATATCTTACATATAGGACACTAATAGTCAGAACAGGCGATTAGAGTAATTTAGAGAATATAAATAAAATTCTAAATTTAGATATGACGAATATGCAATAAAAATAGAAACTTATTATCTAGCTACATCATTGATGCTATTTATAACTTTTATAAGATATAATTTATATATATTATAATTATTATTTTTGAATAGATATTACTTTATATTAATATAAAATATAAATTTAATTAGTGTATATAATTTATTAAGTTTCGTTAGCGAAATCATTCATAGATTATTTATTTATGCTGTATCAATGTCATCGATTATGACTATGCATTACGGCCATTACTATACGCATCACAGGATAGCTAATGCAGATATTAGAGGTGGCAGCTGAATACAGTACCTCTCCACTACTTCTTATAGGGGAAAGTAACCTAATACGGGCACTTTAACAATAAATGGTCTTAACTTTTTATGACTATTTATTTGTATTCAAAAATTACAATATATTAATATTATATGATTATAGATATTATTGTAATTTTAAAATTTTATTTAATCTTTTAATTCCATAGATAACGGGGGTGTCCGTATTCGGTTCCCATATCAGAATACGGACACCCTGTGTTATAATACGGACACCCTATATACCACTAGATAAACTATATATTATTTATGAATTAATCAGACAAATTACAATTACGTTATTTATAATTAATTTTATGAAAAATATATTTTAATTTAATTAGTTAATATTTTATTTATTTTTATTAATTTTTAATTAATAATACAATTTAAGTGTCTAAATAATAAAAAATTTAGAATTAGCTTTATTGGTAGTATTAATATTATAACGCACGCGATTTTTATGAAAATCAGAATAGTTCATACGCTATGCGTTGATTGGTTATAGGGTGTCCGTATTAAGACATTTAGAGTGTCTGTATTAGGAACTTATATGACATCTAGATATAAGCTTATAACTTAATGAATATTTGATAAAAAAAATAGAAATTAAAAATACAATTTTTAGAATGCTTTAGTTTTAAATAATATAGTATTATATTTGATTTCGATACATTTTTATACTCTTGAGAAGGTTTAAAATTTAAATTTTTTTTCATAAATTTAAAAACGTAATAAAAAAATCAGTTTATTGGATATATTAGCAATATTTTGAATAATTAAAAAATAAAAAATACTTTTTTAGACTATTTTTATAATTATGAATATTTTATTCATTAACATTTTGTTTGTATGATCTATGGTTTTTGAGATACCGAAAGTTTCCGTATTCGGGCACTGTCCGTATTCGGGCACTGTCCGTATTCGGTTACTTTCCCCTACCTGACAGGAGTGGGTACTTCTGTCTAATATCTCTAGGTGGCGTTAAAATAAGCGAGTGACCTACATTATTTGCTAGTGACCTATATTATGTGCGTGCGACCTACATCAACATATCACTAGTGATGATATATATTGTTAACGATATTCAATATTCGCATTATCAGGTGTCCAATTTTTAGTAATAATTATAATAATCCGGGTTATAATAAATATAATTTACGAAATAAATGAATTATAAAGGCCTTTATAATTCATTTATTTCGTAAATTATATATATTGATAACATGTTATAAGATAGTAACATATTATTTTTCAATATAGAAGTAATTTTTCATATCTAAAATAATGAATAAATACAAACATATTTATCCATATGAGAAGACAATTTGAATAAAATTCAAATAATATACGAATATATATATATATATATATATATATATATATATATATATATATATAGTTATATAATATTTAGT
>OZ025239.1:93344204-93519204 GCA_964019155.1 Osedax fenrisi | reverse complement strand
ATAGATAGATATATATACACATTTATTTTTATAAATACCATAGATGTTATATATACATTATGCTTTATCGGCGATGTTATAGAAATAGGATTTCGGAAATTAGTTATATAGGCTATTAGTTATACAGCTTGTGTACTTTCAAACTGAACTCTTTAAAATAGATAATAATAAACGAAAAGATAAATGTATAGTTATTAAAAATATGATTAATTAATATATATATATATATATATATATATATATATATATATATATTATTTTGTGTTTCAAACAATAAGTAAAGGAAGCTAACATAACCAATAGCTAGCTGTACACATACCCGGCACATGAATACTCCATGGAGTATACTCCATGCAGGCATATATGCCTGTAGGCATTCCCGATATGACTTTATCGGCTACATGTCTACATTAAATTTAGGTATTAAACCTATATATGTAAGATATCAAAAACTTAAGTTGAACTTATACGTAAAACTAAAGTAGGTATTCAAGTTATGTAAGGTATTAAAGTGCCTAGTACTTAAGTTTATAAGTTCATATATATATATATATATATATATATTTATTATTACTATTATATTTATTATAAGGAAAGTATTGATTCACATATTACAATATATTATATAATTTCATTTAAGTTGGATTTATAACTAAAATACAATAATAATAACATTTTATTAATAAATACAATGATTAATGTTTAATTAATATCTAATTGTTATATCTTCAATATTGAGCAATTACTTCAACATAATTTCCAATTGTATTATCAATATATTTTTGATTAAAATTGTAATTCAATATATCACTTGAATGAGATTATAATAATTAAACAAAAACCATAGGAATACTTAATTAATTTTAGTAGAAAAATAATTGTATTTATTAAATTCAGAATATTAACTTAAATATCAAATTAAAATAATAATTAATAATTAATTTACATTATTAATAATATATTGCATAAACTATAATAAATAAAAGGTATAATATTGTATTGTTTCTGTATTAAAATAATACTTTACCTATACTATAGGTAATACCAATCAAAAACTTTTATATAAACTTAGGTCATGTAAGATACATTTATAATATATTTAAATATAGGTGTTTACATTATACCTATCTTAAATAATTGAACATTAAGTATTAATATTTATTTTAATATTTAATCTTACATCTAACATTAAGTTCAACTTACATCAACAATGTAAGTTCAACTTAAGTATGCTAATTAAGTTGAACTTAAGTTTAAATTTAAGTTATGTAACATACGTTTATAATATTAAATTATATAATCTTGCATCACAACTTAATTTTAACTTAAGTTATACTTAAGTTGATTGTAATAGTTTAATAATATATGATTACATTTATATTAATATAATAAATTATATCTTAATTGAAGTTCAACTTAAGTTGGTAATCTTAAGTTGAATTTACATTAGAACATCAGCTTTGATGTAAGTTGAATGGTTGGTTAATTAATATATATATATATATATATTCTATAGGAAGTATAATTAGTTGTGGAGTATTCACAGACATATACAACAAATTAAATTATCAACCGAGCTATATCACGAACCATCGCTTGTTCTTCAAATAGTTATGTAATAATGAAATAACATTAAAGTGTAACAATAAATTAAATATTATTATTACAAATAATAATTAAATGAACAATTAAATTAAATATTATTATTACAAATAATATAAATTAAATAAGATCGAAATTGAAAAGTAATTTGATATTCTTCATAGTGTTGTTCTGAATGTTGACTTGTGACTATATACTTTGTTAGCATTATCATTATCATCATGAATCTGTTAAATTAATTATTACTATTTATCTATAAATAGATTAATTAATTTTGTTAATAACTTATTAGATTTCAACATAGTAATTTTATTTGATAGATTATTCCATAATAATTTTAAACATAATATCCAACTTATATAATTTTATCCCATATCTTATATATATATATATATATATATATATATATATATATATATATATATATATATATATGTAATATATTATATATTTATAGGTAATTATAATGACATTTAATGTATTAATGATATGTAATGTATTATTGGCATGTAACAATAGTTAACTTATAATGCATATTATAGGGGAACATATCCGAATACGGATGTTATCGGTATTTTCCGGGTTTATCGAAGTTGGCAGCTATGATAATTTTCATATTTAATATGGGTGTGGATAAATATTCAAAGATAATTAAATATTCAAAGATTATTAAATTTTCAAGTTAAAATATTCAAATATGTAAATAATATTTACAGTAATTATTCAAATATTAAACATATATGTTTATATATAATACATATGTACATTGTATATGTATGTAATGCGTTGCATATATATATATATATATATACAGTAAAACCTCTTTATAAGAAACCTCTTTATAAGAAAAACCTCTTTATAAGAAAATTGTTCACACATTTGGTTGGAATTCAACCTTTTCCACATTAAAAAAACCTCTTTATAAGAAAATCTTATAAGAAAAATATAAGAAAAACCTCTTTATAAGAAACTTATTGTATACAAAATATAAAAAATAATTACATAAATAGAATTATTGTATATAGATACAAATTATAGAAATTAATTATTATATAAGATATTTTTTTTTCTTACAAATATTTTAAAAAATAGTTTCTTATAGAGAGGTTTTACTGTATATATATATATATATATATATATATATATATATAGAATATATACCAATTAATATATATTAATGTATATTATAATATTTATTTAATATATGTAGGTTATGGTAGGATTATCAAAAAATTATATATATACATGAAATGTTAGTAATTTAATGATAAATATGAATAAGTATTTTGTTTTAAAAAATATTCAATCCTACAATTGTTATTTGTTAAAATGAATTATTCTGTTTTTACTTTTTATATGTTTGAATAATACCTTTTTTTAAATCATTGTAAATACTTTATTAATTAAAAGAAAACTTAATACTTCACAAATATTGTAGATCAATAAAATGTTTATAAATTTTATATAAATAATTTAATTTGAATAACTTTTAACCAATATATCTTAATAATAGCAACCCATATTATTTCTAGGATTCTTGAAACCAGTTTATTATATACATACTGATTGATATATAAATATTAAATAATAATATACACTACTTTAATATAATTACTATAAAGTTTAAATTTAAATTTAATATTACTATTAAAACATAAATTCAATAAAAAATAAATTGCGTGTATGTTATAATTAATTATATTTATGTATATATACATACATATATCTACTCTTTTTATTGGATATTAAAATTCTACAATTATTTATACCACGATTATTTTAGGGGGTCGGTATTATCAAGTCCTCCTATAACCTCGAGGTTATAGTAGGTATTGGTATTAGGCATATATATCCGATTACCGAACCCCGGTTTATTCTTGTAAATATAATTATATAATTTTTTTTAAATAGCCACATTATTCATTGCCATAATATTACCCTAATTACAAAATTTCAATTAAATATATTTAATATTGAATATTATTACATTAATATTGAATATTATATTTGTTATTACAAATAATAATGTATGGGTCGGTAATCGGAACCTTTCCCCTTGTATATTATACAATGGTGGTCACGATTTTTTTATGGATCGGCGATCCCGATCCCGATCATCTATTTATTCGCTTATACGATTCTTTTCCCGATCCCGATCCTCCATTAATTACCCGATCCTTTGACGATCCCGATCCCGATCCTCTCTTTCTAACCCGATCCAGGATCGCCAATCAATGATCGCGATACTGCCCAACACTGTACACATGGTATAGTTTAACATATGATATAACGTTGACACGTATAGATATTATTTATAATGTCTATTTATTTAAATTTAATAAATATATATATATATATATTTACGAATTGATATTGGTGTTGTTTAATTTATATGATTTGGTTTTTCTGATTTTTTTAGCTGCATTACATTTCGAAGTGAGCCTATAGGCTAAACATTATGCTTTTATGTAAACACTTTTATTTAATTTAATATAATGTATCAAGTTTAGTTCGAACTCATAAACAAATCTTAAAAAAATTCAGTAATATTATAATTAATATTAATATTATTAGCTAGAATATTAATTATACAAATTGTATATATTTAAAATAACTTATTAATAACAAATCTTCTATAATCATTTATAGAATAATATAATTTTATGTAAGCTTAATTACTTATTTAATGGCAGTTTATTTATTTGTATACAATATCTCGGTATTTAATTTGATATTACATTTTAATATTTTAAATCCCTTAAGGGGATGTCACACACCTTGTTTTGGTGAAAATAATTTTTTATTTAAAATTTTTTTTATTTCATAATACTATTCTATTATTTGTTTTTTTAATATCTGTAAAAAAATTATTTATGAAAACAGTCTAGAAATAAGATAAAAAGTGGTTTATATATATTCATTATATATGATATATAATGTATTCATATATATTCAAATGCTGTTTTCTCAGAATAATTATTTCGCGCTAGGTAGGTGTGTATAAACGTAGGTATTACAAAAACTATTATATGTATTATTTTAATTTTTATTGCATTATATAAATAAAGTATATATGAATACTATTACTAAGACATTTTCTAAATTTGTATGTGCATAATTGCAAAAAAATAACAATTTCCATAGAAATTCCGTAAATTAAAAAATTAAAATGTGTGCATATAAATATATATGTTATATAATATATATTATAAAAAATACGTCTTGTAATATTATGTGTATACATTTAATGAATAGAATATTAAAAAAATTAGCTCAATTCAATGAATAGAATTCGGCGCGCCTAGTTTTGTGTAGACCCATTATTTGCTATCTCTATACATGTAGATGCGGGCATAGTGTGACATCCTCTTAAGATATTTTAAATAATATCATTATATATCACCGTATTGCCGTATCATCGTATAATATATGTTAAATTAAAAATATACTATATAATAATATATATTTGTATATAAATTAATACGCGGTACTTTCATTGTTTCATTGCTTTACATGTTTTAATATTTGATTATTTATAACTAACTGATAACTGACTAACAGATACCTTTCCCTAAAAAAGGTGATCTTGCTTCACCAACAAATTATAGGGGGATTACGTTGAGACCAATAGCAGCAACAATTTACAATTTAATGCTGCTGAATAGGATAAGACCAAAAATAGATCCACTATTAAGGAAAAACCAAAATGGCTTCCGAACAAACAGGTCTACATCCGGCCAAATTCTAACGATACGTCGATTACTTGAAGGAGTAAAGTTGTACAATCTTCCAGCAGTAGCCTACTATTTTTCGTCGATTTCTCAAAAGCATTCGATTCCATAGACAGAAAGAACATGACGCACATCTTAAAAAGCTACGGAATACCAGATGAAACAGTCAACGATGTTGTACATGAATACCCGCTCTATGGTTCGATCTCCAGATGGCGATACACAATTCTTTGAGATAACAACAGGCGTTTTACAAGGCGATACGATAGCACCATTCCTGTTCATAATTTGTTTAGATTATGTCCTAAAATCATCTATAGACTATAGCTCAAATTTTGGTTTCACACTTAAGAAAAGACGAAGTCGGAGACATCCAGCAACTTATATCACCGATACTGACTATGCAGATGATATTGCTATCACAGCTGAAGCAATGGAAAATATCAAACAGCTCTTGAATCAAATCGAAGAGAAGTCAAAAGATATAGGATTGAAAATTAACTGCAAAACAGAATACATGTCTTTTAATCAAAAAGAGGATCACGTATTAACTAATAGTGAAGGTACAACCCTTAAAAAAGTGAAAGACTTTAACTACTTGGGTAGCTTTATCGGATCAACTGCGCACGATATCGATGTGAGAATTGTAAAGGCCTGGGGAGCAATAACCAGCATGACGAAAATATGGAAATCAAAACTATCGGAAAGGCTCAAGAGAAACTTCTTCCGAGCGACCGTTGAATCTGTTTTAACATATGGAGCGACAACATGGACACTAACAAAGTCTCTTGAAAATCGACTAAATGGATCATACACCAGAATGCTTAGAGCTGCGCTAAACAAATCATGGAAAGAACACCTAACAAACGAGGAATTGTACAAAAGAATCCCAATGGTCACGGAAACTATTCGAAAACAACGTATGCGCTTCGCGGGACATTGTATTTGTATTTTAAATTGGACATTACATGCAAGCTCGACCTGGTAAGGTAAGTATTTATAACTATAGTTTAAATAAGGAATACATTATCAATGAAAACTATTCGAACATACTGTGGCTCAGTTGGTTAATATGTCAGAAAAACAAGTAGTAGGACGCGGGTTCGTGCCTCGTCCTGGACCATTAACATAGGTCTTACAATATCATTTAGAAGTGATCTTATATAATTATATAATAAATGATCGGCTCTCGTTAAAACCACGGATGCATTAACATGAGAGCCATATATGGTTATAAGTGAAAACTTCTTCTAAGTTCCTGGATGGGATGAAAGGACTCCACCAAATAAAATAAAATAACAATATATATATATGAATCTATATACATATTTGCTATTTTTGTGAATTCCTTTATTCCATCCAGTAACCTAGATGTGTTTTTTTTACATATAAACAATGAATATAATGTCCTTATGAATTCGAAATGATATATCATATAGTTTTTAATTAGAGCCGATTATTTATATGTACAATATATAAAATCACTTCTATATAATATTTTAAAATCTATTTTATGGGTCCGGACAGGGATTGAATTCGGGTTTTACTGAAGTGTATCTAACGCCTTATTCTCTTGAGTTAATCAGACAGATATAGTTATGTTAATGTGTGGTTTATAATATATATATATATATATATATATATATATTCGGTGTCATAGTGCTAATTTTCTCTTACTACTATATATATATATATATATATATATATATATATACATATATATATAAATATATTTATATATATATAAATTCTTTAAATAGATATCACGTGAACATTTAATAATTATATCATAATAAACATTTATCATAAAAAAGAGTACGCCCTAAACGTGCTTAATACTGTTTGAAGACGATAAGTAAAGTTATATATTATTAATTATAAATAGACTCCGCAATACCTGAATGAGTTGCCTATTTATAGAGAGAACTAGTGAATAAGTGACAGCTCAATAAATCGTTGGCGTGGAATTATCATATGGTCCGAATATGGCCGAATAAAAATAGCATCTCGACCGTTTTGATTTAGTGCCTGACATTGCGGGCTACTATCGTCTCTATAAAAGGACTCGTATCGCTGTCAACGCATCACTCTCTAGACGGTGGTGACATAGCCTACCCTACCCTACCCTACCCTCTGCCACCCTCAGCACCTCTACCACCAGTAGTCATGAACCGTTTGTTACTGTTGACCGCGATGGTCAGTGCCGTAGTAGCGGTTTCCGTGCTGCCCGGAAGCGATGTCGATCACGTGGTTAGTTGTTTAGCGATTACGTAACGAGAGTTTAATAGACGTCAGAATATTCGCGAATATTCCGGATATTATTTTATCATGAAAAAGTTTATATTTATAATATACATTTTATAAATATATATATATATATATATATATATATATATATATATATATATATGTAAATTTGTATTATATACAGATTTAAATACATTCAGTATATTTAATATATATATATATATATATATATATATATATATATATATATATATATATATTTATATATATATATATATATATATATATATATATATATACATTTTCAATATCTATAAATACAAATTCTTAATAAAAATATCTATACATATATATTCGAATACATATAGTAAGTATACACAGTATGTAGCAAGTTAATATAATAAAGAGTGTTATATAATATTGTATATAAATAAATAACACTCTATTGACAGCAATATCTTCGTAACTTCGGTTACATCTCGAAGGACAGTTCTTTTGTCCAATCAGATAACGATATGAGCAAAGCTATTTCAGAATTTCAAGTTATGGCTGGAATTGAACAAACAGGTATGCCATTCAATATATCAATCGATGTAATATATATATATACTAGGCGGTCGGGGCCCGGCTTCGCCCGTGTTCGCGCTTTATATATGGTCATAACGAAGGCTCGCAATAATATCATATTATAATAACAATTCCTTAATTTGTATAATAAAATATTAATATTAAATGTTAAATTCATCACTTTATTCATATTAAATTTATAATATTACAAATAATCTAGTAAATATTTGGGCTCTATAATTTATTAATACAAAATTAATAATTCGACACAATAAATTATTTCACTTTACATAAAATAGAATAATAAGTGATAAGTAATTTTACTAATAGACAGTTATTGATTTGTTATCCTCTGCTATTGAATTCACTTACAACATATAGCTTCTGCCAACTGATACCGCTAGACTTACTTGCTGCATTAAATATATTAACAATACAATTTTTCTATCATGATTACACAAGTTTTATATTTAAAAAATACTACCTATAGTGATTTAAATTGATTGATTGAAAGTTTATTTAAACACTTAAATAAATCATAAATGATTTCTCAAAAGTGTATATATTGAATACAAATAATAGATTAGGTAAAACAATAAATATATATGACTATATATGATATTATATGATCATCTGTTTAAAATGAATATATTTCCTATTTATTTCTATTTTCACCCATTATATTCATTGATCATTCAATAATATATAATTAATTATAATTTAAATGTCTATGGTATATACATCTATATGTTCCTATAGCGAAATCGCATATATGGCCCGAATAGTAAATTATAGATGTTTTCATAATTTATGTCTAACCAAATAGAAATCTCTCAATTCTTTCGAGAGTACTATATTATAATTATCATAATTTATTTCCTCAGTCTCTTAATTTATAAATAACAAAATAAATATAAAGTAATATCACGTAAAACCATAAATTTAAAAAGTTTACAATTTCATATTATCCGCCAAATCTAAAGTGACTATAAACATGTACAACTAAAACATCGAATAATTCATCGGTATTATCTAAGATGTATTACCGCTCATCGATACTTATTTATCATCCATACACATCTACTTCTCTTTCGCTGTACCACTCACAGTAATGCAAGCACGATAGTACATCGTAATAACCCTTACAATATTTACCCTTTCTACGCTCCGGGTGCATCGCGTACCCAGCGAAATCAACCGGAACGCGTACTACATATAGCTAATGTATACAATAGTACATTACGACACGGTAAACATCCGCTATACCACGTGCTACAGGTAGTATGAACGCCGAGACGCTGACTATGATGAGGCTGCCGAGATGCGGACACCACGACCAGGCCGTATCAGCTGGTGCCCTACAGCGAAGGATCAAGCGATACTCCCTTATGGGTACCACATGGGGCCGTATGTCACTCACCTACAAGATCAAGCTCTACACCAATCAACTGAGTCACTCTTCCACTGATAAAGCCGCTCGACAAGCTTTTGCCGTTAGTAGTGACGTCATTATATTGTCCCCATTTATATGCATATATATATATATATATATATATATATATATATGTGTATAATATTATTATAGTAAACTCTATAAATAAATATATATATTTAATTATATATGAACATTTACATGATATAAATCGATAGTGTGTGATATGTAAACACTTTATTAACAGTACTGGGCTAAAGTTTCTCCCCTGACCTTCAGACAAATCCGCGGAAGCGCAAGGGCAGACATCAACATTAAATTCGCAGCCGTTAGTTTTCAGATCGCTTATAATTAAACTAAACATAAGTAAACGTTCACCACCGTCACGATTAACCTCAACCCCTCGCTAACAGGGTAGTCACGGTGACGGTTACCCTTTCGACGGTAAGCTCGGAGTTCTGGCGCATGCGTTCCAGCCACGTAACGGAAGGGCCCACTTCGATGACGATGAAGAATGGGTTCTGGGAGATCACACCTACGGAAAGATCAACATCAGACAAGTTAGTGGCCAATGTTATGTAACACTATTATGTAAGATAACAGTAGATATAACTTTTATATATATAATCATATATTTACTTCATTATTTAATAAACTAACCATATCTATATCGATTGAGATGTTATATATGCAATAATTCATAGTTAATCATATATAATTCGTTGATATTATTGAATATATATATATAAATTTAAATTTATGAATACTGAATACTATAGTATAGTATCAAATACATATATTTATAGTTGTATGCATGTATTTTGTTATTAACTAACTCGTATATCATATATCCCTATAAACTATATGCATTCTACGTCGTACGTATATACCTGTATGCGTATCACCTGCGGTACGTCAATACAACGGAACATTAACAACGCAGGTTATGACTCACGAATTCGGACATTTACTGGGCTTGGGTCACTCTACCGTAAACGCCGCTGTAATGGCCCCGTTCTACAAGGGATACGAGCCAACATTCCATCTAGATTACGATGATATTCTAGGAATACAAACCATGTACGGTATGTTATTACGTCACGTTTAGACACGCCCACACATAAATATCACGCATTTTTAAGTTAAAATTAGCTTTAAAGCTCTATTATTATATATTCAATACATTTAAATAAATTAAAGTTCATAAGTGTAAATTACAATGTTGTGCATAGTATGCACTGAATACCGTAGACACCAAAATATGTAAATTAATAATAATCTGCTATTGAGAACGAGATTGTAAACAGTTTCATGACTAATTAACCTTTAACCCCGATCAGGTTCCAATAATGGAAGAAAAACGACCACGGTACGTACTACAACCACCACAGAAATGACAACCACGACCAGATCTAACGGGGGTGTTGGTATATGCGCAGACCCTTCATTCGATGCTGCCACAATGGATAGATTTGGCTTTATTTATGCCTTTAAAGGTATAGTTATTATCTCTCTATTACTACTATAATTAAGGATTGTATAGGTATACCTATTTCTAAAATAACACAATAATATACCATTTTTCTCCGTTGAATGATTTATTGTTGATATATGGAGTACATTTCAGTTATTTATAAATAATACAAATTCTTTGTTTCTTAGTAATCACTCATTGAAAAAGTTTCACCGCCAAGTATTTATTTAGAAGTAAATATGTATCAATGTGATATATAGAAAATTGACTATTACATTAATGAAAATATAATATAAGTTTTCTTCAACTATAATATAAATATGATGATCAATGTATTACTTACATCACTATTTTAGGAGCGAACTACTACAAAATAAACAGCTGGGCTCCAAAGAAAGCTTACTCCATCCGTTCCAAGTTCGCAGGAATACCTAACTATATCAATGCCGTATTGACGGTTTCGGGTTCTATGTATTTCTTTAAGGTTTTGTTTTATTCATAAATTATGATATATAATTATATTTATTTGAAAACGAGTAATTGCATTTATTTGTATATAAAATTAAAATATGTTCTCCTAGACCATATATTATAAGGCATTACGATAAAATCATTCAAGCGTAAAATAAAAGTTTAACAAAATGTTCATGTATAAAAATGTTAGTGACAATTTGTCCTATTAAATGTTCAGTTATAATAATATAATTAAAAGTAATATATTTATAAATGTATATAAAGTATATACAAAATATATTCTTATACTTATATATATATATGTGCGTATAATTATGTTTGTATATATTGTAAATGATATAAACAGTCTTCATATCATCCATTATAGGGAAACCAAGTATACAAGTATCGCAGAGGTAGGGTACAGTCCAGCTATCCTAAGAATATAAATACCGTATTCCGAGGATTACCTAGCAGAATAGACTCCGCCTTCACTGTAGGCAGTTACGCCTACTTCACCGCTGGGGGCGTTTATTACAAGAGCACAGTCAGCAGGGGCGTGGTTTCAACGGCTGTCAGGGTTGCCGCTTTCCGCAACAGTCCGAGGACAATAGACGCCCTGTTTTACTGGAACCGATACGCACTGATCGCATTCTCGGGCGGTAAACACTTCACCTCGTACAGGAACAACAAAAGCGTTAGTGCACACGCATACACTGCCGCATGCATACACTGCCGCACGCAAACATCACGCATAATTGCAAGTTGAACACCTTCTCCTTTCGAATAGATTACATTAATATAAATATATATAATTGTTAATTAAAGATTCCTAATAAAATTTCAGTTGGGTTTTCGATAAGAAATATAATTATTATTATAATCAACAACAACAAAATACACAAAATAACAATCTAATATAAATAATAATTAGTATGATATTAATATATTAATTTATGTAAAAACCTACTTTTTCTCTCTCTTTTAATGATGTCTTGCACGTAAAGATATATTAAGATTATTACACTACATTCTCTGCCTCAATAATAGACTCATTCATAACCAATCATTACCCTCCTGCCAGTAATTCATTAACCCATGGGAGTGTAGTCCTTGTTTTACGTACATACCTCAATATCTATAAATAGTATTACAATGTTTGTAGCAATTTTTCTGATCATCAAACATCTACACTCTGCCAAAACATATATGCCTAATACTCTAGCTGTCGCAACATTAATACCATATATATATATCAGATTATTTTTTATTATTATCAGATTTAATAACCAGGTAATTATAGAAGCAGAGCTTATCGAGACAATTATAATTAATATATATATATATATATATATATTTATAAATATCTAAATATATATGTGTGATGGTATTACTGTTAATTGATTACATAACATTTCAGTTCGGAGGACCAGAATCCACTAAAGCTTGGCTGGGATGTTAACGTGGTGTAATATGACGAAATCTATCAGAATATGACTTAATATGACGCAATGAAAAGACGTACTCTATATATAACCAAAGTCCTTCGATATAACTGGGCTTTGCTATAATTAATCACTAAACTTAGACGTTGACAATATTCATGTCGAATAAACGCATTCAATATATAATACTGATTATTATTTATTTGATAATATTCTATTCGATTCTATACTGAAAAACATTAATTCTTTCATTTGTACATAATAATGCATGCAGTATATCTTACACCCTGTATATAATGTAAAGATGTCCTACATAATCGCGTTAATTAGATTACATAGAGTTGAAATATATATTAGAAAGTGATCAATATTTAAGAATAACACTAGTGTAAAAATGTAGTTAATTACATAATCATATCACTATAACCATAAAGAATTAAGTGACTTTGTCACTTCTTTCTCTATGACTATAACTATTACATCACATTACAGTTAATGTTATACATATTATGTAGTCATTTATTTATGTTTATTCTTATTTCATAAATTAACAGTTGGTTTTATTGTAAACATATTATATATTACCCATAGAAATGTCATAATATGAAATCTATTATTATTTACATATTTAAGGTATAAGTTATTGGTCAAGAGTAGTTTTTTAAAAATCGGAATAATCTATGAATATTTCATTGAGTATGAAACAATAGATGACATAAGATATCTATGAATGATTTCAGCGATAAGTCCAATACAATATGGTAATAATGAACGTAGTAGATTGAGTGGAATAGGATCAAGAGGGAATTGGTTTTCTAGGATGTCATCAAAGGGAATACAATGTCATGTGTGGGAAACGAAAAACATGAATAGTGATTCAGATTGGATGTTAAATTGAGATTGAGTCATACAGAGTTGATGTTTGGAAGTACATTGATAATGCTAGAAATTTGTTATTGGAAGAAATTGGCAAACAAGGAACAAATAACTGAATCAGGTTGGTCAGGAAGATGCTTGGTCTGGGTTTTACCTATTAAGGTGAAAGTTAATTTGTTAGCTTATAAGATATTCCATAACTACCGAGCATATCAGGAAGTATGACGATTATGTAGAGAGAAGTTTATTCGTGTAAAGCGATCGAAAACTTTAAATACAATCAGAATAGATTCAAGTTTAGAGGATGCATATTTACGTTGTAGTCTACAAAATAGTTGCCTTAGTTTAATAAGCCCAGTATTAAACCAGATAGACTTAGTATAAGTTCGGTTGATAAGAGTAATGGAGGGTGCAAAAATATCAAGCGAATGAAATAATGACAAATTAAAAGAATCAAAAAGTGTAGAAAAATCAGATTATATACTGTTGTAGAGTTGATAGAATAAAGAGTTAACACACATTGGTTTTTCAATAGAGGAGATTTTCCGAAACGATCTAGAAGGTCGATTAATTTGTATCACCCGCAAGTTCAAATCAAATAAAATGGCAAAGTGATCAGATATTAGAGAACTTTGAGTAGGATATGAAATTAATTTATAATCAGTTTAATATATAAAAAAGTCAATATTATTACTATTAGTCTTAGTAGTAAAGAAAACATGTTGCGTCAGGGAATACTCAAATATAAGTTCATTCAGAGATAAGGAAGCATAAATATCATTATTAATTTGAATATTAAAATCACCAAGAATAACCGTATTAACCGATATGATATTTTCTAAGATAGAGGATAGGTTAGTTAAGAAACTCCGTAGGCTAGATGAAGGTGGACGTTAAATAAGTATAATTACAATGGTAAATAAGGAAGGAAACTGAATATTTCAGATCAGAATTTCACTTGAAGAGAAACGTGGGGTAGATGATGAAATAAGCTTAAGTTCCGATGAGGATAACAGATCTAGGCTGCCACCACGATGTGATGTAGACCTATTACCAAGCAATACATTAAAACCACCAGGGGTCTGTTAGGAAGCTAGAGCAGCATCATCATTAGTTAGCCAAGTATCAGTATTAGCAGATATAGAACAATTATAATCAATAATTGATTGAGCAATAAAATCAACTATATTACGTACTGATCTAGCAATAAGGAGTTGAAAAGAATACTTTCTGGGAGAGTGCACAGGTAGTCATTTAACATTTCTATATTTTTTACGCGACTCAGAGAAGGAATCATATGATTGGGACCATGTCTCAAACTCTTCGGTACTATGATTATAAGGATCAGCTTTCCAGTCAATAGGAATATCATCGATGTTAGTGTTATGTTATATATATTTTGTATACAACTAAGGCCGCCGGACCTATTTTTTCCCAGGGGGGTTTTAAGAAATAAGTATAATTTATCTACTAAATACTAGCATGTCATTATTGTAAAATATATCTTGTAACATATAATAGAATGCACATTATGATTTATTTTAAATGAATACCAGTAAAGTCGGACCAGGTAAACTCGGACCACTTTTGAAATAAAATTCGAACCACTTTGAAGAAGATTCGGAATAGTTTAAAATAACTATATATAGTATACTCTATAATATGGGTTAAATCATAAAAGTGGACCGAGTTTTTTTCAAAACTGTTCATAGTTTATTAAAAGTGGTCCGAGTTTACCTGGTCCGAATTTACTGGTACCCTTTTAAATATTAGAACATCTACTTATAATTATATATATATATAATGATACCGAGTTAACAAAAGATGAATTCTGTAATGAACATATCTGGAATATTTGTAAGAAATATGTATGTTATAACAAGAATAAATCCCAAAATAGTATATATATTTAATATGTTATACTTATAAAATGTCTTCTAAAATTATTTCTTTGGTAAAATTCTTTTATCAATTTATTTTCATCAATATAATCTAATATATCCTGATGTTCATTGCCGATAGCCAATATGATTATTTGTGTTGTGACATTTACCACGTCTTCAATCTTCTTAACATAGAAAAGCTTCTCTCCTAGGATACTGACATACTTAGTTGTACCATCAATAATTTGATTAATGTTATTTTTTCTATAAAAACAATTAATATTAAATTAATAAATATATAAGATATTATTCTTCCAGATTCTTTTAAAATATTTACTAAATAAATTTGATAATTTGTTCGTTTGTTCTGTACTTGTCGAGTAACATATATGTTATATATTAATGAGTAAAAAAACATCTTCATTGAGATTAGCATTTGATCCTAATACACATATTTAAGGAAGCATATTTAAAAAATTATACTTTTAATATATTTATAAATATATATTTCTGTAATCAATAATAATTATTAAAAACTATAGGTAAAAATAACAAATTTGTCTAATAAAGTGAATATATCAAATGATATATTTAATGAAATATATGTAGGATATATGTATCTAGTAGAGTATTCTTACATGAATATGATTTGCGATTTATTCAGAACTATTTACGCTTGGCATTGTAACATTTTCTAATGCATTTATAATATCTAAATAGTTATATATAGTTATATATAGCAATAAATCTGACAGTGCCCACCTTATAGGACTAATTGATTTGAATCTGGTTTTATCATTATCAATAAATTGGTATAAATATCTAAATTTTCCAGATTTACTAAAAACATTTTTTAATACCAATATCATTCACTATGGATGTTTCACAAGAGCAGCATATACAGCTTTACATTGAGCAACAAATTTACAAACATAATTTAGTAAACTACAATATGTGTAAAGGTCACATCCTACTACCAGTATTTCAGAAAATATTGTTCGGAAATGTTTGCTAGAAAGTGATTTTCTAGCAAGTTGTAGTGGGATACCCCCATTAAATTACTATATTTCCGGCAAGTTGCCGGAAAGTAATGGGATATCCCACTACAATTGTAGTTAACTTGCTAGATTATAACTTTCTAGTAAACATTTCCGGAAATATTGGTATATCCCCTTAATATGCCAAAGGTTGTTCTTTGTCTATCAGGGCCTGTATTCCTTTATATCAGATGACATATTGACGCTTAAATCATAACATTGTCCGCGTTAATTAGACATGTATAGACAGAGACGAATAATTATGTTTTTCAAATTATTTGTAATAGTTTCGCCAGTACTTGATGTAGGATATATAAAATCCTATACATTTTTAATAATGTTATTTAAAGTTTAAATTAAACAAATATAAACAGTTCAATTTATGTATAAACAAAAAATAGCGAAATAGAGTATTATTGTTCATTATAAATAAAATTTAATTATAATATATTGGGAATTGTATTATATTTTTTCATGAATAAGCAAATATAATAGATATAAATATAAAATGCATTGACATTTGAGCTATAATGCTTCACTCTAATGTATATGATAACATTATTAATTTCTGCTAACATATAATCATCACAGAGATTATAATAATTTACAAAAAACCTTCATTTTACCTAAATTGTAAGGGGGGTTTTAAAACCCCTCCATTATTTTGCCAGGGGGGGTTGCAACCCCCCAAACCCCCCCTGTTCCGGCACCCATATATACAACACCCCCCTATGTAAACGCATATAATGTTCCATTCCATATTGTATATCGAACTATATATCGAACAACTATTATATAATATGTTTATTGTCTCGCGATATATAGTTCGACGCACGCATTACGTGTGTCGCGTACTGCATGCACCTAAGGAATACGTGTTCCTGACATCGATATAAAGAAAGTTTTTCTTTATATCGATGGTTCCTGATTGGCCCACGTAATTACTTCGCCACGCGATGCGTTGCACTTGAATGGCACTTTTACGTCTGGCCTAAGCGATCGCAACACGCACGCCGTCGCACGGCCCGTTCCCCCTAATACATATGACCAACACATAAACAAGCTTATTCTTAACAATATAACCGTTAGAATCAAGTTGGTAGGTTAAAGACACACTTTAAATTAGTGATACATACTTTGGTGGCATGAAAGAGAATACGATCAATATATGGGCGTATAAATAGGGACTTAAATTCTGATTAATGAAGAGATGACCTTGAATGTAATAAACTATCAATCGTACAAGAAGATGATAGTACCAGATTAGCAAAGTGATATATACAAGAGTTGTCCGTAATAGTGTTGGGATCGATACGAAGGTGAACAAATAGTGATTTGATATATGTTAAGTTTCTATTGGCAAGTAAAACATGTTCGATTACAATAGAAGGTTTGGATGAGCAAGAATAGATAGTTGTGGGAGGCTTAGGAGGAGTCGCGGTAGAAGAGGATGAGGGTAAGTTAGATTTAACAACATCAAAGTATTTAATAATATTATTATTAGTTTCTCTTCTAAGGTTTAATGGTATCCTGCATGGATATTTGATTAAACTGTATTTGATTTTTAATTTTTATTAGAATATTTGATATTGTCAGATTTAGATTTGTTATAATATTGTTATTTTCTAAGTTAATATTTGTTAAATTTAATATTATTTTATTTTGATTTTCTATTATGGTATTTAGTTTTAAAATTATTTCTTCTCATAATTCGTTATTTTTTATTTTAGGTGGCATTATTATTTAGTATAAGTTAATACCATATATAACTATATATATATATATATATATATATATATATATATATATATATATATATATATATACATATGTATACCATATATATATTTTATTGTATATTTATGCAGGAATGATGTATATATATTATATATAAACATAAATATATATATATATATATATATATATATATATATATATATATATATATATATATCAATGGATAAATATAAAATTCATATATACTTTAATATTTAAACTTTAATATATAAACTTTAATGCAACAAATAATTATTAGAATTAAATTAAATATATAGTATGAAATAATGACATTAAATATATATTATGTAATAATTCAAAATAAAAAGCATGAACAAATAATGAAATATACAATAATTTAATTTCCAAAATAAAAAATAAATATAAATATATGAATAGAATTAATGAAATTGATTTATCATATGACTTTAATTTACTAAATAATCAATATATTAATTTATAGAAAAATATGTCAAACATGTAATATAATTACATATACATTAATTCTATATAAAATATGTATATATATATAGTATATTAATAATTAGATGTATATATATATATATATATATATATATATATATATACATATGTATACCATATATATATTTTATTGTATATTTATGCAGGAATGATGTATATATATTATATATAAACATAAATATATATATATATATATATATATATATCAATGGATAAATATAAAATTCATATATACTTTAATATTTAAACTTTAATATATAAACTTTAATGCAACAAATAATTATTAGAATTAAATTAAATATATAGTATGAAATAATGACATTAAATATATATTATGTAATAATTCAAAATAAAAAGCATGAACAAATAATGAAATATACAATAATTTAATTTCCAAAATAAAAAATAAATATAAATATATGAATAGAATTAATGAAATTGATTTATCATATGACTTTAATTTACTAAATAATCAATATATTAATTTATAGAAAAATATGTCAAACATGTAATATAATTACATATACATTAATTCTATATAAAATATGTATATATATATAGTATATTAATAATTAGATAGCAGTCAATATATCATTTTATAAATAAATTAGCACATATATATGGAAGCATATATATATTAAATATAATAAAATTTAGTTGAACAAATATAATCAAATTAAATTGAATTAGAAAAATCAATAAATAAAGTAATTAAGCTGAGAAAAAGACGATTGTACGTAGGAAGGATAAAGCAAGACTCAATATATGACTGGTGATCTCGAAGAATGGAGGAAGTTGTGTTCGACAACATCATATTCTTCTCCTACTACGCTTGTTCCATTAGAAATAAAGTAGATATTATTTTTAATATATTTCATGATACTAAGATAGATATTTTATGTATAACAGAAACTTGGATTTCTATCAAGGATCTACCCATAATTGCATCCCTTAATACCCCAACTACTAACTTTATTCACCTACCACGCCCCGGCCCACACTATGGTGGCGGTGTCGGTGTGCTATATTCAAATGCCTTGAAACTAATACAGTCAAGTGACCTATCACTTGATAATTCAGAAGCCTTCTCATGTACCCTTCACCCTCCTAAATCACAACCACTTACAATTATAACAATTTATAGACCTCCTAATAATTCAATTCCTTACTTCATCGATGAAATTGACAACCTATTGTCTATGATCTCCACCAATAGTATACTACTTGGTGATTTCAATATAACAATTTTACCAAACTCACATAATTCAAATAAATTTATTAATATCATAAATTGTCATAATTTCTTACAACATGTCAAGTCTTCCACACATTCATCTGGAAATATATTAGACCTAATTATATCTAACATATCTTCGAATATAATTTCTAATACTAATGTTCATAGTTTAATCACTGACCACCACCTTGTTAGTTGCTCCCTACATATCCCTAAACCAATCAGACCATCCAAGAAAGTTCACTACAGAAAATTAGATAATATAAATCATATCATTGCTAATTTTATAAATGACTTCAACATTTTGTACAACAATATAACAGATTCATCTCATATAGACAGCTTTGATAGTAACCTTAGTCTTGTCCTAGATAAACATGCCCCTATTATCACTAACACTTATACAGCTCGGCATAATACGTTATGATTCAATAATTCGTTACACACAGCAAAACGCTCACTTAGAATTAAAGAAAGGAATTGGCGAAAATCCAAAAGCTCAAATGATTTAAATATTTTTAAACATTCACTTTCTAATTATAGAAAATTAATAAAAACTGCTAAAAATAAATATTACATAGATCAAATTAAATCAGCTGGAAAAGATACTAAGAAATTATTTAGAATATCGTCAACACTACTAGGAAAACTGACAAAACGAATACTGCCTGATAACTCCCCTTTAACTAATGCGACTAACTTTGACTCTTACTTTTACATAAAAACATCATTAATTATAGATACTCTCCCTCGACCCACCAATATCAAGCCCAATATACTCATTTTCCACTTTTTCATTACCAACCATTATCAATATCAATAATCTTTTATTAACAGTTAAATCTACATGTAAACTAGACCCAATTCCATTATGTTTATTACATTCTCTTTCATCCCTTCTTTCTCCTTTTTACAAAAAAATTATCGATCGCTCACTAACTGCAGGTATCTTCCCATCCCACATGAAATATGTTCATGTAATTCCCATCCCTAAAAACCAGTCCATTGATAGGTCAACTCTTTCTAATTATCGTCCCATATCCAACCTTTCTTTCATATCTAAGACAATTGAAAGAATAATTGCTAAACAACTTAAAACATACATCAATAATAATAACATACTGCATAAATTACAAAGTGCTTATAGAACGGACAATAGCACTGAAACTTCACTACTCCATACTTTAAACAATACACTACTATTTCCAAAAAATACTCCCACCATACTGATTCTACTTGACTTGTCGTCGGCTTTCGATACGTTAGACCATAATATTCTTATTCGAAGATTAGAGAACATTGGTATTAAAGATTCTGTCCTTAGTTGGTTTACATCCTACCTAATTAACAGATCCTTTTCTATATGTATAGATAACGCCATAACAGAACCCCGCCACACAACTCATGGTGTACCCCAAGGTTCTGTTTTAGGTCCAATTCTCTTTAATATATATATTTCCCCTTTACTTTACTTACTTGACGAATACCCCGATATACACTTTCACTCATATGCGGATGACTTACAGCTATACTGTAATTTACCTGACCCAATCAATAACATAAATACTATAAATAAATGCATTAATGACATTAGTAAATGGCTTTCAAATAACTCCCTACTATTGAATAGCCTTAAAACAAAAGCTTTATTAATAAATACATCTCCAGGACATCATTCCATACCACCTATTATTATTAATAATCATATTATAGAATACTCTAACCAAGCTAAAAACCTCGGCCTCACACTTGACCAAAAGCTGTCTTATCTACCACATATAACTAATATATCGAAGTCCATTAATTACACCTTACATACGATCCGACTTATTAGACCTTCTATAACTACTGAACTTGCCAAAATACTAGTTACTTCCTTAATACTGCCCCGACTTGACTACTGTAACTCTACTTTAAATTCACTCCCAGCACATACTATCAAAATGCTCACTAAATTACAATATAGAGCCATCAGAACCATTTTCAGGATAAAAAAATACTCAAGACAACATATCACACCTTATATGAAATCTATTCACTGGCTACCCATCCCTTACCGCATACAATACAAATTACTCCTACTGACCCACCATGCCACCCATAATAATAAACCTGACTATCTTACTGAACTACTTACGAACTACAAGTTATCACGACCACAATGAACAATACATAAATACAAACTAAATATACCAATAACTTTATCACTAAATAAAAAACAGGAATCTTCTTTTTCTATAATATCACCTAAACTATGGAACTCCCTACCTTACTCAATTAGATCTATAGTTTCTGACCACACCTTTAAAGTCAAATTGAAAACACATCTATTTAATATAGCTTATAATAATTAATATACGATACACCGCCGAAAACTCATTACTGATGTTGATCGCAGTGTCTAAACAAATTGGTTACAAGGTTACAAGGTTACTACGTCATCATCACGTGTATAAGTAACTAACTAAGTAATATATCATAATATATAATATTAGTTACCTAATGTTAGTAATATTAATAATAATAATAATAATATGAGAATAAATATATATATTATATATATATATATATATATATATATATATATTTATAATATATAATATTATTTAACAAAGTTGGTATTAATATAAATTAATATGAATAATTAATATTAATATTATTTATATTAATATTAATAAATATATATATATATATATATATATATATATATATATATATATATATATATGATGACAAGGATGATGATGATGAAATAAGGTTTATTATACACCGGTGTATAATAAACCTTATTTCATCATAACGGCCGTTACAAAGTTATAGCACTCCTCGTAAGTGCACGTAAAATAAATTATAAAAATAAAACATGATTGAGGATAGATATGACTTGAGAATGTGTATTGAACGAGGTGGGAGATTGAATGGATCTTGTAGATGAATAGATTGTATTCCAGATAGATGGGATAATGTAGAAAATGAGCGTTTATGGAATTTAAGAGAGGATGACAGTGGGATAACGAGATGTATACTAGAAGTTGAACGTGTATTGTGAGTGCACTCACCATGGTGGAGGAATTAAAATTAATAAAATATATATATGAAAGAGTGGAGGAATATATTGATTTATGGGTATTAAAAAATAGTCGAATTAGTGATCATTTTTTATATGGGAACCAGTTTATATATATATATAAATAAATAATATTCTTTAAATAGATAACACATGTGTGATAATTATACGTATTAATATTTATCGTAAATAATACTATGAAATATTTATTTACGTTTGCTTCGCACTTAATCACTTTTAAATGTAATGACTAAAAGTAAATATTATTAATTATAAATAGATGTTGAAATCGGAACATTTGACTAATTATAGACAGAACTATAGTTCTCTATAGAGAATAAGTGATAGATCCATAAACCAGAAATATAGGCGGGAGATTTCGAAAAGGTCGAATAAAAATAGTCGATGGAAATTAGCGAAGCGTGTTATGATTTAATGACTATAATTAAAAAACCGCGAACGCGTAATGTGAAGCTTGTAAATCACATATGAGAGGTGAAGCTTAAAATAGTAGCGCTTAAAAAAGTACACCTTTAATCATCGCCATCGTCATGGTTACCATGGTAGTGATGCGGATGTGGTGAGACGAGGGTATAAAAGTGCGAGAACCTCTCTAAGATAGCGTATCATTCTCTAGTCTGTGGTGACATAACCTACCTTACCCTGCAACCCTAAGTACCTCTACATAGTAGCCATGAACCGTTTGTTACTGTTCACAGTAGTAGTCGGTGCCGTAGTTGCGATGTCCGTGCTACCCGGAAGCGATGTCAATCACGTGGTTAGTAGGCGGCGGCGATCACGTGACGAGAGTTTAATAGAAGCGAGAATATCCGAGATATTATATTTATTTATTATTCAAAATAATATATATTAATACATAATACATTAGTATATATACATTTATATATATATTTATATATATGTTTGTATTTTATACAGATTTGAAAAAATCAATATATTTAATATATATAATATATATATATATGCATATTGGAATATATATAATGATTACATATATATATCAAGTACATACAAGTGTATATATAATGTTAATATAATAATGCGTATTATAGATATTGTATATACATTAGTAACACTCTATTGACAGCAATATCTTCGTAACTTCGGTTACATATCGAAGGACAGTTCTCTTGTCCAATCAGATACCGATATGAGCAAAGCTATTTCAGAATTTCAATCTATGGCCGGTATTGAACAAACAGGTTTGATAATCACTACGTCAATCAATTCAATATATATATATATATATATATATATATATATATATATATATATATTATGATTGTAATTATTGTTGGTGAACTTATTATATTACATAATACATAATTGTTTTTATATATATATATAAAATATTTAATTCATAGATTATGAAACATTTATTAAAAATTAGTTTCTATTCAATAATATAACAATCAACCCTTACTAGACTTTTGCATTATACATATCCTATATATTTTATATTTTCCTTACATTTAATTTAAACAAAATAAGCAAGAAGTAATAGCAGAAGCTGAAGTAAATACAAAGCCTATAGGCTATAGGCTATATGCTTATATACCTATATCTCATAATAAAATATCAGATTATTTTCACATTTACATTATCTGTAGAAGTCTTAGGTAATTGTAAATATTTATACCTACAACATTGATTCCCTGACACTATATTTAGAATGATTACTCCTATCTTTGCAAATCTTCTAAATAAATATATATAGTCTCTCTGAATCGTATAATTCTATCCTCTATACGAATAACCTATAACATCCATATAAAGAAGTATGGCAATATCCCGATCTCCACGTGGAATCTATTTGACAACCGCGGTTTATCAACACAATTCTTATATATATATATATATATATATATATTAATACATCCATGTACATCTTCTGATCTATTTACGGAACTTACTTCCTCAACCTAATTGATCATTTAATTTATTTAAGTGTTCAATTCTTGAGCTCTTAATTTATGACACCTAATTACTCATTTATTATTATTATCATTATTAAACGTAGATACGTGTTTATTTATATTCTATATTTAGATTTTATTTTTGTTGTGAACTTACGATCGTTACGTCATACTTGTATCACTGATCGTGAAATTTAAATGATATTACAAATTCAATATATATATATATATATATATATATATATATATATATATATATGAGTATATAAGTGTACTATACATGTATAACTTGTCAATATAAGAGTTTTATATGATATTGTATATAAATGAATTACATTCTATTTACCGCGATATCATAATCTTATATTCTATACTGGATATACTATCGTATAATAGTTAACGTAAACACGAATAGTAATTATAATAGTAAACATCCGGCGTAACACCTATATCACGTGCAGGTAGCATGAACTCGGAGACGCGGGCGATGATGAGAATGCCGAGATGTGGGGTCCACGACCAGACGGTACACATGACAACCCTACAGCGTAGGGTGAAGCGTCACGCCCGATTAGGGACCCTTTTATGGGCTAGCAATTCAATCACCTACAAGATCAGTAACTACACGCATCGGATAAGCCACTCGGATGTCGATAAACTCGCCAGGGAGGCTTTCGCCGTTAGTAGTCCTGACGTTATAAATACTCGTTCATCGTGTGTGTATGTATATATATTATTTATTTGTAATAATATTTGCATATTTATACTGTATGCATATATCTATAAAAAACTTTATTAATATATATATATTTGTATATTATTAATCGATATGAGTAATATTTAAATGATTAATTATTAACAACAGTACTGGTCGTGGGTAACTCCATTGACATTTCGACAAGTTTGGGGAAACGAATGGGCTGACATTCATATTAAATTCGCAACCGTTAGTTTCGAGCTCGACAATGCACAAACGTAAACAACTACGCCCATCACATGATTGTTGATTATTATTAACGGTAATTTCCTGCCGCCAGGGGGATCACGGTGACGGTGCGCCTTTCGACGGTAGACACGGAGTTCTCGCTCATGCGGAAGCGCCTCGTTCTGGTACCGTACACTTCGATGACGCTGAACATTGGGTTGTGGGAGAGGCCTACGGTGGTATCACCCTCAAACAAGTTAGTAGCAAATCTTATACACTTTTATATCATATTATTTATATCTTCTTATATGTATATAAGAAGATTAGAAGATTTGTGTTGTTTTTTTTGCTATAAAAAAATAAATAGCAAAAAAAGTGACTACAATAATATATAATATTATATTAATATTATCTATTTTAATTATAATATATAATATTATTATAATTATATTAATATTATTTATTTCTAAATGTATATTATATTTACATCATATTAAGTTAACTTACTAATATATATAAATATGTGAGTATATGTGTTTACATCAACTTACAATATATGTATGTGTATTTGTGTACATAAATGTAAAGCGTTACCTTGACCTCACAGGTCATGACACACGAGTTCGGACATTTACTGGGCATGGCTCACTCTCAAACGAAAGCCGCTGTCATGTGGGCTTATTATAAGGGATACGAACCAAAGTTCAATCTAGATATAGATGATATTGAAGGAATACAATCCATGTACGGTTAGATTATACCTCACATATTGACACGCCCACAAATACATATCACGAATTTTTAATTTTAAAAATATATATATATATATTTTTATATTAAATCAATACTTTTAAATGAATAGGTCATATATAAATAAATTAAATTTCCTGAATGTAAATAAATATTGTTGGCATATTATTAATATTAAAATAGTTAAAGTAATGTTAAATATTTAATAATAGTTGGTTATGTAAATACATATTGTTGGCATATTATTAATGCTAAAATAGTTAAAGTAATGTTAAATATTCAATAATAGTTGGTTATTAAATATGAGCAATGAATTAAATATGAACGTCTGCTCGCTATCTGCAATGTTTACTTTTAGTACTATTGTACTAAAAGTATCTAGTACTAAAAGAATCTAGCAGGTATACCTGCTAGGTACTTTTCTGTGGAATATTTTATTATATTTCAATGTTTTCAACTTTGAATCAAAGATATCTGAGTTATTGATTGATTTCTAAAATAAAATATATTCATATTTTTAAAAATTGTATTCCTATATAAATATTTTATCAATCAAGTTTGAATTGAACTATGTGTTTATAGTATTTATTTCAATATTCCAAATAATATAATATTCATTAATTATGTTATGAATTTAATATAATCATATTGTAATCATTGATTTAAAAAAGTGTTTTTTCATTGATTTTTGTATCAAATTTAAAGTTGTATTCCCAGTCTATAATGTAATACAATGTAATCACTCTAGCGGAAAATTAAAATTTCACAAAATATATTTTAGCAGATGTTCCATCCTTGATGTCACGATTTCATTTGAATTCCTCGTTAACCTTTAACCCCTAATAGGTTCCGGTGATGGAAAAGTAACACCTATACACACAACGAACATATACGATACCACGACCACCGTTATTCACAAAGGTGATAATATTTGTGCGGATCCTATATTCGACGCCGTCACTATTGATAAAAATCAAGTTTATGCTTTCAAAGGTAATGTTCTTATCACTACTATAATTAATAATACGATGTATATCTTATGAATAGTATAGTAGAGTTTATTTCTCGGTTGAATGATTTATTATTGTATTCATAAAAATAATAATTATTTATTGAAGAACTTTTTTTCTCTTTCTTTTTGTTGTTTATATTATATATGTGTTCATTTATCCAAAATACTTCATAACAAGGTGGACTATTGTATATTGTTATCTCACATTATATCAAGTAAATTTGTTAATTTAAAAATACTTGGTTTCTTTGTAATAACTCATTGAATAAGCAAACATATCACCGCCAAGTATTTAATTTCATATAAATAAAATATAATGTAATATATACAAAAGAGACAATAACATTATATCTACATGAATATTACAGGAGCGAACTACTACCAATTAGGAGGCATGAATACGCAGAAAGCTCATCTTATCGAGTCAAAGTTCATAGGCGTACCTAACGATATCAATGCCGCTCTTGCGATTTTGGACACTATGTATTTCTTTAAGGTTTTGATTTTAATTCAATAATTATTATATAATTGTACAACATTATAATAAATATAATTATACAACATATTATTTAATTGTCATATATAATACATATTTATGTAATAAAATCATATAATAAATATATATATATATATATATATCATAATTAATTTATAAGATCAATTTGTAAATAATGTATTCTCTATGTTTTTAATTTGGATATATTATTATATTATACAATTTTAAAATTTAAGTATACTTTTTAAAAGTTAAATCCCACTTTAAATGAATTATTTAATTATATTTATCTAATACATTTAGTGAGAGAGTTACATATTAGTAATATAATATCTTTAAAATGTAAAAAAGGAATAATGATCCCCATATATATATATATATATAAATTGTCAAGAAAGTTAAACATGCGAATTTCATATTATAAATGTTATACAAATAAAATTAAAGATAATTTATTTATAACTTTATTGTATACATCCAACTATATTCTTATATATAATTATACTTGTACATATTATCAATGAAAAAAATAACAGTCTTCATACACTCCTTATAGGGAAACCAAGTATACAAATACCATGGGGGTAGGGTACAGGAAGGTTTTCCAAAGTTCACGAAAACCGTATTCCGAGGATTGCCCAGCAGAATAGACTCCGCCTTCTCGTTCGGCAGTTACGCCTACTTCATCGTGGATGGCACGTACTACAGAAGCACAATCGGTAGAGGGGGCGTGGCTTCCAGAGCCGTCATTGTAGACGCATTCCGCAACAGTCCCAAGAAAATAGAAGCTATATTCCACTGGGAGAAGTTCGGAGTGATAGCGTTCTCAGGAGGTAAATTCTACACATCGCCCATGGACACTAAGAACGTTAGTGCACACGCATACACTGCAGGAAGATAGCGTGCCGCCCGCAAACATATTAATAATATGCGTAAACTAGAAGCTGAATATGTTCTCGACTCGAAACCAGTATATTCATAGTTATATACATATATACATATATATATATATATATATATATATATATAAATATATATATATATATATATATGTTTATCCCAATATATAACTTATATCAAGATGTATCATAATGTATATGTTAATTTATTGCTTAACATTTCAGTTCGGAAATCCCTTTTTTACCTTGCAATGGTTGCAATGTTAACCTGACCCACTATGACGCATCCGGTCTGAAAATGACGCAATATGACGCAATGAAAAGACGTAATCTACCTATAAAGTATCAACAAATTTGGACGTTGACAATATTCATGTCAAATAAAACGCATTCAATACATAATACTGTTTATTAATATGTTTATTATCAAATAAATAATTATTTATTTGATAATATTCTATCGATTATATATTGTAATTAAAAAAATAAAAATCAACAACAATAATTCTTTCATTTCTACATAATAATGCATGTAGTATATCTTACACACTGAAGTGCACATGTATATAATGTAAAAATGTCCTACATAATTATGTTATGATTAATCGATATAATTAGATTTAATATAGTTGGAATATATATTAGTAAGTGATAAAAATCATATCACTATAACCATAGAGAACGAAGTGACTTTGTCACTATATTCTCTATGACTATAATTATTACATCACATAACAGTTAATGTTATACGTCTTATGTAGTGATTTTATTGTAGTCATTAATTTATGTTTAATCTTATTTCATTAATATAACAGTTAGTTTTATTGTAAACATTATATATTTATATTACCAATAGAAATTTCAAAATATGAAATATATTATTATTTACATATTTAAAGTTTACGTTATTATAAATTCACTTAAACATAAACACATAATAATTCATATATGTCAGCATAATTTACAAGTTATTGACATCCGATTAATTTATACCTTTATTAAGGGGATACACTATATACCAGACTCGTAGCCAGTCATTTATACCAGGGGGAGCAAATCACCAAACAAAATTAATACTAAAATGTAATGAATATAAACTAGTAGGGGAAAGTCCCCGATTACCGACCCCCTCCTAATACCGACCTCCTATCGTATCTCAGTAACTATAAGAGATATCAAAAAATAATATATACACGAACTGTTAGTAATTTAATGATACATATGAATAAGTATTTTGTTTTAACAAATATTTAATCCTATATTTTTATTTGATAAAATGTAATATTCTATTTTTACTTTTTAAATATTTGAATAATAATTTTTTTAAATCATTGTAAATACATTATTAATTAAAAGAAAACTTAATACTGCACATAATATTGTAGATCAATAAAATGTTTATAATTATTATACAAATAATTCAATTTGAATAACTATTAATATTAAAATAAAATAATAACTATTAATAACAAAATATCTTAATTATAGCAACCCATATGATTTTCCTAATACCGACCCCCTAAATTACCCTAATACCGACCCCCATGTGATTTATAATATCAAATCAAAATAGATCAGTATTTTACTTTAAAATATGTCATAAGTTGTTTGTTTATCATTGATATAGATTAAGGATTCATGATTCCATTATATTATATACATACTGATTAATAACTAAATATTAAATAATAATATATACTATTTTAATATAATTACTATAAAGTTTAAATTTAAATTTAATATTACTATTAACACTTAAATTCAATAAAAAATAATTGCTTGCATGTTATAATTAATTATATTTATTAATATCTACTATGTTGATTGGATATTATAATATTAAAAGTATGTATACCACGATTATTTTAGGGGGTCGGTAATAGGGGAAGGGGGTCGGTATTAGGAACAGGTATCCGATTACCGACCCCCCTGTTTATTCTTGTAAATATAATTATATCAAAAATTTAAAATAGCCACATTATTCATTACCATAATATTACCCTATTTACAAAATTTCAAATAAATATATTTAATATTGAATACGTTATTACAAATAATCATTTAGGGGTCGGTAATCGGGGACTTTCCCCTATATACTAGTAATAATATCACTACTTGTAATTTACTAGTACTCTATTACTTATATTGACGCACAATATGAATAACACAGTGTATAAATAAACAATAAATAAAAATACACTGTTTGTGTATATAATACACTATATAAACATAACGTTATATACATATAATAACATTACAGAAATCAGTAGGATCAGGTTAACAGGTAACGTATACAATAATAACATCAGTAGATAAGTCTACTGAATACTAGCGAATGAATTAAATATGTAGTCATGCAAAGGTAAGCTTATAACGAGATTTTTAATATTATATAGAAAATAGTTAGCAGTGGGTATCATATTATTAATATGTGGAGATTAGTCTAGTTGAGATGTTATAGTGAAATATAGTTATAGATTGAGAAGTTGGAGGAGATAGAAGAAAAGGATGAGTAATTGATAGAGGAGAACTGGGTCTTGAGAATATGATATTATTAGTTTTAGTCATAATTAAGGAAATGGAGTTATCATGAGTTATGAGAGAACCATTTAGTGAGATCAGTAATATAATTAAACATAGATATTTGAATCAGACCAGAATCACTAGATTTATATATCTGAATATCAATAGCATAAATATGAAAGTTATAACTAATATTATAATATTAGGATATTTGTGAAAAATTGATTTTATAGGAAGAATATAAATAATATACAATAGGGCAAAGAACAGAGCCGTGTGGAACACATGTATGCTAAAATAAGGAGAAGATAACGAGGAGTTAATCTTCACTGAAGATGATCAAGATGAAACATAATACATAAACCAACTTTGAACTTGACCGTGTATACCAATTTCATTATGTCCAATAGAAAGCATATCGTGATCGAGAGTATGTATCCTATCAATAGCACTAGCATAAGTATAGTAGCAGGAGGTATCATGGGGCTTTATTATCAAGATATATGAGAATATCATTTATGATCAATGTAAGGGCAGTTTCGGTACTAAGATGAGGAATATACGCACTTTGATATTTATCAACAATAGCATTTTACATACTATAATTAATAAGTTGAGTGGACACAACTCGTTCTGAGGTATTAGATATGGATGATAACTTGATAAATTAGATTGGTCAAGAGTAGTTTTTTTAAAAATCGGAATAATCTATGAATATTTCATTGAGTATGGATCAATAGATGATATAAGATATCTATGAATGATTTCAGCGATAAGTCCAATAAAATATGGTAATAATGAACGTAGTAGATTGAGTGGAATATATTCCATTCTATAGGATCAAGAGTGAATTGGTCTTCAAGGATATCATCAAATAGAGTACATTGTCATGTGTGGGAAGCGACAAAAATTAACAGTGATTCTGAGTGGATGTTAAATTGAGATTGTGTCGTGCCGAGTTGATGTTTGGAAGTAGGATTAACCTACATTGATAATGCTAGACATTTTTTGTTGGAAGAAATTAGCAAATGAACAAAAAACTAAATCAGGTTGGTTAGGAAGATGCTTGGTCTGGATTATACCTACGAAGGTGAAAAATAATTGATAAGCTTGGTTAGAAGATATTCCATAACTACCGAGCATATAAGTGAAGTATGACGATTTGGTGGACGATTTTGAGAGACGTTTTTTCTTGTAATGCGATCGAAAACTTTAAAGGAAATAATATCAGATTCAAGTTTAGAGGATGCATATTTACGTTGATGTCTATGAAGTAGTTGCCTCAGATTAACAGCCTAGGCTCAATATTAAACCAGGGAAACTTAGAATAATTCGGTTGATAAGAGTAATGGAGGGTACAAAAATATCAAGCTAATGATATAATGCCAAATTAAAATAATCAAAAAGTGTAGACAAATCAGAAAATATACTGTTGTTAAGTTGATGGAATATATAGTTAATACACATTGGTTTTTCAATAGAGCAGATTTTCCGAAACGATCTAGAAGGTCCATTAATTTGTGTCACCGACAAGTTCAAATCAAATAAAATGGCAAAGTGATCAGATATTAGAGAACTTTGAGTGGGATATGAAATTAATTTATAATCAGTTTAATATATAAAAAAGTCAATATTATTACTATTAGTCTTAGTAGTAAAGAAAACATGTTGCGTCAGGGAATACTCAAATATAAGTTCATTCAGAGATAAGGAAGAATGATTTTCATTATAAATTTGAATATTAAAATCAACAAGAATAACCGTGTTAACCGATGTGAATAATATATTACAGATCAGAATTTCATATGAAGAGAAACATGGGGTGGATGACGAAATAATCTTAAGTTACCATGAGAATAAAAGAGTTAGGCCGCCACGACGATGTGATATATACTTATTAACAAGCAATACTTTAAAACAGGTAGGGGTCAGTTGGGAAGCTAGAGCAGAATCATCAATAGTTAGCCAAGTCTCAGTAATAGCTGATTTAGACAAATTAGAATCAATAATTAAGTGTGTAATTAAATCAATTTATTTGGTAATGATCTATAGATGCTATAGCATTGAGGTGTTGACAAAAATACTTTTTAGGAGAGTGCACTATTATTCAATCAACAGTTGAATCTTTTTTACGCGATTCATAGAAGAAATCACATGATTGGGACCATTTATCAAACCATTTTCTTGTTCCATTGCGGAATTCCAATTGTAGTAACTACTTACTGTGAAAGTACTATACTCTACAAATGGATATAAATTAAATTTACTTTATTTTGTATATATATATACATATTATAGGTAAATCTTCTTATTTTATTTCAAAAAGATGCTCTACCACTTGTAGGAGAACGTTTAGGAGAAACATTTCCGAGATCAGGTGGACGATAATTTAAATTAATTTTGTTCATATTTGTTAGTGCTATTGTTTGGGTTTGGGGTTGGTTTGATATTTTATTCGGTTACTGCTATTCTGTGATCTATTAATTTATCTGCTCCTATTTAGTTAGAAAACCAGGTAGTTTTTGTCGTTGTTTGCTCATGATAGGGTATCTATTAATTAATTACAATTAAATTATTAATATTTCTTTTTAATATTTACCATATTTTTAGAAAATATTTTATAAAACCATAAATTCTAAATTCGATCCTCACTATAATGTATATGACTAAATACATACATTTTAATAAATAAATATAATATAAATAAAATTATAAAAAAAAATATAAATATCATTGAATATCTAGTAAATTCTATATGAAAAAATCGTTATGTGAAACAAGTTTTAGGGGCCTCCTAATCTCAGGGGGGCCTTACCCATACAGGCCCCTCCATGGATACGGGCCTGCGTTATACCCTATACACTATACCCTGTACATTGTACTCTATACACTATATAATGAACACACTCGGTACTATTAATATACAAAATAGGTAAAATAACAAATTTATAGAATACTCTAAATTTAAACCTATATAGGTTATAATATATTATATATTTTGAATTAATGTATCTACTTTTATTAAATCAATACTCTAATCTATAAGTATTAAGTTTGTTATGTATATATTTATTAATATTTGAAAATATATTAGATAATTACTTTTACATATTATTACCTATATATATAGTTATATAGTTATATAGTATATTTAAATATAATTTGAAAATTAAATTATTGTTAAATTCTATAAGAATTTTTTTTTTAATTCTTAAATTATCTGTGGCCCCTTCTTATGATAAAGCTAATGTAACTAATATATAATCATAATATCCATATTGAATATTTAAAACTCATATTAGAGATATTATAGGGGAAAGATGGGTAATGTGGCCACTTTTAGAAAATGCTGTATAACTTTATAAATATTAGATCTAATACGATAATGTGTTCATTATAGATACATCTTATGATATGCAAGAGGACTGCCGAATCAGTTTTTCATTTTAGCATATCTAATTGAAATGATTAAGGTGGCCACATTAACCTCCATGGAGGGTAAGGTTGCCACCTAATGCGGGTAATGTGGCCACCTGAAAATGTGGAATTAATCTACTAGATGGCGATACTTTATATCAAGTTTAGTCGAATGATATGGTTCACATCAAGTAGAATTTACAAAACACACGCAATTGTGATAAATTAATGCTTTTTATTTTAACTTTATAAATTACTATATTCATTAATAGGCTATATCCTAGTATACCATACAACTTAATTATTATGTTATTAATATGGAAAAAGTAATTTCAGCAGTAAATGACTGTATGTCATAACAATATGGCGATATAATACCTAGATAAAATAGTACTTTAGAAAGATAACTAATTTATATTATATGATTTCTATATATATATATATATATATATTTATATATATATAATATATATATATATAATATATATATCATAATATATAGAACCATTTATATATATATATATAATTGTATACGTATATTAAATATATCACACCAACATATATTAAAATCATATCATATCAACATTAATACAAATTATTTTTATAATTAAATAATATGAATTGTAATATACAAATAAGCCAATAAACAAGTATAAATGAAATATATATAGCACAGTTAAATTAAATACATAAAATAAAATTAAGTTTATTAAATTCTTTAGAAAATTGATATCGAAAGTAAAATGTATTATATAATGTATTAACATGAAATTGATTAATTTATTTTTAAATCTAGTTTAATATATCTCATGATATGTATATATATTAGTATAGTATACATATACATATATACAAATACAAATAAAACTGTATGTATAAATAAGTTTATACGCATATGTTTTATACAAATATATATATAGATATATATATATATATATATATAGGTTGTCATATCATAATTGTTATTCATCACCTATGTATTTATATTTAAACATATATGTTGTAGTACGTGTAAAGTATTAAGTATATAGTATAGTATTAAGTATATACAATATAATAAATAGGTATAATACATACCTATATATATAATATAATATAATACATATATATATATATATATATACATGTATATATATATATATGTGTGTGTGTATTATATTATATATAATTAATACTATACTATATACTTAATACTCTACACGTACTACAATTACTTTACTCAGTACTACAACTATATATATATATATATATATATATATATATATATATGTATATGCATAAAACATATATGTATACACGTATTTATACGTAAAGTTTTATACATATATATCATATATATATATATATATTTTTTTTTCTTCTTTATAATTGTGTTATTATAATGTTAATAGATGATTAAATATACTAAATTAAATTTAAAAGTTTATACCACGATTATAATATGTATGTAAATATATTTGTATGCATACCATGGTTAGGATATAGTAGATGTTGATTCAACGTTTTCATATAATGACGCACGCAATTTTATAAAAATATAAAAATATTGATTTCTGATCATATGATTGGCTTACATCATATTGAAGTGGCCACATTACCCTATAAAATGTGGCCAACTTACCGGCTTCGAGGTATCACGCTATTTACACTATATAATAATGAATATTACTTACTAAAATAAATTGCTTACACACATTGTTAAAATTAACGAGTTCTTTAACACCCACAATTAATTTTCAATTTATATTATATATTAGTGATTTAATAAATGTTTTACTAAACTTTTATTTCAATTTTTTAAAAAGTAAATCGATTTTTTTGTATTTTTTACATCATTTTTTTATTAATAGATATACAAATTATTTTTACTTATTTGAACAATGCTTACCAATGCGCATATTTCATGTATATATTTTGTTTTGATTGGACTTGTAGTTTATGAGATACGCCAAGTGGCCACATTACCCGAATGGCCACATTACCCATCTTTCCCCTAATACGGATTTAAAGATAACTCGTTATAAATATTTATATATATAATTATATAATTGCAATTTTTATATTTATGTGATTTTAATATAAAATATTATATTTAAAAAAATAAAATGTTATTCGTGGATTTTGTAATAATAGTATAGATAAGAACACGTATTTTTTTTACAGTAATAGCTAATAACTATATTTAAAGGAAATATAGGACAACTATGTGAAATCGTATAATTCATATAAAGCCAGATTTAAAATGTAAAATAATATTCTTTAAATTATTATTTATATGATGAAAATTAAGTTTTCATTACTAATATGTAACAAATCTAAAATAACATGCTTAAGCATTTAAAGCACGTAAATTTACATTTAATTTATATGATGAAAACTAAGTTTTCATTAATAATATATAACACATCTAAAATAATATGCTTTACATTTTATTTATATGATGAAAACTAAGTGTTCATTACTAATATATAACAAATCTAAAATAATATGCTTTACATTTTATTTATATGATGAAAACTAAGTGTTCATTACTAATATATAACAAATCAATAGGATATGTGCTGATGTTTTAAATGATATACATTTGGGAAAGTACCTGGATACTTCGCGGAGTACCACAACTTCTGGGGATGTTATATCTCAATTTATATTGATCTTACATAAAAAATGTATATATAAAAATTATAGAGAATTTAAAAATAGAAATTTACATTTAATTTTAATAAATCAATAATAAATAACTTTAGAAGTATTTATTGTTATAGGTTATTCGAATTTAAAACATTTTCGCTTAACGCGCTGTTCACATGAGCAATATATTCCAGCAATTTCGCAATGGAATTCTTAAGAATTGCCAAAATGTAACAGTCTGTGTTTTTTCTGCGATTATTGATAAATGTTCTAATTCGAATTAATTCTAGTTTTGTGACAATGTATACAAATATAAATGCACGCACAAGTATACTGACGAGTATTAATGCATATGCATATTATATATATATGTTTTATTATATTTTTTATTATTTATTATATTATATATATATATTATTTATATATATATATATATATAATATATATATATATATATATATATATATATATATATATATATATATATATATATATATATATATGCATAGTATATATGCATATGCGTATATACGCATTAACGTTTCTATGGGTCAATCTATTTATAATCGTTTACGATTTTAATTGATTAAAAGTTTGTTGTTTAATCGTTAACGATCGTTTAATTAATAATTAAATTACATATGTGTAGGTAATGATATATGTAATACTAACAAAATATTCTTTGACGTTAGATCATTGATTAAAAAAATCAATAAATTGTCTGAGATTTTTACTTACCACTTTATAATCATTTGACGTATTTTTCAATTGAAGTAGTATAGCAAGATGTGGAGGAAAATTGGGTATATCTATATAGATTATAGTCTATAGTCAACATTTTTGTTTTATTATATTAATTATAAATTAACTATAACAATTATATTTATCAACATAATATTCAATTAAATATATATTAGTATAGTATATACATAGTTTTATAAGTTCAAAATAGTATATACTTACATTTCGCTAACCGCGGTGTTTTCTTCAGTGTTTATTAATATATATAATTCATTATCTTCCGTATTCTCTTACATATACATTTTGCCATTCAAATGATTTTTCATGTTAAATCTTTCGTGGAACTTTATTGATATATTATAAAAATGTGAAATATTTATAAACAATTTGTTGAAACTATTTTTAAATTTTTTTTGTATTTTATATATTTTTCAACTAATTGTTAAAATGTAACTATATTAATATATTATAATTATATTAAATATTATATTTAAAAAAATATATTTTGTAATATTTTGAATTATTTGTTGTATTTTTTAAAATAGTTGTTGGAATATTATACAAATATTTTTCCACTATTATTTGAAATATTTTGCATAATATTTTTCTACATTTTTTTGTATTTTAGCTATAATTTATTTTATATATATACTAGCAATGTAGTATAATGAATAGCTATAATTAATAAATAATAGATCTAATAGACAAACAATCAAAAATCGAGACATAATAATATTAGAAATTATAGAATAAATATGTGGGAGGATCATATGATCTAAATATGAGGCATGAGGGTAAATTACACTGCTATATACAGATCAGTGAAGAATTATACTAGATATTACAACAAAATTAAATTCAAATGAAATAAATTAATTTCAAATGAATTAATAAAAATCAATTCAAATTACATAAAAACAATTCAAATGGAATAATAAAATTAAATTCAAATGAAATAAAATGAATTAATAAAAATCAATTCAAATTAATTGAATCCACATAACATATATAATAAATATATTTATATAAAATAGTATATTATAACTATTACATAATTTTTCCATATAAGTTAATTTTATAAGGATTATAAGGATTTTGTAAATTGTAATATTGATATTATACATGCATGTATGCATACATGCATATATAAATTGTAATATATTATATATATATATATATATATATATATACATATATATATATATATATTATTCATTAATGTAATGCTACACATTTTCCTTACAAGTTATTGTATTCCATAGAAAAATGATATTAATTAATAATATAAAGCACTCTAATTAATATTATTTTTAATATATTAACCTATTTAAAGTAAAATTAAAAAAATTAAAAGTATTATTTTAAAATTTTAAAATTTTTATTATAAATTTTTATTATAAATTAATATTAACTTATTATAACTTATATATATTTATATATATATTAATATATATATTAAAAATATATAAAATATATATTTAAATATTAAGTTACATTATTTATCTTATATCATGCTACAATATATACTATTAAATATAATTAATTATAACCTTGTAGCAATGTACTCTCCTTACTCTCCTCGTAATCTTAATTATTTAATAGAAGAATATATATTATATAAGTAAAACGAGTAAATTGGGACGATAAATATATATCGTCACATAAATAATACATAATATTATTGGCTCTCTAAGATTATTACCAAAGATTAGTATTATTATTAAACTTAGGTCAAGGTTTAAATTCAAAATTTAACTTATTATAATGTTTGTTTTTGTGTATATTATGCTGCTATTATGCTGCTATTATAAAGTTTGTTTTTGTGTATATTATGCATCTATTATGCTGCTATTATAAAGTTTGTTTTTGTGTATATTATGCTGCTATTATGCTGCTGTAGTATGTATATTATGCTGCTATTATGCTGCTATTATAAAGTTTGTTTTTGTGTATATTATGCTGCTATTATGCTGCTGTAGTATGTATATTATGCTGCTATTATGCTGCTATTAATTTGTAATTCTATTATGCTGCTATTATGCTGCTATTATTATCAGATTTGCTATTATGCTGCTGTTATGCTGCTCTTACTGTTAGCTGGGTAGTAATATTAATAATAATAATATGAGATAAATATGTATTAATACATTATAATAATTATAATACATACATAGGTAATACATACCTATATTCCGCATATATATATATATATATATATATATATATATAATATTAGTTAACAAAAGTTGGTAATAATAATTAATATGAATATAAACAATATTTATTAAAAATATGTATTGTATATATTATGATTCATATTAACATATATAAATATATAATGTTCTTTAAATAGATAATACATGTGTGATAATTATACTGCATTAATATTTATCGTAAACAATACTATTAAATATTTATTTACGTTTGTTTCGCACTTAATCACTTTTAAGGTAATGAGTAACAGGAAATAGTATAAATTATAAATAGATGTTGAAACCGAAACGTGTCGACTATTTATAGAGAGAACTAGAGAATAAGTGATCGATCCATAAACCAGAAAGATAGGCGGGAGATTTCGAAAATGTCGAATAAAAATAGTGGATGGAAATCAGTGACGGATGTTATGATTTAGTGACGATAATTGAAAAACCGCGCATGCATAATGTGAAGCTTATAAATCACATATGAGAGGTGAAGCTTACAATAGTAGCTCTTAAAAAGTACACCTTTAATCATCGTTATCGTAAAGGTCGTCATGGTTAGCACGGTAACCCGGAAGTAGTTCGGATGTTGTGAGACGGGGGTATAAAAGTCCGTACGCTTCTCTAAGACAGCGTATCATTCTCTAGTCTGTGGTGACATAACCTACCTTACCCTGCAACCCTAAGTACCTCTACACAGTAGCCATGAACCGTTTGTTACTGTTCACAGTAGTAGTCGGTACCGTAGTTGCGATGTCCGTGCTACCCGGAAGCGATGTCAATCACGTGGTTAGTAGGCGGCGGAGATCACGTGACGAGAGTTTAATAGACGCGAGAATATCCGAGATCTTATGTTTATTTATTATGCAAATTAATGTACATATACATTTATATATATACTAGTATTTTATATAGATTTGAAAAAATCAATATATTTAATATAGGGGAAAGTCCCCGATTACCGATCCCCTACTAATACCGACCCCCTCTCGTAATTCAGTAAATATAAGAGATATCAACAAATTATATATATATGAACTGTTAGTAATTTAATGATAAATATGAATAAGTATTTTGTTTAAAAAAATATTTAATCCTACAATTCTTATTTGATCAAATGTAATATTCTGTTTTTACTTTTTAAATATTTGAATAATAACTTTTTTTAAATCATTGTAAATACTTTATTAATTAAAAGAAAACTTAATACTGTACATAATATTGTAGATCAATAAAATGTTTATAACATTTATAAAAATAATTTAATTTGAATAAATATTAACCAATATATTTTAATTATAGCAACCCATATGATTTTCCTATTACCGACCCCCTAAATTACCCTAACACCTACCCCATGTGATTTATGATATACAATCAAAATAGATCCGTATTTTACTTTAAAATTTGTCGTAAATTGTTTATGTATCATTGATATAAATTAAGGATTCATGATTCCATTCGATTATATACATACTGATTAATAACTAAATATTAAATAATAATATACACTATTTTAATATAATTACTATAAAGTTAAATTTAATATTACTATTAAAACATAAATTCAATAACAAATAATTGCGTGCATTTTATAATTAATTATATTTATGTATATCTACTATTTTATTGAATATTATAATACTACAATTATTTATACCACTAATATTTCAGGGGGTCGGTAATAGGAGAAAGGGGTCGGTATTAGGCACATGTATCCGATTACCGACCCCCCTGTTTATTCTTGTAAATATAATTATATCAAACATTTAAAATAGCCACATTATTCATTGCCATAATATTACCCTAATTACAAAATGTCATATAAATATATTTAATATTTAATAAGTTATTACAAATAATCATTTAGGGGTCGGTAATCGGGGACTTTCCCCTATCTAATATATATATATAGGATGATTATGCATATTTGAAAATATATAATGATTACATATATATCCAATACATACATTATGTAGCAAGTTAATATAATAACGAGTGTTATCTGATATTATATATACATTAGTAACACTCTATTTACAGCAATATCTTCGTAACTTCGGTTACATATCGAAGAACAGTTCTATTGTCCAATCAGATACCGATATGAGAAAAGCTATTTCAGAATTTCAATCTATGGCCGGTATTGAACAAACAGGTTTGATATCCACAACGTCAATCAATTCAATATATATATATATATATATATATATATATATATATATAGTTCATGATTGTAATTATTGTTGGTGAACTTATTATATTAAATAATACATAATTATATTATAAAATGTGTATACATAAACATACATATATATAATATTCAATTAATAGATTATGAAACATTTATTCACAATTAGTTTCTATCCAGTAATCTAACTATCAATCCTTCCTAGACTACTGAATTATACATATCCTATATATTTCATATTTTCCTTAATCTTAATTTAAACAAAATAAGCATGAAGTAATAGCATATAAAGCTTTTATCTTATAATAAAATAACATATTGATAACATATTGATTCCTTGACACTACCTTTATAATGATAACTTCTCTCCTTTCACATCTTCTAAATAAATCCATATACACTCTTAAAATTATTTTGAAATTCAGGGTTCTTCGTATAAAACGAGTTCATTGGGGCCACCTAATGAAGAACTTATTATATGAGTTCCTCTAAGAACTTATCATTGAATTATCGATGAAGAACTCATTTGAAGAACTATATAGTTCTTTATTTTGAAATTCAGGGTTCTTCGTATAAAACGAGTTCATTGGGGCCACCTATTGAAGAACTTATTATATGAGTTCCTCTAAGAACTTCTCATTGAATTATCGATGAAGAACTCATTTGAAGAACTATGTAGTTCTTTATAAATATTTATAAATAATAAAAGAGTTAATTTAAATAAAATAAATAATGCCTGACAGAGGATTCGAACACACGGCGGCAGCGAGATCTGGCGTTGTGAGCTGTAATGCTCACCGCTAGACTATAGTCGTATATATAAAGATTATGTATTTTTAAACATTTAAATATATCTATATATAATAACAATATCACACACATATATATATATATATATATATATATATATATATATATATATATATATATATATAATATTATATATATATATAATAATATATTTATATATTTAATAGATATACTATATAAATAAATTTATAGTAAAAGATATAGTATTAGGTATATTAGGTATTTACTATAATTATTATAATAATATTATATAGCATAATTTAATATTATAAACACTTATGTACACTTTTGTTCTTGTATGGTTTATATATGTTATGGTTGTTCTCATACGGTTAGTATTTCATGTTTATATATTTTACGATTGTTCTTGTAAGGTTTGTCTTATAAAGTATGTATATTGTACGGTTGTTCTTATACAGTTTGTATTACACGCGTGTACAACCGCGGTTGTTATTATTCATCGGCTAATGTTCTTGATTACTCTACTTAAATGCACTGAACGAACATTATTGAGGGTATGCCCTACTATACCCTCAATAATGTATTCATAGAGTGTATTCATAATAAACTGTAATTATTCTTGCATAGTATAGACTTAATTAAATTAATAAAGATATATTACTATTAACTCAATAGTTTATATGAATAGTATATCAATGATTTATAATTGACCTAATAAAATATGATAAGTAATACAAGAAATAGTATTAAAATGAATAAAAATAAAAATTATTATTTCAATAAAATAGTCGTCAGCTAGATTCGAACCGTTGACTTTCCATTTAGAAAGCATGTATTGTAACACTGAGCCATATGGTATATATATGTGATATATATCACATGTTATTATTATTAGTTTTATTATGCTATTTATAAAATGTATATGCAATTACTATTAGTATTCATGTGTAATGTTACTATACAGTATAGTAACAATACACATGAGTAATAATAGTAATTTCATATACATTTTATATATAGTCTATACTGAATAACCTAACGCTGGCTTATACATATATAATCTATTGATTTTACTTGAAATTAAATGTACATTTTAAAACTTTATAGATCGCATGTGTACGTAACAATATTCGACTTATAATCTAGTAATTTATAAGAGTAATAATTGTAATTTAATCTAAAATAAAATGTATTGACGAACACTTCACTGTACCGTTATCATAACGGTTTACTTATTGTTGGCTTATAGAGTTATACATATAATATTATATTATATTATATTAAATATATGATAGATAATCTATTGATTCTACTTGAAATTAAACGGACATTCTAAGATTAGTTTCTATAGAGATCTATCGATCTCATGTGTACGTAACATATTCAATATGATATTGCATATGTGTAATATGTGAATATGATATTCAGCTTATAATTTAGTAATTTCTAAGAGTAATAATTGTAATTTAATCAAAAATAAAATGTATTGACACCTACTTTACTGTACCGTTACCATAACCGTTATGATAACGATGTACTTATTATTGACGTATAGTGTTATACATATATCTATTAATTCTACTTGAAATTAAACGTACATTTTAAACTCTATCGATCGTATGTGTACGTATATTCGACTTATAATCTAGTAATTTCTAAGAGTAATAATTGTAATTTAATTAAAAATATTATTTTTTAAATTTAAATTTTAAATTTAATGTAATTACTATTACCTATATATATATATGTACAGTATTATATCACTGTAGAGTGAGTCATAACTAATACATGCATAACTAAGTACTTAATATAAATACCCTATAACTAACTAATTTAACACACAATTGTGTAAAACATTAGGTCCTAAACACCCTAAAATACCTAATGTTTTCAAGTTAATGTCATTGCAGTGTGCTCGTCTTAATGATCCCTTATTTCCATACTTTATACCTACACTATGTTATAAGTATATATATATATATATATATATATATATATATATATATATATATATAATATATTATATATATATATATATATATATATATATACATAATATATATCCATATATTTATAATTATTTCACGGTTTGTATTTTCACGGATATTATATTTCACGGTTGGAAATTTCACGAAATATAATTTCACGGTTAGTAATTAAACCGTTCTTGTACGGTTTGTAAATTTCAAGGTTGTTCCATAAGCCAAATATAGTTATAACAATATATACAATATACATATATACTATATAATATAGGGTATACAATATACCTACCTATAGGTACCTACTATAGTATCATAAATAGAAATGCATTATTTTATATTATTCATTATTCGTATCTACTATTAGTCCTATATACTAATATTGTATAGGTACTAATGTACCTAGTGTACTAATGTAGAGTTTAAATAATATATACCTGATTAAAACACTTATCATATGTTATACATAATCATACATTTTTTTGATTTAAATTATAGAATACTATTCAGAATATTAACTTATTTTCTATACATATAATGTTTATGAATTTTATAATATAATTTAACTATTCTATTAATATATAATATAATTTCAAATACTATCCAGTACACCGCAAGATAATATACTATATATAGTATATTCTATATAGAATATATCTTTAAAATAATTAACAAAAATATAATATATATTCAGAATATTATATTCAATAATTTATGAAAATTAATTAATTTACTATATCTATTGTAATTTAATTTAAACTTAAGTAATTTGTATGTAATTATTAATTATATTATTATTAATTAATTATATTCTATAAATATATAAATATACTAAATCAAGTAAAGTATTATACAATAATTATTATTGTATATTATTATAATATAATATCCCGGATAATATATTAGATTTATTTAAAATTATAAATTAATTACATTAATAACATAACTACAATTTATAGGATATATCTGCATTTATATTAACTATTACATTATTATATATGTTATAAAATTCCTATAGGAATCTAAAAAATAAGAATTCCTTATTATTATTATTGTTATTTCTACAATTATAGCAGGGAGATATATGGTTATATATGGAATAATATCTATACTTTATAATACCATATATTTTTAAATCATCATAATGAGTCATTACGATGACCCAATTAAAGTTATAGGTGGCGCTACTCAAATAAACTATAATATACTATAAATAATGAGTGCATATAGGTTATACCTTGCCTTCCCGGTTTTACCTTCAACATACTATCTACATATTATTATTACTCTTATTATTACTTACTTTATCAAATCACATAAACATGATTGAGCAATCCGAACAAGTTAATAGTTAGTAATACTAATATATTATTTATATATAATAATATATTAAAATATAATATATAACATATAAATATAGCTTATAATATGGTGTTTTATATAAATTGTGTCGATAAATTAAATTTAAAATACTTATTTAATAAACAGTGTTGATAATAAGTTATTATCAACCACATAATTTTATTAATATATAAATTAATTTATTTAAATATATTTATTTGAATGTTAAATATAATTATATATATACTTATTTATTTAAATATATATATATATATATATATATATATATATATATATATATATATATATATACATATAGGTTATTATATATATATATAATTTAACGTTATTATACTATATATAAATTAGTATATTATATTAATTAATTATTCATTTTTTGACGGATTTTAAATTATTAGACTTTCCTTTATTATATATACATATATACATATAGGTTATTATATATATATATATATATATATATATATATATATATATATATATATATATAATTTAACGTTATTATACTATATATAAATTAGTATATTATATTAATTAATTATTCATTTTTTGACGGATTTTAGTTTTATATGTATCTGTTATATTTTATTCAATAATATTTAAAAAATATGAATAATGATAACCATTTTGCAGATTAAATATAAATATATATATATGTCTGTAATTTGAAAATATAATAATGATGAGCATATAAAATAATAGTATAGCTTATTGTATAGGTTATATAGTATATATTATTTCACTTTTAATTTTAAATCATTTAATTATTTAATTAATAATAATAAATAGTTTCATTTTATAATAGTTAACTTCTATAATCATTAATATACATACACAATGTATATATATATATATATATATAGGTAAATATAATTAAGCATAGATAACCTATATTAGGTTACCTATACTCATTTAATACTAAAATTATAATAGTAGTACATAGTAGGTACTACCTATTTGTTTATAATGTCAATAATAATTATTTATTATATACAATTTCAAAAGAAAATCCTATAAATATACATTTTATAAATAAATATATTGATTTCTACGTAATAGTTTAATTTATATAAATTATAATCTATTCAATTACGTCTAAGTAATATATTTTGTCAAAACATCATAATAACTATAGTTATAACATATTTGATTAACATATATGATTAAATTATATATAATTTAAAATAAATGTATCTTAAAATAAATAAATATATATAAATATAAAAATAATATAGTGGTATTATTATAGATATTGGTAATATAATATTAATTAAATATAAATTGTAATTTAATTAAAGTGAGTACTTTTATTAATATTATTGATTACTATGTTATTAAATATATATATATATATATATATATATATATATTTATGTATAAATTATAAATCCAATGTAATTTAACACTATATATAGTGTCTATTTCTATAGATATTGGTAATATAATATTAATTAAATATAAATTGTAATTTAATTAAAGTGAGTACTTTTATTAATATTATTGATTACTAGGTTATTAAATATATATATATATATATATATATTTATTTATACATTATAAATCCAATGTAATTTAACACTATATATAGTGTCTATTTCTATAGATATTGGTAATATAATATTAATTAAATATAAATTGTAATTTAATTAAAGTGAGTACTTTTATTAATAGTATTGATTACTAGGTTATTAAATATATATATATATATATATATATATATATATATATATTTATGTATACATTATAAATCCAATGTAATTTAACACTATATATAGTGTCACGTAAACGTAAACGTATATAAACGTATACGTTAGTGTAACTCCGGTATTTACAATATATATATATATATAGATAATATAAAATCATTTATTATATTTTTAAACATAATTTACATAGTAAAATAAATAGTAATCTAAATAAAAAAATATTGTAATTATTGAAAATGTATTGTTTTATAAATTTTAATTAATAAATATCAATTAAAAATTGTTGTCTACAATATTTTAATATTTTGTTACATTAATTATATTTTATATATTATTTTATCAATGAATTTCTTTATAAATATATGTTTTAATTATATATAAATATATAACATTTTTTTATTAATCTAAAATAAAATATTTCATATAAATCTTGTACACAGTATGTATTAATAGCCTCATTTAGCTTCTGAAGCTAAAGGAGGCCATAGTGTACTACACACGGCTAAATGATTTAAGTAAAATCCGGATACGATTATATAATATTCATTTATATATATTATATTGTTCAAATCTCAGAATTACTTTATATACATATTCATATATGCATAACACACGTACACACATTCACACATATACACACACGCACGACGTGCGTCGCACGTACACACCCATATATAAATATATATATATATATATATATATATATTTAATATATATATATATATATTTAATATATATATATATATATATAAAGTAGTATAATAAATTATTAATTTTTTGACGGAATTTAAATTATGTTGTGTGATACCAGAGTTATACCAGCAGATATTTAAAAATAGAAGGCGCTCTAAATAATGAAATAGTGGATACAATCAGATAGTGAAATTGCATATTACAATATTATATATCAATAATTAGTATTCATTACATATTATATAATATATTATAAATGTAATATTTATTATATGTTATAGTAATTTTAGTTTTATATTTATCTGTTATATTTTATAGTTATATATATATAAAATCTTATTATTATTATAGAAAATAAAAATTAAAGAAAGTATATGCAGTACGATTTTAGAATCGCTTTCATTTATAGACTCTATAGTATAGAGTATACATGCTGCTCTTTTAATATATTATATCTAATTCTCGATTAAAATAAGAACATATTTAATTACATTTCATATGTAATGAAAAAGAATATTTTAACTAATACTTTAATTAACTGTGATCAAAAATTATATATTTTAAATTATATTTATATATTATATATATATATATGAATATATATATTTTTTATTATGATAATATATAATTATTATATTATTACTATATATTATTAAATACAATTTAAGATCCAGGTGAATGGAATATTGAGGAGACTTCTTCCTGGGTCGAGAGTTTGGGATTGCCCACAGTAAATTTTATCGGTTCGTCAAATAGATATCATTGTCAATTTTGTTTAAAAATCAAAACTACTTTTACAAAATTCATTAATCATATTTCACTATATCACCAACATATTCCTAAATTTATAATAAAATGATAGTTATGTATTAATTCATTTTAATAATCTACGGAATTTACAAAATAATTATTTGTAATACAATTTTTTTTATAATTTTTTTTTAATTAAAAATATTAAAAATATTTTATATATTAAACAATATAAATAAATAACGTGATAAATTATATGTAAATTAAGTATAGGAAAATGTTTATATACCAATACAATATAAACATATGTATTGATTAATATTATATAAGTATGATATATTTATTTAATTATAATGTATTTATTTCATTTGTAATATGTTAAACATTTTACAGCAGTGGTGTATGATCATGGAGGTCGCTATTGCTATACAATAACTAGGGATGGAATTGCTGAAGAGATGCTACTAGGGATGGAATTGCTGAAGAGATGCTACTGTAACTACAATGTATTATTTGTGTATTGTAATGTGATGGTTAGTTAATTGAAATACATGTTGACAACTCTATATAATATATGATAGTTATGTATTAATTCATTTTAATAATCTAAGGAATTTAAAAAATAATTATTTGTAATACAATTTATTTTATAATTTTTTTTTAACTAAAAATATTCATTAAACAATAGAAATAAATAACGTGATAAATAATATGTAAATTAAGTATAGGAAAATGCTTATATACCCATACAATATAAACATATGTATTATTGATTAAAATTATATAATTATGATATATTTATTTAATTATAATATATTTATTTAATTTGTAATATGTTAAACATTTTACAGCAGTGGTGTATGATCAGGGAGGTCGATATTGCTATACCATAACTAGGGATGGAATTGCTGAAGAGATGCTACTGTAACTACAATTTATTATTTGTGTATTGTAATGTGATGGTTAGTTAATTGAAATACATGTTGATAACTCTATATAATATATGATAGTTATGTATTAATTCATTTTAATAATCTAAGGAATTTAAAAAATAATTATTTGTAATACAATTTATTTTATATTTTTTTTTAAATTAAAAATATTAAAAATATTTTATATATTAAACAATATAAATAAATAACGTGATAAATTATATGTAAATTAAGTATAGGAAAATGTTTATATACCAATACAATATAAACATATGTATTGATTAATATTATATAAGTATGATATATTTATTTAATTATAATATATTTATTTCATTTGTAATATGTTTTACATTACATACATAAAACATTTTACAGCAGTGGTGTATGATCAGGGAGGTCTCTATTGCTATACAATAACTAGGGATGGAATTGCTGAAGAGATGCTACTAGGGATGGAATTACTGAAGAGATGCTACTGTAACTACAATGTATTATTTGTGTATTGTAATGTGATGGTTAGTTAATTGAAATACATGTTGACAACTCTATATAATATATGATAGTTATGTATTAATTCATTTTAATAATCTAAGGAATTTAAAAAATAATTATTTGTAATACAATTTATTTTATAATTTTTTTTTAATTAAAAATATCAAAAATATTTAATATATTAAACAATATAAATAAATAACGTGATAAATAATATGTAAATTAAGTATAGGAACATGTTTATATACCAATACAATATAAACATATGTATTGATTAATATTATATAATTATGACATATTTATTTAATTATAATATATTTATTTAATTTTTAATATGTTAAACATTTTACAGCAGTGGTGTATGATCAGGGAGTTCGCTATTGCTATACCATATCTAGGGATGGAATTGCTGAAGAGATGCTAATGTAACTACAATATATTATTTGTGTATTGTAATGTGATGGTTAGTTAATTGAAATACATGTTGACAACTCTATATAATATATGATAGTTATGTATTAATTCATTTTAATAATCTAAGGAATTTAAAAAATAATTATTTGTAATAAAAATTTTTTTATAATTTTTTTTTAATTAAAAATATTCATTAAACAATATAAATAAATAACGTGATAAATAATATGTAAATTAAGTATAGGAAAATGTTTATATACCCATACAATATAAACATATGTATTATTGATTAAAATTATATAATTATGATATCTTTATTTAATTATAATATATTTATTTAATTTGTAATATGTTAAACATTTATAGCAGTGGTGTGTGATCAGGGAGGTCGCTATTGCTATACCATATCTAGGGATGGAATTGCTGAAGAGATGCTAATGTAACTACAATATATTATTTGTGTATTGTAATGTGATGGTTAGTTAATTGAAATACATGTTGACAACTCTATATAATATATGATAGTTATGTATTAATTCATTTTAATAATCTAAGGAATTTAAAAAATAATTATTTGTAATACAATTTTTTTTATAATTTTTTTTTAATTAAAAATATTCATTAAACAATAGAAATAAATAACGTGATAAATAATATGTAAATTAAGTATAGGAAAATGTTTATATACAAATACAATATAAAAATGTATTATTGATTAAAATTATATAATTGTAATATATTATTTAAAGGGATGTCACAGTGCACTGAATACCATTTCACAGTTTAACATTCAAATATATGGGAAGCATATGGTCTATTCTAATAATATTTATGAACAATATTTCTATTGTATATATAAACAAATGTTCTCTCCTTTAATGCAAAACAAAAAAAAATAATATAGCTATAATAGTTGTTATATGCATAGCCTTTATACATGCTCTGCTTTGATGAATTCATTATTTAAAGAAAACAGAATTTGTAGTTTGGCAACAATAATACAATATTTTCATTTATATTAGATAAATATTCAGAGACATTATATATATATATATATATACACTTTTGTATATAATAATTTATAAGACATATTTATAATATATATATATATATATATATATATATATATATATATATATAAATACTTTTTGTATACAATAATATATTATATTATAGAGAATATATATTTATATATATATAAAAAAACATCATATAGTATCATAAAATAACCAAATTTTAAAATAAAAAATTATTTTCACCATAGCAAGGTGTATGACATCCCCATTAATTGTGATATATTTAGTGTATTATATGAATATATAGAATATTTTTTAATTACATTATTTTAAAGTATTTTATATTTGGTTTTTGTCATTATTTCTTATATGTTATTTATAAATGTATCTTAAATTAAAATATAATATTTGTTATTAAATTTGTATGACTAATTATATTATAATATTTCAGAAATTGAATACAGCAACAATAAAAAGGCTATATATGAAGAAAATTAAAGAGATATGTAAGGTGTAATTAAATTGGTTAATTAATTTTATATCACTAAATTATTAACTAAATTAAATATTGTTCATCACATTATTCATGTATTATATTTCCGATAATTTACACAATTATAATAAAATATAAACATAATTTTGATTTATTTTTAATATCCTATATATATGTATATACATTTTCTATATAGAATATGATTTATGTACAAAATAAATAAAATATGTTACATATATAATATATCTGTTATAAATTAATAATATTATAACCATTAACATTATACTATTTTAAATATCAATTTATATTTAAATCATATAAATTATATATATATATATATATATAATAATCCTATTCTGATATATAATTTAATAATAATTATATATGTACTTTTTTATCAAAAAATTATATCAAATAAATATAAATAGCAAACAGTTATAAAATTTATATTATCATTAGTTGAATAAAAGGTACTTTAAGTTTAATTATCTATAGTTTTATATATATAATAACTAAAGTAATAATAAGTTCTTCAAAGACTGACATGGGTTCTTCAGCTTTCCACCAATAAGGAACCCTATAAGTTCCTTAAGGAACCAGAAAAAGATCAATAATATAGAGTTCTTCTAGGTACCAAATGGGTTCTTCAGTTTTGACACCAATAGGGAACCATATAGTTCTTCTAAGAACTCTTAAAAAAGATCAATAATATAGAGTTCTTCTAGGTACCAAATGGGTTCTTCAGTTTTACCACCAATAGGGAACCATATAGTTCTTCTAAGAACTCTAAAAAAAGATCAATAATATAGAGTTCTTCTAGGTACCAAATGGGTTCTTCAGTTTTGCCACCAATAGGGAACCCTAGAGTTCTTCTAAGAACTCTTAAAAAAGATCAATAATATAGAGTTCTTCTAGGTACCAAATGGGTTCTTCAGTTTTGCCACCAATAGGGAACCCTAGAGTTCTTCTAAGAACTCTTAAAAAAGATCAATAATATAGAGTTCTTCTAGGTACCAAATGGGTTCTTCAGTTTTGCCGAAAATAAGGTTCTTGGAAGATCTTAAAGGTTCTTTTAGAAAGAGTTCTTCCAAAGAACCCAACTATGAGGGTTCTTTGAAGAACTACCAGGGTTCACTATAGGTGTCAAACTGAAGAAACCTGAAAGGTTCTCCGAAGAACTTATAGTTTTAAGAGTGTATGGTCTATCTGAATCTTATAATTCTATCCTCTATACGAATAACTCATAACATCCATATAAAGAAGTATGGTAATATTCCCATCTCCCCCATGGATTATATTTTAAAACCGCGGTTTATCAACACATTTCTTATATAAATTATTAACATTCATATACATATTCTATCCTATATACATAAATTACTTCCCTAAGGTAATATGCTTGACCTGAAAAAATCAGTCAAAATAAAAAAAAAATGTGTTGATAAATGTAATAAATTATATATTTATCTATAACATATCTAAATCAGAGCATAAAACGATCAATGTGTATAAATCAAACTGTTATAACATCACTGTTTTGTATATAAATATTAAATAAAGAATGTTAATAAAAATAAATTATGGTTTATATTATATTATATATAAATATATAGTTATTTATAATATAATAATAGTTATTTATAATATAATAAATATTATCTATAAATATATATATATATATATAAAATACGATAAAATCATGTTTATTTTTTATAAAATAAATATAAATTTAAAATAATTAATATTTATTATTTTTTCAAACTTTTCAAATTATTTTCAAATATAATTATGGTTTATATTATATATATAATATAATAATTGTTATATATAATATAATAATAGTTATTTAAAATATAATAAATATCATCTATATACTTATATAAAATACGATGAAATCATGTTTATTTTGTATAAAATAAATCTAAATTATAAAAATGAATGATATTTATTATTTTTTCATTTATATTTTTCAAAGTGTATTCAAATATAATTATGAAAATCTAATATATTGTAATCGGTATAATCTGGTAGAACAAAAATCAAAGTTCAAATACAATTGCCATAAATAAACAAACATACATAGTATCATACTATTAGGATGTATTACATACTCTTTATTATTCTTTATTATTATTTATAAGATCTATATTGTAAATATCATAAAAATATATGTCATTTTAGATGTCATTTTTTCAAACCTTATTATCTCAGAATAATTATTTTAGCCTAATTTAAAATTTTAAAAAGTCTATTACTCTAAAAATAATGCTATTGATTTGATGACATTTTCAGTATATATCAATTTATATTTCTGTATTATAAAATTGTATAGATTATTCAATTATTGTCATTATATAATATATAAAAATAGTTTCAAATAAAATAAATAAAAATAATTGTTTACAATTACTTGATGTCTTGTATTTCAGAAAATAAATAATTATATCTTATTACCCATACAATTTCTTATAAATATTATTCCACACTACATGTAGTGTGGAATGTACATGTAGTGTGGAATGATATTTATAAGAAATTGTATGGGTAATAAGATATAATTATTTATTTTCTGAAATATTGCAATATCCCAAGTAACACAGATTGGGTCAAACTTGGTCCATACTTGGTTCACAAATAAAATACTTGCTTCATAGTTGGTCATATTGACTTAAGTCAAAAATCTGGTTCAAAACTTAAGTCAAACTTAAGTATTTTTAATTTTATATAACTTAATTCACTGTAACTTAAGTTATTTCTTAAGTCTAACTTAATTCGAAATGACTTAAGTTTTTAAGGTATGAAAAACTTAATTTATGACTTAGGTCAAACTTAAGTCAACTGAACTAGGTTTTATTTTGTGTATGACTTAAGTTATAACTTAAGTCAAACTTAAGTCAGCTGAACTAGGTTTTATTGTGTGTATGACTTAAGTTATAACTTAAGTCAAACTTAAGTCAAAACTTAAGTCAAACTTAAGTCAAACTTAAGTCAGCTGAACTAGGTTTTATTGTGTGTATGACTTAAGGTATGACTTAGGTCAAACTTAAGTCAACTGAACTAGGTTTTATTTTGTGTATTTCTTAAGTTATAACTTAAGTCAAACTTAAGTCAACTGAACTAGGTTTTATTGTGTGTATGACTTAAGTTATAACTTAAGTCAAACTTAAGTCAGCTGAACTAGGTTTTATTGTGTGTATGACTTAAGTTATAACTTAAGTCAAACTTAAGTCAGCTGAACTAGGTTTTATTGTGTGTATGACTTAAGTTAAAACTTAGGTCAAACTTAATTTAAATGAAATAAGTTTTATTGTGTGTATAACACATAATATATTATATTATATTAAAAAAGATAATTATTTTTTGTTATAAAAAAGTGTCATAACAGAGATTAACATTGTATTTACAGTGCATCTTATTATAATCAAGTGATACACCAACTGTCTTGATATATGTTATATAAATATTTAATTATATTGTATATAGTTTTTATTTAATTATCTTTATAATTAGAATATATATTATAATTTTCTTTATAAATAAATAAAAACTATATAGATAAATATTATAATAGGATAACATCAATAACTTAAGTTGAACTTAAGTCATATAACATACGTTTATAATATATTTAAATATATAATAATAATAATAATAATAATAATAATAATAATAATAATAATAATAATAATAATAATAATAATAATAATAATAATAATAATATTAATATATATATTAAATGGTATATAATATATATATATATATAAATATATATATATATATATATATATATATATAATAACTAATATATTATACACTTATGATACATGACTTAAGTTCAACTTAAGTTGTTGATGTAAGTATTATTATTAAGTTTATATCATTATTTTATTATAGAAAGAATAAAATATTATAACTTTTAATTATTTTGAAATATTGATTTAATTTTTATATATGCAAATTAATTAATAATTATAATTTAATTAATATATTTAAGTTAATATACTGTTTTTAATAAATAAAATATTATTTTAAAAAGTAAAATTATTTAAGTAATACTATGTAATTTAATACATTATCACTGAATTAGGTTTTATATTAGTCCATTTTATTGGTTCACAGACTTAGGTATTATTTGGTCCATACTTGGTTCGCTGAATTAGGTTTTATTTTGGTCCATACTTGGTTCGCTGACTTAAGTTTTAAATTGGTCCATACCTGGTTCGCTGACTTAAGTTTTAAATTGGTCCATACCTGGTTCGCTGACTTAAGTTTTAAATTGGTCCATACCTGGTTCGCTGACTTAGGTTTTATATTGGTCCATACCTGGTTCGCTGACTTAGGTTTTATATTGGTCCATACCTGGTTCGCTGACTTAAGTTTTATATTGGTCCATACCTGTTTCGCTGACTTAGGTTTTCGGTATCACAGGTTACTAACTTTTGAACCAAGTTTGACTTAAGTCAATATGACTTAAGTTTCCTAAGTCTTGAACCAATTTTTGGTTACTTGGCATATGCCGTTTACAGAATTAAAATAACTTAATTATTTTGAGACTAATAGACATTTAACAAATAAAACCCTATATTTTTACATTGAATTCTCAGGTCAATATGTCATTTATTTAAGTGTTCAATTCTTAAGCTTATATTTATGATATCTCATTACTCATTTATTATTATTATCATTATTAAACGTACATACGTGTTTATTTATATTCTATATTTAGATTTTGTTGTTGTTGTGAACTTACTATCTTTACGTCATACATGTGCCACTGATCGTGCAATTCAAATGATATTACAAATTCAATATATATATATATATATATATAAGTGTACTATAGTACATGTACATGTACACTATAGTATATATACAAGTATATCAAGTTAATATATGAGTTTTATATGATATGTTATATAAATGAATTAAATTCTATTTACCGCGATATCATAATCTTATATTCTATACTGGATATACTATCGTATAATAGTTAACGTAAACACGAATAGCTAATTATAATAGTAAACATCCGGCGTAACACCTATATCACGTTCAGGTAGCATGAACTCGGAGACGCGGGCGATGATGAGAATGCCGAGATATGGGGTCCACGACCAGACGGTACATATGACAACCCTACAGCATAGGGTGAGGCGTTACACACGACTAGGGTCCATCATATGGGGTAGCATGTCACTCACCTACAAGATCAGTAACTACACGCATCGGATAAGTCACTCCGATGTCGATAAAATCGCCAGGGAGGCTTTCGCCGTTAGTAGTCCTGACGTTATAAATACTCGTTCATCATGTATGTATGTATATATATATATATATATATATATATATATATATATATATATATATATTATTTATTATATGTAATAATATTTATATAATATTTGCATAATTATACTGTAAACTCTATAAATATATCTATAAACAAATTTATTAATATATATATATATATATATAAATATATATATATATATATATATATATATTTGTATATTGTAAATCGATATCCGGTGACATTTAAATGATTAATTATTAACAACAGTACTGGTCGGGGGTAACTCCATTGACATTTAGACAAGTACGAGGCAATGAATCGGCCGACATTCATATTAAATTCGCAACCGTTATAACGGTTGCGAATAGTTAGAACTATAGTTACAAGCTCGACAATGCACAAACGTAAACAACCACGCCCATCACATGATTGTTGATTGTTATTAACGGTAACTGCCTGCCGCCAGGGAGATCACGGTGACGGTGTCGTATTTAAAAAATACCCCTATTTAAAAAATACCCCTTAGATATTCTATTATCTTTGTAAATTAATTTAAGTACAAGTATCAAAAGTTTTCAGAATCAATATGAAATTAATATAAAACACACAATTCTCTATTGTATTAATTTTTAAAATCAATCATATTTACAAATATGTAATCGAATATTATTATCAAATTGTTATCTATGAAATTTTAAATATTTAAAACGATTTTAAAATAAGTTATATATATCCAAGCGGTACAGCTTCCTATCTAGCCTGCATACGGTATTTATTTGACATAGATACGCAAAATGTAAACAAACATGATAATAGTGTTGCAGAATTTATCTGAAATATGCATAAATAATAATTTTATAAACTTCAAATACTTGCATTATACTATATTTTATTTATTGTAATTATACATTAAATAAATATTATACTTATATTAATAATCACTATATAATAGGATATAAATATATTATATATAAAAGTGTTAAATCATACCTTTAATCATCATATAAATATTGTATTTAAAGATAAATATAATACTGTATTCAAAGTAATAAACTAATAGTTACATATAAACTTAACATATAACTGTTATTTTAAAGTTAATTTATTATTATCCATGAATTACATTAATAATATTAAAAAAATAAACTATATTAGTATTAATCAATATGTAATTTATCATTTAATAATAATAAAAAAGGTAAAAATATGTTTTTTTTTAGATTTTATTATAGAAATATATTACATTATAAGTGATATATAAATGTTAATAGATATCTGTATACATATTAATTATATTGTTGTTAACATTATTATTATATATTGAATAATTATATATACTAGTATTGCATAATATATGCATTGATGAAATAATAAATAAATTATTTGATATACATATAATTTTATTGATGACATATTTTTAAATACTTTCTATTTTTTAATCTTAAGAGAAAAGAAACCAATTAGTTCATTTATCATTAGTTTTTCTTTTAAATTAAATGTTTTCTGTAAGTAAAAGATAATTAATTTGAAATAAAATAATAAACTAATTAACATTACAAATATCACAATATTTAAAAACAAAATTATAATTAGATAGTAATCGTACAAAATTGATATAAATCAATTTTATATACTAATTACACTATGAATAAACATTGTATCTAATGTATTGGGAGAGGGAGAGGGAGAGGGAGAGGGAGAGGGAGAGGGAGAGGGAGAGGGAGTGAGAGAGGGAGAGAGTGAGTGAGAGAGGGGGAGGGGGAGAGGGAGTGAGAGAGAGGGAGAGGGAGTGAGGGAGGGTGAGTGAGTGAGAGAGAGAGAGTGAGGGAGGGAGAGTGAGAGAGGGGGAGATGGAGAGGTAGTGAGAGAGGGAGAGAGTGAGGGATGGAGAGTGAGTGAGAGAGAGAGAGTGAGGGAGGGAGAGTGAGAGAGGGGGAGATGGAGAGATAGTGAGAGAGGGAGAGGGAGAGAGTGAGAGAGGGGGAGGGAGATGGAGAGTGAGTGAGAGAGAGAGAGAGTGAGGGAGGGAGAGTGAGAGAGGGGGAGATGGAGAGGTAGTGAGAGAGGGAGAGGGAGAGAGTGAGAGAGGGGGAGGGAGATGGAGAGTGAGTGAGAGAGGGGGAGGGGGAGAGGGAGAGTGAGTGAGAGAGGGAGAGAGAGAGTGAGTGAGAGAGGGAGAGGGAGAGTGAGTGAGAGAGGTGGAGGGGGAGAGGGAGAGGGAGTGAGAGAGGGGGAGATGGAATGGGAGAGGGAGTGAGAGAGGGAGAGAGATAGTGAGTGAGAGAGGGGAGGGGAGAGGGAGGAGAAGGAGGATGGGGGTAGGAGTAGGAGGAGGGAAATAATAAGATTATTAATATCCTTATTATTTAAAAAGGGTATTTTTTAAATAGGGGTATTTTTTAAATACGACAACGGTTCGCCTTCCGACGGTAGACACGGAGTTCTCTCACATGCGAGAGCGCCTCGTTCTGGTATCGTACACTTCGATGACGCTGAACATTGGGTTGTGGGAGAGGTCTACGATGGTATCAACCTTAAACAAGTTAGTAGATAATCTTAAACACTTTTATATCATATTATGTAATATAATATGTAAGGTAACTTATATATATATATATATATATATATATATATATATACATGTATGTATATATAATATTAATTATTATTAATTAGAAGATTTTAAATATTTTTTTTTGCTATAAAAAAAAATAAATAACAAAAAAATGACTACAATAATATATAATATTATATTAATGTTGTCTTCTGAATATGGAGAATGATAGTTCTCGACAGGTTATATATTTATTGAATGGAAACGACTGGACGTGGATGGGGAATGTGGTGTAGTTCGTGGATGGGGCTAGATGGGGAATATGTGTGTTGGTGGATGGGGGTATATGGGGAATGGGTGAGTTCGTGGATGTAGATTGATGGGGAATGGAGGATGGACATGTTGGTCGAATCGAGAATGGAGGAAACCTCAAACTAAAACAAATATGGATACATATTAAACATCATAAATATCAACATTCATGATTATATATGTATCTATCGAGAAGTTCTTATAATTAATATGGTATGATTTACTAGCCTTTCACTGTACGACGTACACTGTACGGCATATTATTAGTGCAAACAGCGTACAGTGTACGCTATTTGCACTAATAAACCATATCATACTGAACTTCTCGATAATAACGAGATCACGTGATCTCTAATTATATAACTAGATAAAACCCGGATAAAACTAGTTAATCTAATTATAAACTACGCTCTCTTTCACAATTTTCAAAACAGAAATCAAAAAAACAAATAACCAAAATATCATATCAACATTCATCCAAATTACATAACATTTACATTCGTTAAAGTCACGTTTTGCACAAATTGCAATTTACAAAACAGAAATCAAATTATATAAAAAACAAATAAAAAAATATATTAAATCAACATTTATCTAAATTACATAACAAATTTATACTTAATGCACAACATATTTATAAATATCTATATACAGTTATATACGTATACGTATTTACCATACTACATTAATATTATCTATTTTAATTATAGTATATAATATTATTATAATTATATTAATATTATCTATTTCTAAATGTACATTATATTTACAACATAATAAGTTAACTTACTAATATATATATATATATATATATATATATATATATATATATATATATATATAGGTGTGTATGTGTATATGTGTTCATCAACTTACTAATATATGTATTTTTTATTTTGTATTTACACACATGTAAAGCTTTACCTCACAGGTCATGGCACACGATGTCGGACATTTACTGGGCTTGGGTCACTCAAAAAAGCACGCAGCTGTTATGTGGCCTTATTATAAGGGATACGAACTAGAGTTCAATCTAGATATAGATGATATTGAAGGAATATAATCCATGTACGGTTAGATTATACCTCATATATTGACACACCCACTAAAATAAATTTAATTTCCTGAGTACAAATACAAATATATATGGCATATTATTAATAAAGATTATGCGAAGCAAAGATTGTTCACTCCCTATCTAAACTATATAATTATTTTAACATAGTTCCTATACAAACCATTAGATGGATAACATGTATTATTATAAGTTATTAAAGGTAATAAGGTAATAATCTAATTAAGAGACTAATATACTTTTGATATTATAATAGATATATTTATTATATTTAAACAAATATTTTTTAAATTACGACATTATCACGGTATTGACAATTTACATATAAATAAAAATGATGAATCTATCTACTTTTGACCTTGACAAATTCGGTAACATTTTTATGAATTCACTTTTGATATCTCCAAATAATATTTTTATGGAACACTTACTTTTTGATATTAACCGAATATTTATATATATCTTAATTTAAGATTATATTATGGTATTTTTTTCGAATTTACATGTTAATAGATACTAGATCCAAAAAATAAATTTAGTTTTCCTACCCATCGCATTTTAGCTAGCGCATTTTAGCTTTCCTTCGGATAATCTTTGTTATTAATACGAACATATTTAAATCAATGTTAAGTAGTTATTAATAGTTGGTTATTAAATATAAGTAATGCAATTATGTCAGCTCACTATCTATGCAATGTTTACTTTTAGTACTACCTACTAGATTCTTTTCTGGTGTATATTTAATTATATTTCAATGATTACAACTTTGAATCAAATATTTCAGATATATTGATTGGTGTCTAAAATAAAATGCATTCATATTTTTAATTATGTATTCCTATATAAATATGTTATTAAAACAAACGAATTATATATAAATCATGTTTGAATTGAACAATTTGTTTATAGTATTTATATCAAACTTCCAAATAATATAATGTGTATTAAATTCAATTATGAATTTAATATAATCATATTGTAATCATTGATTTAAAAACAAAAAAAGATTTAAAAGTTTTTAAATTGATTTTTGTATCAAATTCAAATTTGTATTCCCAGTCTATAATGTAGGGAGAGTATTCGAATACCGACACCCTAACAATAAACCACCATAAATTTATTATTTCTCAACTAAATATTTTCAAATTTTATTTATAAGTATTAAGTAGGATATATACATATAATATCAATTTTAAAATTTAATTTAGTTGGTTTAACTCTGAGATAACAGGGGTGTCGATATTATGTGAAATTATGGTGAACATCTATGAAAATGTATGTTGATTAGGTAAAAGTTTATAACTTTGTAAACAATTATGAAAAATTAAAAATCTTTTCGGAAAATTGTAAAATATAATTAGATCTATAATATTTATTTTAAATATTTAAAATACCTACATTTTTAAATGATTGAGAATCGTTATTGTACTTTAATAATTTAATAAATTTAGTTGTAACGAAAAAATCAGTTTTTTGTTAATAATTAAAAATATATAAATATTAAAAAAAATTATACTTATATGAATTAGAATTATATTGAATAACATTTCATTCATTAATTATTTTTTGATTGGAATTATATTTTAGGAGATCTCTAGGTTGTCGATATTAGAGCACTCTCCCCTAATACGATATAATTACAGTTGTATTCCCAGTCTATAATGTAATACAATGTAATCACTCAAGCGGAAAATTAAAATTTCACAAAATATGCATTAGCAGATGTTCCGTCCTTGATGTCACGATTTCATTTGAATGCATCGTTAACCTTTAACCCCTAATAGGTTCCGGTGATGGAAAAGTAACGCCAATACAAACAACAAAAGCATATGATATCACGACCACCGTCATTCCCAAAGAGGATAATATTTGTTTGTATCCTTCATTCGATGCCATCATAAAGATTGAATACCAAATTTATGCTTTCAAAGGTAATATTCTTAACACTACTATAATTAATAATACGATGTGTCTCTTATGAATAGTATAGTACCATATCTTTCTCGGTTGAATGATTAATTATTGTATTCATAAATATTATTATTATTTATTGGAAGATCTTTTTTTTCTCTTTCCTTATGTTGATTATATTATATATGTGTTTATTTATCCAAAAGACTTCATAATAAGTGGAATATTTTATATTGTTATGTCTCATTATATCAAGTACATTTTTTAATTTATAAATATTAAAAAATACTTGGTTTCTTTATAATAACTCATTGAATAAGCAAAACTATAACCGCCAAGTATTTATTTTGAAGTAAATAATGTATAATGTAATATTTACAAAACATTACATTAGAAAACAGAGAATAGAAATACTACACCAGCTAATAACATTACGTATATCAATATGTTATCTACATGAATATTGCAGGAGCGTACTACTACAAATTAAGAAGCCGGAATCCGCATAAACGTTATTATATCGGGTCAATATTCCTAGGCATACCTCACAATATCAACGCCGTTCTGGCGATTTCAGACACTATATATTTCTTTAAGGTTTTGATTTTAATTCAAAATTAGCATATATAATTTTAATAGATATAATACATATTATTTACTGTTCATAAGTAATACATATTTGTGTAATGATATTATATAATATCATTACTTTAGCAGGCGACAGCATAGAAAAGATAATTATCTTCATCTGAAGCCTTTTAGAGGAAACAATAATATAATGAATTTAATAATTCACATGATATATATATATACAACTTTCTTCTAATAAATATTATTATTATTATTATTATTATTATATATATATTTATACATATATATATATATATATTAATTAAATTAAAAGTTTTATTTGTAAATAATGTAATATCTAAGTTTATAATCAGGATCTATGATTATATAATACAATCTTTAACATTTAAGTATACTTTTTAAATGTTAAATACAATTTTAAAATTACTACTTTAATTATTTAATATTTATCTAATAACTTTATTTAGAGAGTTTCTTATTAGTTGGAATAATGATACCCATATATATAAATTATCAAGAATGTAAAAAATGCGAATTTCATTTTATTATTATAAATGTTATAAAAATAAAATTAAATATAATTTATTTATAACTTCATTGCATACACACAAATATATTTTTATATATTTATACTTGTACATTTTATCAATGATATAAATAACAGCCTTCATACACTCCTTATAGGGAAACCAAGTATACTTATACCGCGGGGGAAAGGTACAGAATAGGGACACGAACACCGTATTCCCAGGATTGCCCAGTAGAATAGATGCCGCCTTCTCCATAGGTCGTGACGCTTACCTCATAGCAGGCAACACGTACTACAGGAGCACTATCAATGTATGGGGCAGGGCTTCAAGAGCCGTCAGTGTATCCGCATTCAGCAACGGTCCGAAGAAAATAGACGCTATGTTCCACTGGGAGGGGAAAGGAGTAATGTTATTCTCGGGAGATAGATACGCTACATGGAACCTGGAAACTAAGTCCGTTAGTGTACACGCATATACTACAATACGCAACTATATTAATGCAATGCGCAAACAGGAAGCTGAACATGTTTTCGACTCGAAACCAGTATATTAATAGTTATATATATATATATATGTACACATATATATGTGTTTATATTTCGATATATATTATATCTTTATAAATCACTATATATCAGTATATATCTAAATTTATCTGTTAATTTATTGCATAATATTTCAGTTCGGAGGAATACGTGAAATTTTGTCATTTATGAAATGTAGCCTGATCCATAACGCAACTAGTCTGAATATGACGTAATATAACGCAATGACAAGACGTCATCTACCTATGAAGTATCACCAAATTTAGACGTTGACAATATGCATGTCAAATAAAACTCATTCAATATATTCTGTTTATTATTTATTTGATATTATTATAATGGATTCAATAGAATTAAATGTAATGTTATTGATATATAATACTGAATGCTGCATATCTTATAACTTACATGTATAATTTAATTTGCTAAAGATTCATACATATACGCTATAGAATATAGTATCAATCCCTATCCGTACTATAGTAAACTATATATTCAAATAATTTTTTAAAATGATCTTATATAATTATAAATACAAAAATTATCGGCTATCATTAAAAGCATAGATGATTTAACATGTATACACATATATAATTATATGTCATCTGCATATAGATGATAATATATATTTGGATAATTATAAATTATGGATGGTAGTGGATATAAATAAACAGAGACCAGTTAAGAACCAGGTACTGATCACTGGGGAAAACTATATATATGGAACAGTTGTATTTTATGGTCAAGCGTATCGAAAGCACTGGATACCGAAGTGGATTTTTAAATAGATATTTGGTATGATAAAGTTTACAATAATTAATGTTTGTATTGAAGAATGATTTAGTATAACTAGGGATAAGGTTTGATTGCCTCTTAGATTGCGAAAGTAACCATGGATAAATAGGTGATCAACTTCTTTACCGACATTTAGTGGACTTGAATATTGAGTAAAATATATCCTGAGATCTATATATTTGGATAATTATATATTATGAATGGTAGTAGATATAGATGAATGGAGAAAAGTAAAGGACTAGGTACTGATACCTGAGGATCACTATATATATATATATTAGAAGAAGAGAAATAAAAAGAATTATATATTTTTACACAGCTGCTACATGCAATATATATAATGTAAACAAATAGAGGAAAATGTAAACCACGAATAAATAAATGATCAAATTCTTTACCGAAATTCAGTGGACTTGAATATTGAGTAAAATATATCCAGAGTTCTAAATGTTATAAATGTTAGGAAGGCTGTGCGACTTTTAAATGTTATAATTGAGATGGAATAGTGTGGAAACTTGAATAATATGGGTGAAATAAAATTAAAGTTTAAATATGTGTTTCTATGATGTTCAATTACTAAGATACGATATTAATTTGTGTAACGTAGTAAGAGGTTTTTTTATGATATAGGGATTGTTGTGGATGTTAAGGAGTTATTTTGATTCTTTTATATTATTGAAGTTATATGCGGTTATATAGGAGAGTGGTCGTTTCCATATTGATTTGAGTGAGTGATTACTTAGAAAAGGTGTGAAGTACTAATAGCTATTAGTTTAGGCAGAGGTGGAGAAGCCACCAGTAAATGCATTATCGATATATTATGGGCTAAAAAGGAGGTATCAGGATGAAATTTAGATTTAGGTGAGATATTGTAGTAGGAGTTATGGTAGGAGATTTAGGTAAATGTCAAGTTGGGCAAGATAATTGGAAGTGGGGTGAGTTAAATATGGCCATAGAATAGGAGGGACTTTTAACATAATTCCATGATTTAGAGATAATTTCTGCTATTGCAGTATGTAGTCTTGAATGACTTGTAATATTAAGGAATAACTATTTTGTAAAATATTATTTTAATGAATTTTTAAATATATGTATTGATTCGACATTTTATTAAATGATATTAATTAAATAATTTAGATGGAAATTCACTTTTTTCACGGTTCATGACGTCTAGGATTTATTTTGTTTAACATGCAAACGACATATAAAACGACATAAAAAACCATCAATTTTAAAATGATCGATTTTCTCAAATAAATATTTAAAGGAATTGCATTGGCTATCAATCAAATGTATACATTTATATATATTAATATTAGTCTATAGACTAACATTTAAAGTTATTCTACTAACTCATAACACTCTACAATCGATGAAGTATGCTTACATCATTCCGATATTAATGAAACATAATCTCGATTCCACCATAATATCCAACTATCGTCCTGTTTCGCAATTATCATCAATTTCTAAGACTATATATGGAACGCATAGTTGCGCGTCAGCTTATTGATTATATCATAACGAACTCTATTGTGGATTGCTTTCAGAGTGCATACCTTCCCAAACGTAGTACAAAAACTCCCCTAAACATTGTGTTTAACGATATTATACTATCTATGGATAATAAGGCTTCTTGTTATTTGGTTCTTCTTGATCTGTCTAGTGCCTTTGATACCTTAAATCATAGGATTCTTTCTTACCGTCTACGTAAAATAGGTATTAATGGACAGGTTCACAACTGGTTAATGTCATTTGTATATAATAGAATATCTTCTGTAAATATCAAGTCATATTTGTCGGCTCCATTTGATTACACTCATGGCGTTCCTCAAGGATCAGTACTGGGTCCGATTCTTTTTACTTTGTATATTTTTCCCATTAATTTAATTTTTTTTTAAATACCCATATATTCGTTATCACCTCTTTGTTGATGACTTACAAATTTATACTTTTTTTCCACCTGGTTATGACATTGGCATAATTCAACTTTCAATTGCTAACTGTATTAATGATTTAATCTTTTAGTTTTCCTGTAATTCACTTTCATTAAATATTACTAAAACTGATAGCATTATACTTTCTAGATATCTTTCTTCAATTACTCTCAATAATCCATTCCATATCTCACTTCCTATCTCAAACACCATAACTACTCTAGGTTTTACTATAAATAATGCATTAGATTACTCAGTATATATATCAAACACTTTCCGCACTGCTAATTATTTCCTGTATAATATAGGCAAGGTTCTCTCTAAGCTAACATTTAATTTAACAAAATCATTATTACATTCATTAGTATTTAGTCGACTTAGATATTGTAATTCGCTTTTCATTAACATTTCGCAAAAATTGATGAAAAAATTCGATTCAAAACAACGTAGAGCTGTTCGCATATTATTTAAGCTAAAGCATAGTGATTTAACCATATCTATACATTCCATAATGGCGACTATCGGGTGGTTGCAGTTTCGACATTTATGCAAGTTTCGACTTCATTGCATTACTCACAAGGCTATATATATAGGAGTTCCGTAATAAATATTCGAACAACTTCTCGTCCGAGTCGCAAATGTGAGCTGATGAAACTATCTTTACCCCGTATCTCATCTATGTATGCAGATGCTGCTTTCACTGTTGCTGCTCCGAACTACTGGAACAGTCTTCCCGATGAATTACACACCATATCATCATTTATTACTTTTAAATGTCGACTACATACATATATGGTATCATTATAATGTCTTCTTTTTAAATATATTAGTATTTATGTAACTATTTATTTGTTTTATTATTTCAACTTGACGCACATAAACGTCCATCGTTTTCAGAGTCAATAAACCTTTCTATTATTACATCACAACCAACCTGGATATTTATCTTCCTTAATCTATATCCCCACTTATATTATTTCTATCCGTTCTACTACTTCTTAACTTCTACATCTACCTCTAAACTTAATCTCCATTCCACTAATATTCGTGCATGACATATATCGGGCCATTATTTATGGAACAAACTATAGTTTGTGCTATAGCATATGCAATAGCATATCCTATAGCATATAAACTACACTCTACTCAATCCACCAACTCATTTAAATCTCTATTAATAACGAATCTATTTACCACTGAATTTCATTGATCACTATTTGTATTACTATTTTAATCATTATTTACAATCTTGTATTAACGTTGATTACTTTCTGTATTCCTATTGTTCATTATCATTAATTTTTTATTTTCGTTTATTTTCCGTTATATTGTTTTTTATTTTTACTTTAGACGATTGATTGCTCTGGCACAAAGAATCTTTAAAATAAGTTAAATTGAATTAAATTAAATATAATGAATACCTTGCCCAAGTATTACAATATTAGATAACATCAGTAATAATAATACAGCGTTTTTACAATTGTTCTTTTACGGGAATATATCATATTAATATATACGATGACTTATTGAATATAAATGTTGTATAGAAATGAATATACATTATCGTACAAATATTTATATATTATTGTTAGGAAAGATATGTTATTATTATAGTAATACTATATTATTCGAGAATATACCTATAGGTTCAAATACCCTATAGGATTATATATAACGATCAACTTCAGAACTAATTCATGTATTAATATAAAAAGTTCATCTAAAAATAATAATATTAATAAATTATAAATGAATCTATATAATTAATATTATTTAATATATTTTAAATTAACGATCATGCTACGAACAGTAACAACCAGAAGGAACGTTCATTAGCATGTACGCGGACGACATTGCGGTATGGTCACAACACAAGGACAGAGTGATAGCTCAGGAGGCCGTCCAGAGAGCGGTAAACAACTTCGGTGCATGGAGCGAGGAGCACAGGTTGATGCTAAACCCGTCCAAATGCGAAGTGGCCTTCTTCTCCACAGACCCCGCAGAAGCGAATTGGTCCCCTTCGATCCAGCTCAACGGCCAAGCCTTCGCATTTAACAGAACCCCCACCTTCCTGGGAGTCATGTATGACCGGACGCTATCCTTTCGCCCTCAAGCGGAAGCTGTTAAGGCGAGAGTGATGGGCCGCATTCGGATCATGGCGTCGCTAGCATCGAAGGAATGGGGCTGGAGCCGACATAGTCTCAGAACTATATACATGGCTACCATTCATAGCGTCCTCCACTTCTGTGGCGCAGCGTGGCAGCCCTGGTTAGCCAAATCCAACCTGCAGATCTTAGAGCGAATCCAGAACCGCGCGCTCAGATGTCTCACGGGCCAATTAGCTGACACCCCGCTAGAATGCCTAAGAAATGAGGCCGAGCTAACATATTTTGCCACAACGGTGCGCAGGAACTGCCTGATCGCGTGGGAGAAGTCGTCAAGACTCCCCCCAGACAACCCGAGGCGTTCCTTGTTTGCTTCACCTGTAATGCACAGATGGAAGAACAGGAACAGCTTCAGTTGCATGGGCAAGGCCGAGTGCGAAGAACTGGGTTTGGACGAGATTCCCCGCGAGCTATTTCAGAAATGGCACCTATCACCGTGGAAATGGGACTCTTCTCCGTTATGGTCTGTCAGGACCTCATTGGTGGGCGGCTCCTCGAAGATGAACAGCGTTGCGGAACTTCTGGCGGACGCGATTCAGTCCATAAACGACGCAGGAACCCGCGAACTGACTATCTACACAGATGGTTCTGCAGTCGGCGGCATCGCTTTCGGAGGCAGTACGGCGATCGTCACAGAGGGTCCTCCGACGAACCCCACGCTCATCGATTCTGTGTCAAAGAAGGGTAATCGCTGGACATCCTCATACGAGACCGAGGTCGCTGCCCTTCTTTTGGCCACGGAATACCTGGATGCGAGAGATCCTGTGGGTAGGTCAATGTCAATGATATGCACGGACAGCCAGGCTGCATTAAATGCGTTGAAAAGTTCAGAGAAGACAGATGACAAGGGCCTCGCCCAACTAAGAGCATGTATTGCAAGGCTCCGGTCCCCGGTCATTCTGCAATGGGTACCAGGTCACTGTGGGCTAGTGGGAAATGAATGGGCCGACAAAGCAGCAGGGGAGTCGGCGATCTCAACAGATGAGCCCTTGCCTAACCTCGGTGGGATCTCCTACCAATCGGCCAAGGCGCTCATCAAGCGCGAAATCGTCGACCCGCCCACCAGCCACCTAAGGACTAAAGCTGTCTTCGACGGACCCCGCAACACTGACCCTCTCTCCCGTCCCGATGCGGTTCTCATTGCGCAGCTACGCAGCGGTCACTGCCGCAAACTTGCAGCGTACAGAAGCGTAGTGGATGCTAACTCCTCGCCAACCTGCCCTTATTGCGAAGCGGACCATGAAACTCTAGAGCACTGGATTCAAGAGTGTCCGGCGACGGCCGTAAAACGTATTCGAGTGTTTGGGGGGACGGCACCCCATCTTTCAGTCTTGGTATCAAACCCAAGGGCTGTTCTGGCGTTCGCGCATGGACTCTGGTCCATGTGACGCCACCCTGCCGCCAACAACAACAACAACAACAACAGTAACACTCCTAACAAATGATATATATCCTTTCTATATCTAGAATCACAATTATAATCTAAAATATACACCGAGTAGGTACACCTACAATAACTTGTATTTTGTATGTGTCTTTTTATATATAAAATGTTATTAAATTCATGTTAAATTTATATTATGTGTATTTATATTTATATTATCATATTTATAAATCCATCGAATAGGAGTATCGAATACATATATATTAAAGGTACTATTAACTATATGTAGTTATTTCTAATCGATATTTGGTAAATTTAGTTATGTTGATATTTGTCTTATAGTCCAACATCTCCATATATTACTAATTTTTAAACTACAATTTACTTTATATTTAAATTAATATCGACAAGCAAATATTTAAATTATAAATCAATTGTATGTATATTATCATAAAGTAAATCAATGTTAATATTACGCATACAAAATGTGCTTATTTTGAAATTGACTAAAGAATTCAATAAAGGTATTTAAACATAAATAAGAATATTTTTTTAACGATGGATGTCTATATATTGAACTAATAATTATATTTGTAATCATTAATTCATTTCTAATTTTTAGTGTTATATTTACTATTAATATATAATACAACACATTGGCCATATCTAGGCCTATCAATCAGCCTATCAATTCTAGTTGTATGAAATGAAATATAACCTTAAATATTATATAAGTTATTGTTATTATTATTGTTATTGTTATTTGTATTTAATGGAGTCCTTTCATCCCATCCAGGAACTTAGATGAAGTTTTCACTTATAACCATATATAATCATATATAACCCTATGGCTATAATGTTCATTCGAAGCCGCTCTCATGTTAAGGCATCTATGGTTTTAACGAGAGCCGATCATTTATTTATACACAATTATATAAGATCACTTCTAAATAATATTTTAAGATCCATTTTATAAAATTAATTAATGGTCCGGACGAGGCTCGAACACGTGTCCTACTGCTTGTGTGTCTGACGCCTTTGCCACTGAGCCACACATGCATTTAAGTGTAAATTGTATTGAATAAACCATGTTTAACATCACTTCTCAATAATTCTTCATACTATGCAGACGTGTTTTTCTTATCAGCTAAGTTAATTTAAAGTTTTTTTTTTAATTTTTTTTAAAATGAATTCATGCATATTTTTTTATTTTTTTATATATATTTATTTTGAGTATATTTATTCTACTTAATTTTATTATATTTATTAAATATATAAATTGTTGTATATATGCGTTAATTTAGTTATAAAATTATATTTTATATTCATTATTAGATATTAGTTAAATAAATCACCAATTAATATATATTGTATATGTAATTTTTAGTGTAAATATGTTATACAAATTGACCTACTTTTAATTTTAAATTAAAATATTGATTTTTAATTAAATTAAATTATTTGTTTATTTCATTATTAATGTATATTATATTTATCTTTTTATATAGTTTGTAATACAAACATATAGGTACTACGAATAATAGTTAAGTGGTTGTATTCCTGTTTGCATTATACTAATATAGTGTATTATCATCATGAGCAGTGAGTGTCATAAGTGCAACACTGATTGTATTTCTGATTACATTACATGTATCAAGTGTGATTCTTTTCTACACTTCAAATGCAATCATGCTATTGGTATTATTAAAAAACATGGAGTAATAGTAATAAGCTTACAGCATATGCAATATCTATTCTCAATTCTGAAAATATCATCTATTTATGCAATTCATGCAAGCCTAACTTCACTACGAATATACCTACTCCTATATCACAATTGACATCTAACACCCTAAGTGATATCACTGCAAAACTAGATGAAATTAAAATTTTAGTTGATAATACTTATACAATTACTAATACTCATAAGAAAACTTTCGCTGATGCATTAATAAATTCTATTGAGCCTAAGCTTAACACTATTTCTGATACAATTAATAAATCAGGCAATCATTCAAATTCTACGAAATTAGATTATAAACTTTCAATTACTATGGAACATGTAGATATTAAAAATTTCAATACTGAATATATTAAATCATTATTTACCCTATAGGGTATACTTAATATCAGTTTTTCTTCCATTACAAATATATATTTTCGTAACAATAATGCTTATGTTTACTTTATTAATTCCTTTTCAAAATTTGATTTTTTATCTCGTACTAGATTATCTAGATCTGAATTAATAGGTACCGACTATAAATATATTTTCATTTGTGATTATTTAGATAAATACTTTTTTAAAAGAGGGCGGGTTTATTATCATGCATTGAGATCGAAACTAATAAAAGATTATAAATCGGTTTTCAATTATAAGACTAACAACTATGAATTGCGTCGATTGATTAAAATATATGGTATTGATAACATTGATTGGATTTGTAATTCATTTATACCTTCTACTATTCAATTTAAGGAATGGAATGGAATCCTACCTCATTTGAAAAATGTATTTTATCAAAGAATTCTAATAGTCCTAATGACACCGAATCCTAAATGGATCTTTTTCATCAGACTGACTAGATGAGCGTAATCATAATATACCTTCTCGACTTACTTCCTAACATAATATATATTGTTCTATGTTCAATGTACGGTCAGTTCGTAATAAGGCTGATATTATACATCAATTAATTATTGATTCTAAAAGTTCTATAGTTGCTATTACTAAGACATGCATGTGCCATGGCTGACAAATAATGACTCTTCTATTCCTTCACAATTGACTCCTACTAATTTCGATAGTATTCAAGCGAACAGCCTATCGCCATCCCGTGGAGGAGGTTTAGCTATTATTTATTCTTCTGAATTTAAGCTACTATCATTATCTATTCCAAGTACTATCTCATGCGAAATACTCAGTTGGCGTTTCTTGTTACCTAATTCAATTATTATTCAATTTAATCTTATTTTTCGTTCACCATTATCATTATTTAACACATTTTTATCTGAACTTGAATCCCTTTTTGAATCAATCTCGACAGATAATTAGATAATTCTCGGTGATTTTAATGTCCAAGTTAATACACATTCGTTATGCTATGAATCATTTAAGAATCTTATCTTTGAATATTCTTACAATCAACTTGTTAATTTCCCAACACATAATAGTGGTAATTCTATTGACTTGATAATTATTCCCCCTTATTCAGCTATTATTTTAAACCCATTCAAGGTAATCTGATTTCTGACCATTATGTTATTTCTTTTGATATACTTGTATCTCCTTTTATATTAGTGACCATGTAAAACACTACAGAAACATTTCTAAAATTAATTTACAATTGTTCATCAATATTGTATATGCTTATATATCTATTCATAATAAACCTAAATCTTTAGCGAATTACATATCTTATGATAATTTTAATGACGCATTACGATATTCCCTTGATGCACATTCACCTTTAATAATTAGTACCAAGAAATATGGTGATCATCTTGAATCTTTCAAAAATATAAGATCTTTGTACAAGACAACATTTTCAGCAGCAAAATCTTCCTTCTATATTGATACACTTAATAGGTATGTCATTCTTACAAAGAAGCTTTTAAATTAGCTTTTTCTCTAATTAGTAAAAATCGGAATAAAAAACTACCAGATGGTTCTGATGATAATCTTTGTTCTTTATTTGCTGACTTTTTTCAAAATAAAGTTTTAAAAATTATAGAAGATCTTCCTGTAGTAGATTATATTTATTTAGAAAGTCCACCCTTTTTTCTGATATTCACTGGTCTTGTTTTAATTTAACCACTTCTTCTATTATCCTGTCTTTCATGTCTTGTTTGAAATCAAATTCCCCAATTTACTCTCTTCCTATTAAGTTACTTCGTATATTATCTCCTTATCTAATTAATATAATTACTGGTATAAATCGTTTAGCATTATCTTCATCCATTGTTCCAAAATCGATAAAGTATGCCTTTTATTCTATGTTGCTTTCAGAGTGCATACCTTCCCAATCGTAGTACAGAAACTTCCCTAAACATTGTGTTTAATTATATTATACTATCTATGGATGATAAGGCTTCTTGTTATTTGGTTCTTCTTGATCTGTCTAGTGCATTTGATACGTTAAATCATAGGATTCTTTCTTATCGTTTACGTTAAATAGGTATTCAGTGACAAGTTCACAACTGGTAAATATCAAGTCATATTTTTCGGCTCCATTTGATTACACTCATGGCGTTCCTCAAGGATCAGTACTGGGTCCGATTCTTTTTACTTTGTATATTCTTCCCATTAATTCATTTTTTTTTTAAATACCCATATATTCGTTATCACCTCTTTGTTGATGACTTACAAATTTATACTTTTTTTTCCACCTGGTTCTGACATTAGCATAATTCAACTTTCAATTGCTAACTGTATTAATGATTTAATCTCTTGGTTTTCCTGTAATTCACTTTCATTAGATATTACTAAAACTGATAGTATTATACTTTCTAGATATCCTTCTTAAATTACTCTCACTCATCCATTCCTTATCTCACTTCCTTTCTCAAACACCATCACTACTCTAGGTTTACTATAAATAATGCATTAGATTACTCAGTAGGTATATCCTACATATATCAAACACTGTACGCACTTCTAATTATTTCCGTATAATATAGGCAAGGCTCGTTCTAAGCTAATATTTAATATAACTAAATAATTATTATATTAATTAGTATTTAGTCGACTTAGATATTGTGATTCGCTTTTCATTAACATTCCGCAAAAATTGATGAACAAATTTGATTCAATACAACATAGAGCTGTTCGCATATTATTTAAGCTAGGGTGGTTGAAGTTTCGAGATATATGCAAGTTTCATCTTCTTTGCATTACTCACAAGGCTATATATATTGGAGTTCCGTCATACCTATAGATGGGACTCATAATTCGAGCAATTACTCTTCCGAGTCGCAAATGTGAGCTGATGAAACTTTCTGTACCGCTTCTCTCATCTATAGATATTTCTTCTCTCATCTATGCATATATATATATATATATGTGCAGATGCAGCTTTCACTGTTGCTGCTCCGAAGTACTGCAATAGTCTTCCCGATGAATTATGGACCATATCATCTTTTATTACTTTTAATTGTCGACTATATTCATATATTCACATATATTATTATTATAATTTCTTCATTTTAAATTTATTATTATTCGTGTAATTATTTATTTGTTTTATTATTTAAACTTGACTCATATAAACGTCCATAGTTTCAACTAGTCAATAAATCTTTATATTATTATTATTATAACAAATGGAAATATTATCATATTTTAAATTAAATATTGATAATAAAATTTGTAAATCATCAACATTTTTAATCAAACTTCTACCATTTAATTGAAGAATTGATAATTTATGATTAACATGTCGAATATTATTAAAATATTTTATTAATAAATATGGAGAATATATATTAAAATTGATATAAAAATTAGTTGGATCACAATAAATTGTAGGATCACTAATAAATATATCAATCATTAATTAAATATAAAAAATAAATAAAAATTAAACATACATATTCAATAAATAGGAATTAAGATCAATATACAAGTAAAAATATAAGGATAAAGTTATATAAGTTTAAAAACAAATGATTGTTTATCATTTTGAAATAAGTTATATAATAAAGTATATTGGAGAACAAAGAAAACAGTAAATATAAATATATAAGTTTAATTTGGTAATTTTATAAAGAACAATAAAAAAAATTAAAAAATTAAAAATTATTTAGTCAGAAACTATGAATAGGAAAAAATAATTCGCATCTGACATATTGTAATCAAGATGTTAACATCTAATACAATTTTATTAAATCATATGGTGATTTAATTACTATTATTAAATCTTAATTGTTTTTGTCGAACAACAAATATTGTATACATTGTACGACCATTATCTATGCATTATATCATTTCGCTAAAGCATGAAGTAACTTACTTCTTTTGAAAGTTAGGTCTTCATTTATAAAGGTTTATTATTGACATTTTTTTGTATATCTTTCATTGCCATATAAAGTTCATTACGAACACAATTTCGTGTAAAATGAACAATAGCGCTCGTTAACTTACTGTTCGTTGGTACTTTACATACACTACTGATATCATTATATGTACAACTGATATCACTATATGCACAACTGATATCACTATATGCACTACTGATATCACTATTTAACATCTCCACGTCTCATTGTTTGCCTAAAGCTATTATGGTATTTTCATGTTAAGCATCTAATAATAATAAACCAGCAATTTTTAAATTATTATTACGTAATATCAAGTCCACATTCATATGATATTATATTAGCTGCTATTATATTAGTCTCTATGAAATTTACTTTATTATTAGATATTACATATTCTTCTTTTAATGATGTTATTTCTTCTCTTAAAGATAATAAATCATCAGTCAAAGCATTTTCTATAGTTATTTTAATATCTATGGTTAATTTCTCCAACAAAATGTACATAATCAATTGATCTTTCTTTGATAGTTTATCAGTCATTATTAAAAATATAACTAAATATAATATATATGAATAATTAAACATAAATATATATATATATATATATATATATATATATATATATATATATATATGTAATTATGTATACATATAGATGTAAATATACATATAATATATACAACACAAATATAAATAAAAATAAATAAATTCAATTAAATTACAGACTATTATTTATAGGTAGGTATATATATATATGTGAAAGTTACAAATTATATTAAATTCAATTTATTATAAATTTATAATATTTGTTTAACAAACCTAAAATGTATACAATTCAGTAACAAATGAAATAAATGAGTCTGTTATTAGAGAGTTAGTATATTTTTAACCAATGCACGTATTCTAATAACAAAATATCATCGTACAAAGGACATATTAGTTAATATGGTTACCCTAATAGTGCAATAAAACATAGGATAACATTCTTATTTATAAAAATAAATATTTCATATGCAAATTACAGAAATGTAATCTTTTCATCTAAATCAAAGACTGCAAAGCATGTAAACATCACCTACAAGTGTAGCTGATGAGATTCGTTATATCCGAATGTCATAGAATATCTAATATCAGTCATAAATATTGTATTAACTTTAATAATTATTATAGTATTAGATTTTCAGAATCCATGGGGCATGAGGAGTAAGTCCCGGGCACATCATGACTTCCTCTCTTCACTCTTTCTAAAGAATGATATAACATCACACATCATTCATCACTCATCACATATCATAAATATATGGCGTATCAGCTTAATATGTTATTTATTATTATATGAATACATTACTTTTAAATCCCCCTTGCACATATTATTGGAGATATCCCTGGCTCGTGTACATGCTAAAGTATTTTGATAATGAATAAGGACAATTTACAGTAAGTAACTTTTACTTAATACTGACATCTGAAGTTTGCGAATATGTCAGATTTACATGATTTCCATTACGTAATATATTTATATTGTTATTGTGGTAGAGTTCTTTCATCCCATTCAGGAATTTATATTAGATTTTAACTTATAAGATATAAGGTAGGTATACCTATAACCAAATGGATTTAACTTCCTTTCCTTTTTCATTCCTTTTTTGGCACTCTCATGTTAAGACTTCTATATTTTTAATAATAGCCAATCATTTGTGTGTAAGTATAATTATATAAGATCATTTTTAAATATTATTTGAATACGTAGTTTACTAGTACGGGTATGGATTGTATCCGTATTCTATAACGTGTGTGTATGACACTTTAGTCAAACAAACTATACAGATAATTTAAAATATGCTGCATTCATTAGTATATATCAATAACATTTATTACATTGTGTTGAGAATCAAACAGAATATTATCAAATAATAAACAGAATATATAGTATGAGTTTTATTTAAAATGCATATTGTCAACCTACAATTTGGTGATACTTCATAAGTAGATTACGTTTTTTCATGTCGTCATATTACGACATATTCAGACCGGATGCGTTATTATGGATCATATAACATCTCATAAATGACAAAATATTACTTATTCTTCCGAACTGAAATATTATGCATTAACAGATATATTTAGATATATACTGATATATAGAATTATATATATATATACAATAAGATATAATCCCTATAGATATATAAACACACACACACACATATATATATATATATATATATATATATATATATATATATATATAACTATGAATATAATGGTTATGGGTCGATAACATGTTCAGCTTCCTGTTTGCGCATTGCATTAATATAGTTGCGTATTGTAGTATATGCGTGTACACTAACGGACTTAGTTTCCAGGTTCCATGTAGCGTATTTATCGCCCGAGAATAACATTACTCCTTTCCCCTCCCAGTGGAACATAGCGTCTATTTTCTTCGGACCGTTGCTGAATGCGGCTACACTGACGGCTCTTGAGGCCACGCCCCCTTTATCGATAGTGCTCCTGTAGTACGTGTTGCCTGCGATGAAGTAAGCGTCACGACCTATGGAGAAGGCGGCATCTATTCTACTGGGCAATCCTGTGAATACGGTGTTCGTGTCCCTAGGAAAACCGCTCTGTACCCTACCCCCATGGTATTTGTATACTTGGTTTCCCTATAAGGAGTGTATGAAGGCTGTTATTTATATCATTGATAAAATGTACAAGTATAAATATATAATTATATATTTGTGTGTATGCAATAAGTTATAAATATATTATCTTTAATTTAATTTTTGACAGTTATAATATTGAAATAAAATTCTTATTTTTTTTACATCCATTATAATTTATATATATGGGTATCATTATTGCTTTATTAGCATTTAAAGATATTCTATTACTAATTTGAAACTATCTCACAAAATGTATTAGATAAATATTAAATAATTAAATTAGTCATTTTAAAGTAGGATTTATCTTTTAAAAAGTATACTTAATAATATATATAATATATAATTCCGTAAATACGTATTACATATGAAAATTAAATAATATGTTGTATATCTATTAACATTATATATAATAATTTTGAATTAAAATTAAAACCTTAAAGAAATATATAGTGTCTAAAATCGCTAGAATGGCATTGATATCGTTAGGTATGCCTATGAACTTTGACCCGATAGGATAACGTTTATGCGGATTCCGGCTTCTTAATTTGTAGTAGTACGATCCTGCAATATTCATGTAGATAATACATTGATATACTTAATGTTATTAGCTGGTGTAGTATATAGCTCTATAATTCTCTCTTTTGTTATTCATAAGAGATACATTGTATTATTAATTATAGTAGTGATAAGAACATTACCTTTAAAAGCATAAATTTGGTATTGAATCTTTATGATGGCATCGAATGAAGGATACAAACAAATATTATCCTCTTTGGGAATGACGGTGGTCGTGATATCGTATGTGTTCGTTGTTTGTATAGGCGTTACTTTTACTTCACCGGAACCTATTAGGGGTTAAATGTTAACAAGGCATTCAAATGAAATCGTGACATCAAAGACGGAACATCTGCTAATGCATATTTTGTGAAATTTTAATTTTCCGCTTGAGTGATTACATTATATTACATCATAGACTGGGAATACAACTTTGAATTTGATACAAAAATCAATGAAAAAACTATTTTTTAAATCAATGATTGCAATAAGATTATATTAAATTCATATCATAATTTAATTATTTGGAAGTTTGATATTAATACTATACAAAAATTGTTCAATTCAAATTTATTTGTAAATAATTAGTATATTTTAATATAATATTTATATAAAAATACAAAATTTAAAATATGAATAGATTTAGTTTAGAAACCAATCACTATCTCTGATAAATTGGATTCAGAGTTGAAATCATTGAAATATAATTAAATATATCACAGAAAATAATCTACAAATAAAAAGTGTAGAGATAGCGAGCTGACACCATGTCCTTGCTCGTATTTAATAACCAATTATTATTGAATATTTAACTTTTAAATTAACTTTTAAATTGCTTTAACTATTTTTATATTTAATAACACAGATTTTCCAAAGGAAAGATGGTTCATCCGAATTTTAATTGCACGATAAGTTGCTCACGTACGACGTACGACTCAAAAGTTCATAAAAAAATAAAATCTAAATATAGAATAAAAATAAATAAACACGTCAGTACGTTTAATAATTATTATAATAATACATGAGAAATTAGGTGTCTTAATATATAAGCTCAAGGATTGAACACTTAAATAAATTAAATGATCTTACGAGCTAGTAAGTTGAGGAAGTAAGTTCCGTAAATAGGTCAGAATATGTATATGAATGTATTAATGTATATAAGAATTGTGTTGATAAACCGCGGTTTTCAAATAGAATCCATGGGGGAGATGGGTATATTGCCATACTTCCTTATATGGATTTTATGGATTACATGTATAAGAATTATAAGATTCAGAGAGATCATATATAAATTTATATAGAAGATGTGCAAGGAGAGAAGTTATCATTCTAAAGGTAGTGTAATGGAATCAATATTTTATCAATCTGATATTTTATTCTAAGATATAAAAGCTTTGCACAGATATAGGATATGTATAATGCAGTAGTCTAGAAAGGGTTAATAGTTAGATTACTTGATAGAAACTAATTGTGAATACATGTTTAATAATATATTAATTGAATATTTTATATATAAATATATATATATATATATATATATATATATATATATATATATATATATAAAAATTATGTATTATTTAATATAATAAGTTCACCAACAATAATTACAATCATGAACTATATATATATATGAATGAATATATGAATTCAGTTTATAGACAAAGTCTAAGGAGGATCAGTGAAAGCGATTAGCTTTATTGATTCGAAACCTCCTAACAGTATGTGCAATGTCATATCATCATTTCCATTCAAATAAAATAATAAATAGAAATAATGATAAACATAATAATAAAATCTTAGTAATATAAAACAATGAAATGATTAAATAAAAGGTTAATCACATACGAAAATAATAAAATTTAAAATTAGAAACAAAGATAAAATATAAAATTACAATAATAAAGGAGATATAAATATAGTTGATACAGATTATAAAAATAAAAGTTGTGATTCGTGAATAGGCATTCAAAGTTAAATTGTAAAGAAAGAGAAAATTAAATAATTTGTACTATCAATATGACATATATTTTAATACTGTTTAAATAAAAACTAAAATTAAAACTGTTAAAGAAATAATTGATTATTATATAATAAGCATAACAATGTAATAGGTTAATATCATGATAGTGTAATATGAAAAAAAAAAGAAAAATGAAGATAAAATTATATACAATAAATTAAATAATTTGTTTAGATTTTGTTTTAATACTGTAGTGTAAACATGTTTATAATTTTAATACTGTTTTTTATTATAATACTTTTATAATTTTTATATTTTTTTAATACTGTTAAATTTGTAATAGTTTATTTTTAATACTGTTTATAATTTAAATTTTGTAATACTGTTTATAATAAAAATGTGTACATTTTGTAATACTGTTTATAATAAATATGTATAATTGTTTTAGAATGATTAAAAAAAGATGTTTGCCAACATTATAATAATTAATATTTATAAAAAAATGAACAATACTGTTTAATAAAAAATGATTTTAATACTTTCTTCAGTTTTAAAGTATGAGTAATTGTATTAGTTTTTAAAATATTATTAAACATTATTAAATTATAAAGTTTAGGTCCTTTGAAAAATATTGTATTTTGGAATCTATTGGTTTTCATAAGTGGTAAAATAAATTTGGTTTTATTTCTATTAAATTTAAAATAATCAGTTATATCGTTAACATATTTATTATTTAAAAGATTATATATAATTAAAATATTTCTAAAAGTTATAAGATCATCAAGTTTTAAATTGTTACTATTATAAAATAAAATTGATGTATGCCATAATCTTATTAATGGTAATTTTGAATTGTCAATAATCTTTTTATTAATTATTCTTATTATTTTTTTGTGTGATAAATTTAATATATTTAAATTAGAATTATAAATATTACTCCATATTTCAATACCATATGTTAAATTAGATAAAAACAAAGAGTTGTATTTAAATTTCATTTTTAAAAACATTTGGTAGGTGATTTATAAAAATTATAAAAAATAAGGGCCCCAGAACAGAACCTTGAGGAACCCCGTACTTAACATATTTAGTATTCGATAATGAATTATTTATTTTTGTGGTAAATGTTCTGTTATTTAAATAACATTTTATTAAATTATATATATTTCCTCTTATTCCATATATTTCAAGTTTTTTTAATAATAATACATGATCAACAAAATCGAAAGCTTTTTTCAGATCTAGAAAAATTGTTGCAATTTTTTTATGTTCACTATTTTTTTGTAGAATATAATGCTGAATGTTTAAAAGCGATATCATTGTATTATATTTTGGAATAAAACCATATTGATTCTTATTTATTATTTTATGTTTAATTATGAAATTGGATAATCTATATAATCTATAGATATAGATATATAATATATTATATATAATTTTTTCAAATATGTTACTAATTTGTGGTAAAAGTACAATTGGGCGGTAATTAATAATATTTTTATTATCATTATTTTTAAATAGTGGCTTTATAATTGATTTTTTCATATCCGTTGGAAATAGTCCAGTTACAATACTATTATTAAATATATGATTTATAGGATATAAAATACAATTAATAATCTGTTTTATCAATGACATATCATAATTATTTACATACATGGATACTTTAGATTTCATACTATTAGTAACGTTAATTATTTCACTATTGGTAATAGGTATGAAATAAAAACTATATGGATTATATATTAGTAATTTTAAATCATTGTTACTACTATTATGTATTGTATTCACAATATTTTCACAAATATTAGAAAAATAGTTATTAAAATATTCGCATTGATCTTTTTCATAATGTATTTCAATACCATTGTAAATAAATATATTTGGAAAGTTATTATATTTTTTATTAATTAGTTTATTAATTATTTTCCAATTATCACTTTGATTATTTTTAGAAAATAATTCATTATAATATTTATTTTTTTGAAATTTTAAATGTTTGATTAATTTATTTTTATTTTTTTTATATCTCATTAGCGCAATTTGACATTTATTTTTGTATAAAATGAAAACAGTTTATTCTTTTTTTTAATGGCATTTTTAAGTTTATTTGTAATCCAAGGATTAATATAATCGTTTTTTATATTTGTATGTATTAAAGGACAATGTTTATCCATTAGAAAATTTAACTTTTTAATAAAACATGAGTAATAATTTAAAGGGTCATTACTTACAATTTCATTTTGCCAATTTATAATATTCAATTCTTTTTTCAAATCATTGATATTTTTTTTATTTCTAATGAATGGTTTAGTATTAGTATTATGTAAATTTGTATGTTTAAAATTAAAAATAAAAAATAAAATAGAGTGATCTGTTATATCAGATTCTATAATACCGCTAGTTAATATATTTTTACTATTAGTTATGATATTATTTATTAATGTATTTGTATTTATTGTTGTACGGGTATATATATATATTAATAATGGACGAGAGACCTAATTGAGTTAGTATATAATTAAACATTTTTGTAGTATTTGAATTTTTTGAAAAGTCTATATTAAAATCTCCGCATAGAAATATATCTTTATTAATATAATTTGAAAATAAATTAAAAATTAAATCATTAAATACAGTAGTATCACTATCAGGCGATCGGTAAATAGCAGATAAAATATTGTGTTTTTTTGATTTGTCATCTAATATTTGAATAGATATAAATATATATATATTGAATAGATATAAATATATATTTATATATATATATATATATATATATATATATATATATATATTGAATTGATTGACGTAGTGGATATCAAACCTGTTTGTTTGATACCGGCCATAGATTGAAATTCTGAAATAGCTTTTCTCATATCGGTATCTGATTGGACAAGAGAACTGTCCTTCGATATGTAACCGAAGTTACGAAGATATTGCTGTAAATAGAGTGTTACTAATGTATATACAATATCAGATACTAATCGTTATTATATTAACTTGCTATATACTTTATATATGTAATCATGGTATATTTACAAAATATCACAATATCTGATATATATATATATATATCAGATATATTAAATATATTGATTTTTTTCTAATTTGTATATAATACAAATATATATATATATATATATATATATATATATATATATATATATAAATATATATAAATATATATGTACATTAATTTGCATAATAAATAAACATAAGATCTCGGATATTCTCGCGTCTATTAAACTCTCGTCACGTGATCGCCGCCGCCTACTAACCACGTGATTGACATCGCTTCCGGGTAGCACGGACACCGCTACTACGGTACCGACTACTACTGTGAACAGTAACAAACGGTTCATGGCTACTATGTAGAGGTACTTAGGGTTACAGGGTAAGGTAGGTTATGTCACCACAGACTAGAGAATGATATGTTATCTTAGAGAAGCGTACGGACTTTTATACCCTAGTTTCATCACATCCACTCTATTACCGTGGTAACCATGACGACCATTACGACGACGATGAATAAAGGTGTCATTTTTTAAGGGCTACTATTTTAAGCTTTACCTTTCGAATGTGATGTAGAATCTTCATGCGCAGTTTCATAAGTTTCGTCACTAAATCATAACACGCTGATTTCCATCGATATTTGTATTCGACCTTTTCGAAATCTTCCGTCTATCTTTCTATTATGGACCGATAACTTATTCTATAGGTCGCTCTAAAATAAAAAGATATGTTGTGGTGCCAACGACTATTTATAATTAATAGTATTTGCTTTTAGTCATTACCTTTAAATGCGATTAAATGCGAACATAAATAAAAAGTTAATGGTATTATTTACATTACATATTAATACAGTATAAATATCACATGTGTTTTATCTAATTAAAGAACAATATATATATATTGGTATATAAACTGGATCCCCTTTAAAAACGATCACTAATTAGACTACTCTCTATTGCCCATACATCAATTTATTCCTCCACTCCATGGGTCTCATTAAGGAATAATATTGACTGCACATAAATATATAATTATTAATAATTATTTATTAATTAATATTGTATAGTTTTAATAGTTACATATAATTATTATAAATGCATAAGCAGGTAATATATATGCATGTAAGCTGACATACTGATAATTACAGCAACAACTTATGACAACAAAATATATTTTAAAGATGTGCTATATTTAGAATTATATTGTTTTAAAAGGAATTTCATTGTCTTCTTCTCCTTTTACTGCACTAGAAAAAATTCCCTTGAAATACTCTTATTATTTACCATGCTCTCTATCGTGTTGTCTATGATTTCGTTTATTTATCATACATATTTTCTTTAATCTGCTTTTTAATTAAATAACTAACCAAGCTAATAACGAGGTTCTTGGAATCCATTTTTCAAGATCCGGCATATTATAATGAATACATAATTGATTATTCTCAGTTTATATTTTCATTCTGTTTCTATGTACAGACTTAAGTACATTATTTGCAGATATAATTCTTTCCACATCGGTTCTGTATTGTTTAGCGCACATAATTCTACTATATGTACAACACAATGTAGACATTTCTTCCATGCTAGAAAATAATAAATTTATATTAGGTATATTTTATGTCTATTTCATACATACCTTGATATGTGTCAGATAGTGTACATTGGTATTCGTAATAATATTATCATCATAATTATATTTAAATTTTCGAATAATTGTAGAACTAGAGGTAATTGTAAAGAATTAAATGTAATACATAATTATGATAATACAATTACAAATATAATTAATAATAGATCAGTTAATATATGGAATTCATTACATAATGATATAATAACAACTGTATATGTTTCATCTTTAACAATTTTTTAATTTATTAATAAAATAAACAAAATCTTTTTTGATAAACAACTTTTTTTTAACAGAAATTTATACAAATTTATATTGATTTTTGTTTCATTTTATATCTTAATTATTGTATTATCTCTTCGGGGGTTTTTTTTTTTAATTTATTTTTTTATAGAAAATGTGGGTATTTATATCTATATTTCAAATATACTATAATATAAAATTAATAATTCATTATTATTACAGATAAAGTTGGAAGTATTATTTAATTTTTGTTTTTTCTGTATTTTATTTTTGTTTTATATATATTTTGTATATATGTTTCAAATGTATTATATTACTAAAATACAATATTAATAATTTACTTTTTTCAGATTATAGTGATAAGTATTATATTGTTTGTTTCGTAATATTATTGTTTGTTTTGTTATTAACGTGTTCTGTTTTGGTATAGATATATTGGTTTATTTTATTTTTAACATGTTCTGTTTGTATATATATATATGTTTCAAATTTATTATACAATTAAAATATAACATTAATAATGTACTACCAACTATTATTACAAATGTTGGTAAGTATTACATTATTTGTTTTTTTCATTCTAATATTGGTTTAATTGATTTTTTAACATGTTCTGTATATAATATATTTAAATATTGAACTATATAACTAATAATTTATTACTAAAACAGGATACAAATATAAGAAGAATTCCATAAAGTTAAAGTAGAAATTGAATATTTCGATGCCACTTATAAAATAATGTACTTTATTTCTATTTTCAATTTTTACGCTATCTTTTATTTCTATTATGATCATTTTTCGTTTATTTTTACTATATGATTTATTTCTACTCTCGATTGTTTTACGTTTATTTTTACGGTAACTGTAAAACGTTTTAATTTCTTTAATTTCTTCAATTCGATCTCTCCCTCTCTAAATGTTTCTAAATCTGAAATAATCGTATTATCAAACATATTATCACCTTTTTCTAATTAATGAATTTATATTATCGTTGTTTTAACACAATTATTATAATTATTAAAACATAATTTGATAGCCACATTTATAATATAGTTTGAACTGGTAATGTTTACATTTATAATAGATCTATAGCGAAATATACTCTTACTTTTACTGTCAATAAATCACTTGTTTACTCTATAGTTTCCTGTAGAATATATTACTGTACCTCTCTATTTATGTTCCTTCCTAATAATATTGTTATTAATAAATATTAATATTCAACTTAGTAACTTTAACTACATATGACTCACTTGGTTAATACATCATATACATATAGTAGTACGCGGGTTCCATCCCAGGCCGGACCAATAAAATAGGTCTTAAAATAATATTTAGAAGTGATTTTATATAATTGGGCATACATAAATGACACACTTTTGTAAAAAAAAACCATGGATGCGATAATATGTGAGCAAAATGGTTATAAATGAAAATGTCATATAATTTTCAGTATGAGATAAAAATGACTCCACCAAAAATACATATAAAATAATTATAAAAATATTCAGTAGAGATAAGTGCATATTTTATATTTTCTTTATAAATATACTAGTAATATATATTACGTAAGGTATATATATTACATAAGGTATATACCTTATGTATAAATTACTTAAATTATGCAGGCTATTAGCTATATCAAATACCAGTATCCCATTAAGATAAAGTTATTATGCATTGCACAAAAAGCTATTAATATCGGTGAATCAACTTATCTTGCTGCAATACTCTTATTGGTATCCATTAGTAGAATATCTAAATACAATTGCCTGATGTAAGAAAATTGGAAATGGTAGTAGGCATGCCTATGTAGACAAATTATTTTGTTTGGGCATATCTCTAGATATTAATCTGAGAAACTGGATGAATGATATATTGGACTGGTGTAATCTCTATATATGAAATAGTGGAGCAGGGGTCGCGCTAATGTGCCATCAACACAAACATGGGAAGTCGATGATTTATTTGTGCAGTCAATTTTTTCAATTTTATTTGTATTATTCTAATTAATTTTTGGAGGCATTATGTAAGATGCATACCATGTGTGGAGTTTCCCGATATTGTTACATTACTAAGCACAAGAAGATCATCAATAACAACAGATTGTGGTGTAATATATAGAAAATAGACCATTATGAAGCATATAAGTTCTGAATATCATAACAAATTTATTATTGCTTATAGAAAAATATTGAAGACAAAAAACAATCAGATAAGACACCACTAGAAAACTATATATCGAAGGCAAATAGTGACATAGCTTATAAGATAGGATCGTTATTGATCATGGTGTATTATGATGAAAATAAGTTAATTTTACCTTAAGATTCTTTCCCTGTTAGAGCAGTTGTGAATATGATGGCATCCAAATTTAAATATAATTATGATGATAATATTATTACGAATACCAATTTACAATATATGACGCATATCAAGATATGTATGAAATAGACATAAAATATACCTAATATAAATTTATTATTTTCTAGCATGGAAGAAATGTGTACATTGTGTTGTACATATAGTAGAATTATGTGCGCTAAACAATACAGTGCCGATGTGGAAATAATTATATCTGCAAATAATGTACATAAGTATGTACATAGAAATAGAATGCAAATATAAACTGAGAATAATCAATTATGTATTTATTATAATATGCCGGATCTGGAAAAATGGATTCCAAGACCTGCGGTATTAGCTTAGTTAGTTATTTAATTAAAAAGCAGATTAACTAAAATATGTATGATAAATAAACGAAATCATAGACAACTTGATAGATAGCATGGTAAATCATAAGAGTATTTCAAGGGAATATTTTCTGGTGCAGTAAAAGGAGAAGAAGACAATGAAATTCCTTTTAAAACAATATAATTCTAAATATAGCACATCTTTAAAATATATTTTGTTGTCATAAGTTGTTGCTGTAATTATCAGTATGTCAGCTTACATGCATATATATTACCTGCTTATGCATTTATAATAATTATATGTAACTATTAAAACTATACAATATTAATTAATAATTAATTATTAATAATTATATATTTATGTGCAGTCAATATTATTCCTTAATGAGACCCATGGAGTGGAGGAATAAATTGATGTATGGGCAATAGAGAGTATACTATAGTCCAATTAGTGATCGTTTTTAAAGGGGAACCAGTTTATATACCAATATATATATATATATATATTGTTCTTTAATTAGATAACACACATGTGATAATTATACTGTATTAATATGTAATGTAAACAATACCATTAACTTTTTATTTATGTTCGCATTTAATCGCTTTTAAAGGTAATGACTAAAAGCAAATATTATTAATTATAAATAGTCGTTGGCACCACAACATTTATTTTTATTTTAGAGCGACCTATAGAATAAGTTATCGGTCCATAATAGAAAGATAGACGGAAGATTTCGAAAAGGTCGAATACAAATATCGATGGAAATCAGTGACGCGTGTTATGATTTAGTGACGAAACTTATGAAACTGCGCATGAAGATACTACATCACATTCGAAAGGTAAAGCTTAAAATAGTAGCCCTTACAAAATGACACCTTTATTCTTCGTCGTCGTAATGGTCGTCATGGTTACCACGGTAGTAGAGTGGATGTGATGAAACTAGGGTATAAAAGTCCGTACGCTTCTCTAAGACAGCGTATCATTCTCTAGTCTGTGGTGACATAACCTACCTTACCCTGCATCCCTAAGTACCTCTACATAGTAGCCATGAACCGTTTGTTACTATTCACAGTAGTAGTCGGTACCGTAGTAGCGGTGTCCGTGCTACCCGGAAGCGATGTTAATCACGTGGTTAGTAGGCGGCGGCGATCACGTGACGAGAGTTTAATAGACGCGAGAATATACGAGATGTTTATTTATTATGCAAATTAATGTACATATATATTTATATATATTTATATATATATATATATTTGTAAATATAACATGATTACATATATAAAGTATATAGCAAGTTAATATAATAACGATTAGTATTTGATATTGTATATACATTAGTAACACTCTATTTACAGCAATATCTTCGTAACTTCGGTTACATTTCGAAGGATATTTCTCTTGTCCAATCAGATGTCGATATGAGCAAAGTTATTTCAGAATTTCAATCTATGGCCGATATCAAACAAACAGGTTTGATATCTACAACGCCAATCAATTCAATATATATATATATATATATATATATATATATATATATATATATATATATATATAGTTCATGATTGTAATTATTATTGGTGAACTTATTATATCAAATAATACATAATTTATATATATATATTTATATATAAAATATTCAATTAATATATTATTAAACATGTATTCACAATTAGTTTCTATCAAGTAATCTAACTATTAACCCTTTCTAGACTACTGCATTATACATATCCTATATCTGTGCAAAGCTTTTATATCTTAGAATAAAATATCAGATTGATAAAATATTGATTCAATTACACTACCTTTAGAATGATAACTTCTCTCCTTGCACATCTTCTATATAAATTTATATATGATCTCTCTGAATCTTATAATTCTGTCCTTTATACATGTAATCCATAAAATCCATATAAGGAAGTATGGCAATATACCCATCTCCCCCATGGATTCTATTTGAAAACCGCGGTTTATCAACACAATTCTTATATACATTAATACATTCATATACATATTCTGACCTATTTACGGAACTTACTTCCTCAACTTACTAGCTCGTAAGATCATTTAATTTATTTAAGTGTTCAATCCTTGAGCTTATATATTAAGACACCTAATTTCTCATGTATTATTATAATAATTATTAAACGTACTGACGTGTTTATTTATTTTTATTCTATATTTAGATTTTATTTTTTTATGAACTTTTGAGTCGTACGTCGTACGTGAGCAACTTATCGTGCAATTAAAATTCGGATGAACCATCTTTCCTTTGGAAAATCTGTGTTATTAAATATAAAAATAGTTAAAGCAATTTAAAAGTTAATTTAAAAGTTAAATATTCAATAATAATTGGTTATTAAATACGAGCAAGGACATGGTGTCAGCTCGCTATCTCTACACTTTTTATTTGTAGATTATTTTCTGTGATATATTTAATTATATTTCAATGATTTCAACTCTGAATCCAATTTATCAGAGATAGTGATTGGTTTCTAAACTAAATCTATTCATATTTTAAATTTTGTATTTTTATATAAATATTATATTAAAATATACTAATTATTTACAAATAAATTTGAATTGAACAATTTTTGTATAGTATTAATATCAAACTTCCAAATAATTAAATTATGATATGAATTTAATATAATCTTATTGCAATCATTGATTTAAAAAATAGTTTTTTCATTGATTTTTGTATCAAATTCAAAGTTGTATTCCCAGTCTATGATGTAATATAATGTAATCACTCAAGCGGAAAATTAAAATTTCACAAAATATGCATTAGCAGATGTTCCGTCTTTGATGTCACGATTTCATTTGAATGCCTTGTTAACCTTTAACCCCTAATAGGTTCCGGTGAAGTAAAAGTAACGCCTATACAAACAACGAACACATACGATATCACGACCACCGTCATTCCCAAAGAGGATAATATTTGTTTGTATCCTTCATTCGATGCCATCATAAAGATTCAATACCAAATTTATGCTTTTAAAGGTAATGTTCTTATCACTACTATAATTAATAATACAATGTATCTCTTATGAATAACAAAAGAGAGAATTATAGAGCTATATACTACACCAGCTAATAACATTAAGTATATCAATGTATTATCTACATGAATATTGCAGGATCGTACTACTACAAATTAAGAAGCCGGAATCCGCATAAACGTTATCCTATCGGGTCAAAGTTCATAGGCATACCTAACGATATCAATGCCATTCTAGCGATTTTAGACACTATATATTTCTTTAAGGTTTTAATTTTAATTCAAAATTATTATATATAATGTTAATAGATATACAACATATTATTTAATTTTCATATGTAATACGTATTTACGGAATTATATATTATATATATTATTAAGTATACTTTTTAAAAGATAAATCCTACTTTAAAATGACTAATTTAATTATTTAATATTTATCTAATACATTTTGTGAGATAGTTTCAAATTAGTAATAGAATATCTTTAAATGCTAATAAAGCAATAATGATACCCATATATATAAATTATAATGGATGTAAAAAAAATAAGAATTTTATTTCAATATTATAACTGTCAAAAATTAAATTAAAGATAATATATTTATAACTTATTGCATACACACAAATATATAATTATATATTTATACTTGTACATTTTATCAATGATATAAATAACAGCCTTCATACACTCCTTATAGGGAAACCAAGTATACAAATACCATGGGGGTAGGGTACAGAGCGGTTTTCCTAGGGACACGAACACCGTATTCACAGGATTGCCCAGTAGAATAGATGCCGCCTTCTCCATAGGTCGTGACGCTTACTTCATAGCAGGCAACACGTACTACAGGAGCACTATCGATAAAGGGGGCGTGGCCTCAAGAGCCGTCAGTGTAGCCGCATTCAGCAACGGTCCGAAGAAAATAGACGCTATGTTCCACTGGGAGGGGAAAGGAGTAATGTTATTCTCGGGCGATAAATACGCTACATGGAACCTGGAAACTAAGTCCGTTAGTGTACACGCATATACTACAATACGCAACTATATTAATGCAATGCGCAAACAGGAAGCTGAACATGTTATCGACCCATAACCATTATATTCATAGTTATATATATATATATATATATATATATATATATATATATATATATGTGTGTGTGTGTGTTTATATATCTATAGGGATTATATCTTATTGTATATATATATATAATTCTATATATCAGTATATATCTAAATATATCTGTTAATGCATAATATTTCAGTTCGGAAGAATAAGTAATATTTTGTCATTTATGAGATGTTATATGATCCATAATAACGCATCCGGTCTGAATATGTCGTAATATGACGACATGAAAAAACGTAATCTACTTATGAAGTATCACCAAATTGTAGGTTGACAATATGCATTTTAAATAAAACTCATACTATATATTCTGTTTATTATTTGATAATATTCTGTTTGATTCTCAACACAATGTAATAAATGTTATTGATATATACTAATGAATGCAGCATATTTTAAATTATCTGTATAGTTTGGTTGACTAAAGTGTCATACACACACGTTATAGAATACGGATGCAATCCATACCCGTACTAGTAAACTAAGTATTCAAATAATATTTAAAAATGATCTTATATAATTATACTTACACACAAATGATTGGCTATTATTAAAAATATAGAAGTCTTAACATGAGAGTGCCAAAAAAGGAATGAAAAAGGAAAGGAAGTTAAATCCATTTGGTTATAGGTATACCTACCTTATATCTTATAAGTTAAAATCTAATATAAATTCCTGAATGGGATGAAAGAACTCTACCACAATAACAATATAAATATATTACGTAATAGAAATCATGTAAATCTGACATATTCGCAAACTTCAGATGTCAGTATTAAGTAAAAGTTACTTACTGTAAATTGTCCTTATTCATTATCAAAATACTTTAGCATGTACACGAGCCAGGGATATCTCCAATAATATGTGCAAGGGGGATTTAAAAGTAATGTATTCATATAATAATAAATAACATATTAAGCTGATACGCCATATATTTATGATATGTGATGAGTGATGAATGATGTGTGATGTTATATCATTCTTTAGAAAGAGTGAAGAGAGGAAGTCATGATGTGCCCGGGACTTACTCCTCATGCCCCATGGATTCTGAAAATCTAATACTATAATAATTATTAAAGTTAATACAATATTTATGACTGATATTAGACATTCGGATATAACGAATCTCATCAGCTACACTTGTAGGTGATGTTTACATGCTTTGCAGTCTTTGATTTAGATGAAAAGATTACATTTCATAGTAATTTGCATATGAAATATTTATTTTTATTAATAATAATGTTATCCTATGTTTTATTGCACTAATAGTATAACCATACTAACTAATATGTCCTTTGTACGATGATCTTTTGTTATTAGTATACGTGCATCGAATAAAATAGACTAACTCTCTAATAACAGACTCATTAATTTCTTTTGATACTGAATTGTATACATTTAAGTTTTGTTTTATAATCAATTGCATTTAATATATATATATATATATATATTATAATAGGTAACTAATTTTTTTAATAGGTAACATTCATATATATATAATAGACTGTAATTTAATTGAATTTATTTATTTTTATTTATATCAGTGTTGTATATATTATATGTATATTTACATCTATATATATATATATATATATATATATATATAATTACACACATATATATATATATATATATATATATATATATATATATTTATGTTTAATTATTCATATATATTATATTTAGTTATATTTTTATTAATGACTGATAAACTAACAAAGAAAGATAAATTGATTTTGTTGGAGAAATTAACCATAGATATGAAAATAACTTAAGAGAGGAAATAACATCATTAAAAGAAGAATTAGTAATATCTAATAATAAAGTAAATGTCATAGAGACTAATATAATAGCAGCTAATATAATATCAGATGAATGTGATCTATATTCTCGTAATAATAATTTAAAAATTGCGGTTTATTATTATTAGATGCTAAAATGAAAATACCATAATAGCCTTAGGCAAAAAATGAGATGTGTAGATGTTAAATTGATATATCAGTCCTGCATATAAAGTTAACGAGCGCTATTGTTCGTTTTACACGAAATTGTGTTCGTAATGAACATAATAAGGCAAGGAAAGATATACAAAAAAATATCAATAATAAACCTTTATAAATTAAGACCTAACTTTCAAAAGAAGTAAGTTACTTCATGCTTTATAGCGAAATGATATAATGCATAGAGCATGGTCATATAATTTACACTTATATAATATTGAAGGTTATATTTCATTTCATACAACAAGAATTGATAAATATGGCGGAGGTATTGTATTATATATTAATAGTACATGTAAAACTAAAAAAAATTATCATGTATACACAGGGCCGGCTCAAGGGGGGGGGGCAAACCGGGCAAATGCCCGGGGCCCGAAATTTTGGGGGGCCCATAAATTATTTGAGATATATTTTTTTACTATTTATTAAAAAAAAAATATTTATAAACAGTATTTTTTATACATTCTATTTTCTTATATACTATTAATTATAATTAAACAAATAAAAATAATATAATAAATTAATTAAATATGAGTTATTTAAGCATATGATAAAAGTGAATTTTACAAAAATTTCAAAATTTACATGAAGATATTACGGTAACACGTAAATGAATATGTTGGAGCACATGCTAATAGTGAACACCATATACTATAGTGAGGTATACCTCACACATATCAGATTATCAGATGAAATAGTATGAAACGAATTGATAAATATTTGATTGATAAACCTGGAAGTGATTAATGATACTAGATAAATGTATTAGAGGATTATTAACCACTAGGGGAAAGTAACCTTATACGGACACTTTAACAATAAATGGTCTTAACTTTTTATGACTCATTATTTTTATTCAAAAATTATAACATATTAATATTATATGATTATATATATTATTGTGCTTTTTAAATTTATTTAATCTTTTAATTCCATAGATAACGGGGGTGTCCGTATTCGGTACCCATGTCCGAATACGGACACCCTGTGTTATAATACGGACACCCTATATACCTCTAGATAAACTATATATTATTGATGAATCAATCACACAAATTACAATTACGTTATTTAAAATTAATTTTATGCAAAATATATTGTAATTTAATTAGTTAATAATTTATTTATTTTTATTATATTTTAATTAATAATACAATTTAAGTATCTAAATAATATTTTTTTTAGAATTAGCTTTTTTGGTGGCATTAATATTAAAACTCACGCAATTTTTATGGAAATCAGAATTGTTCATATGCTGCGCGCTGATTGGTTATAGGGTGTCCGTATTAAGACATTTAGAGTGTCCGTATTAGGAACTTATATGACCTCTAGATATATGCATATAACTTAATGAATATTTGATAAAAATATAGAAATTAAAAATACAATTTTTAGAATGCTTTATTTGTTGATAATATAGTGTTATATTTTATATCGATACATTTGTATAATCTTGAGAAGGTTTTAAGTTGACATTTTTTTTCATAAATTTAAAAACGTAATAAAAAAATCAGTTTATTGGATATATTAGCAATATTTTGTATAATTCAAAAATAAAAAATACTTTTTTAGACTATTTTTATAATTATGAATATTTTATTCATTAAACATTTTTTTGTAGGATTTATGGTTTCTGAGATACCGAGAGTGTCCGTATTCGGGCACTGTCCGTATTCGGTTACTTTCCCCTACATCTAGAAAAAAAATATTTATTAACGTTTTTTTTATTAAAATTAAAATGATTCAGATATATGTTAACTATAATTTCTGACATATTTAAAGAATTATATTGATTATAAATTACGGAAAAATGGTATTTTATATAGATGTATAATAGTAATTAAGACTAATATTTTACCTATTGTCGCATGACAACGCAACAATAACAACAACAACTTTTAAATTAAAAATTTTTAATTATTTAATTTTAACTTTATTACCTATAATCAAGCTAAGTCCAATATTTATTACCATTTACTACCACTAAACTACTTCTACCCCCGATTATGACTGACTCCATCCACACTGACTTCACATGCTCCTCATGTAACACTATCGCCACGTCTCTCACGGAATGTGACCATTGCCGTAAGTGGCTTTGCCAATCATGTTCCAAACTCCCCAAATCTACCCTAAACAAAATGACTGCCCTCCAAAAATCTGGTTTCTACTGGTTTTGTACCAACTGTAGAACTGACTCTAGACCGTCCCAACGTAAGATATTCTCCAATAGCTCCTCCCAAACCTCTCCCATGAGCTCACCTCCCATCTTTAACAATCACTCCCCTGCACCTGCACTACCACTACCCACTTTTTCCCCTATTGCCACTAAACGATTACAATCCATCACTTCCATAGCTAAACCCCCCTCGTTTAATAACCTTCACCGCTCATGCATACCTCCCTTACTCCCCCCCAAATCTGATAAAATTGCATGGAAAAGAATTAATAACCCCCCCAATACTCCACTTATTAACTTTCTTGTCGGTAAATTACCAACTCATTTTAGACCAGTCCCTAATCCATCTTCCACTACCAACCATTACTCACCTAACCACCCATCCCCCTTTTCTGTAGTTATTGAGCATATTAAACCATCTGAAAAATCTCGTGAATTTCTTCTAGAATTACTCACTTACATCAATATACCTACACATGCTCTAAAATCATATAATTTTTCTAATGCAACTGTTATTATTTTCTTTAATACACCAAGTCAGTGTTCCTACTTTTACTCCAAAATTCCATTCATCCGCAGTAACTCAATATACAATCACCTATACATTCGTGCTGAACGATCTATCACTGAGCGAACACATGGTAGAGTTCTTTTCCATGCAACAAAATCTAACCTAGCCCCATCTAATGTCAAATGTACCTTCAATGACTACACTAACTCCTTTGAACTTCGTCATTTGACCAACTCCAAGATAGACTGGAATAAGAACCCAATTTATATATCAAATGACACATACAATACATGGTCTACATCCTACAATGCATATAGATTAAATACCAATTCACTGAATTCATCAATCAGTAATTCTCAGTCATCACATCAATCTTCACAATGACATTCAACCACTCCTATTCCACCATTATCTCAAACCAATCACCAATCTCCACTTTCACCTCTATCTGTACAACCTATAACATCTAGTGAATCACAACTATCACCATCAAACCTACTATCCTCATCACATATACCGTCATATATATCTTCATCACCAACATTATTACCCTCAACTAAACGTTTATCTTCTTCTCCATTACTAAAGGTAGCAACACTTAACGCTTGTTCCATTAGAAATAAAGTAGATATTATTTTAAATATATTTCATGATACTAAGATAGATATTTTATGTATAACAGAAACTTGGCTTTCTATCAAGGATCTACCCATAATTGCATCCCTTAATACCCCAACTACTAACTTTATTCACCTACCACGCCCCGGCCCACACTATGGTGGCGGTGTCGGTGTGCTATATTCAAATGCCTTGAAACTAATACAGTCAAGTGACCTATCACTTGATAATTCAGAAGCCTTCTAATTTACCTTTCACCCTCCTAAATCACAACCACTTACAATTATAACAATTTATAGACCTCCTAATAATTCAATTCCTTACTTCATCGATGAAATTGACAACCTATTGTCTATGATCTCCACCAACAGTATACTACTTGGTGATTTCAATATACCAATTTTACCAAACTCACATAATTCAAATAAATTTATTAATATCATAAATTGTCATAATTTCTTACAACATGTCAAGTCTTCCACACATTCATCTGGAAACATATTAGACCTAATTATATCTAACACATCTTCGAATATAATTTCTAATACTAATGTTCATAGTTTAATCACTGACCACCACCTTGTTAGCTGCTCCCTACATATCCCTAAACCAATCAGACCATTAAAGAAAGTTCACTACAGAAAATTAGATAATATAAATATTGCTAATTTTATAAATGACTTCAACATTTTGTACAACAATATAACAGATTCATCTCATATAGACAGCTTTGATAGTAACCTTAGTCTTGTCCTAGATAAACATGCCCCTATTATCACTAAAACTTATACAGCTCGACATAATACGTTATGGTTCAATAATTCGTTACACACAGCAAAACGCTCACTTAGAATTAAAGAAAGGAATTGGCGAAAATCCAAAAGCGAAAATGATTTAAATATTTTTAAACATTCACTTTCTAATTATAGAAAATTAATAAAAACTGCTAAAAATAAATATTACATAGATCAAATTAAATCAGCTGGAAAAGATACTAAGAAATTATTTAGAATATCGTCAACATTTACTTAAAACATTATATATCAGCATAACATGCATTACGCCCATTACATATGTGTTTATTGGATGTTTCTAAAGCTTTTCATAAAGTATCTCACAAATCATGGAAAGAAGTATTTGGTCGTTCGTCAGACGTTGGATTCGACTACCTTCAGATACTTAACTCGTTATATTCTACGAACCTGGTAGTGTCGTTGGGATACGGTGCTGCGGCTATAAAGGATTTCATCTATTAGAAGGAATGATGACACTATTATTCAAATCTTTCTGATAGCGTTATTCTAAAATAGTCTACACCTCGATTATACGATGAATGGTAAGGGGTTAGAATTAGGCAGCATTGTCCTTTTATCAATAATTGGATATCTTCTCCTATAAAGGTGTTTTCTGGTCATGATTTTATAGATATGGTAAATCTCAAACACGGTGTACTGATGTAGACGTATGTTTCTAAGTATAAATACAAACTGCTTAAGGCTAGGGTGCAATTATAGATATAACTGCCTAAGTCACATTATGCAAACCTGTAGATTTAATTATAATAACATTATTCACATGGCATAATTATGTTAATATATTAATCACTCTACTGTATAAGTACAAATTAAAAACTATACTGGAACCACATATACGAACACAACTTGGCTTACACAAACCCGACTTACTGGCATACATAAATAATATTGTTTATATTATAGATACGCAGATTTCAACCGATACAATAGATACTAATACCAAATACTGACACAAAACCGACTACTATAATAAACCTGAAATACTCTCCTGCGCTAAACAACTTACTTGTGAAAAGCAGGCTAAATGAAGTGACTATTGTTGGAACTGGCGTGGAACACCCTCCTCCATAACGTCTAAAGACCTATATTCGTTAGGCATGAGGAAGCATGATATTGGGCTACTCAGTATTCGTGTAATGACAGGTAGTCTAAATATTTATCGTATATACTGCTGCAATGGATTATTGTAAAATCCCTAATTATCTGGCCTCTCCCTTGCCTACCTCGTCATATTTTTATTAATATGTTTTACGTTAATAAATGAGATAATTGGCTCTGATTATTAACCAACCATTGTCCGGACAAAATATATATATATCAGAGATATTAAATATATTGATTTTTTTCAATTCTATATATAATACAAATATATATATATATTTATATATATATATATATATATATATATATATATATATATATATGTTGGACTGTTAGCATTTTAGTAAGAGATAAATAATACCAGTAGTTAGATGATGCATATTTACAAGAATACATTTTGGAGTTGAACTATTACAAAAAATAAGGAATATTTATAATGATATTTGATATTTTTGAGTGAAAAATATAGAAAACGATGATAAGAGATCATCATCTAATAGATTAGTGAGCTTTTTATATTTGTCTTCACAATAAGAAGTAATGAAAATTTAAAATATTAATTAGAGTTTTAGTATATATTAAAAGGAAGCTTTAGCACAAGATTATTTAGGTGTTAATTATTCTGATAATTTGTATATAACTGTAAATTAACAAGTGATTTAGTACGATAACTTTTAATTAATAAGTTCAATATGTTTAATTTCGAGTTAGTAATTTCAAAACAAGTTTGATGAATAAATTGATGTGATTTTGATATTTTCACGGGAAGGGATATCAATAGAATAAATATGAGTTAATATAAAATAAATTAAATGTGATATATTTTAGTAGGTAGATATATCTCAATATTATATTGTTATAGGAATGTCAGTGAGTAATATCAGAGTTTGAAAAGTTATATCTATGATAATGGCACAATGATCAGAGATGAGTAAACTTTTAGTTGAGTGTAGAAATGAAAGAAAAATCTAATGATGTAAGAATAATATCAATAATATTTCCCATAATATCAATTAGAAAGTGAATTTATTTATGAAAATTGTGTTATTAAAATATCTAGATTAATCATTAACTTGAATATACGTATCACCCATAATAACAATTTACTCGTCGATATTAATCTAAATATAAAGTAAATTTTAGTTTAAAAATTAGTAATAGGATATAATAGTATATGGAGATGTTGGACTATAAGATAAATAGGCAACATAACATAACTAAAGTTGCCAAATATCGATTAGAAATAACTACACATAGTTAATAGTTAATACCTACCTATAATATATATATGTATATTCGATGGTTTTTATAAATACGATAATATAAATATAAATACACATAATATAAATGTAAAATGAATTTAATAACATTTTATATATAAAAAAGTCACATACAAAATACAAATTATTCATACAAACAATTATTGTACTCTGTATGCTTTAGATTAGAATGGTGGTTCTAGATATAGAAATTATACGTTTCATTTTTTAGGGTTGTTACTTTTCGTAACATGATCGTTAATTTAAAATATGTTAAATAGTATTAAATATATAGATTTATTTGTAATTTATTAATGTCATTATTTTTTAAAGAAACTTTTTATATTAATACATGAATTAGTTCTGAAGTTGATCGTTATATATAATCCTATAGGATTATATATTATATTATATATACTATATATATATTATATATTATATATTATATATATATATATTATATATAATATATAATTTATATATTATCCTATACTCCTATATATATGGTATTTGAACCTATAGGTATATTCTCGAATAATATAATATTACTATAAAAAGAACATATCTTTCCTTAACAATAATATATAAATACTTGTATAATAATATAGATTATCCTATATTCAAAACTATGGAATTCACTCCAACCCTATATTAGAATTATAATGCCTTCTTTCGACTTCCTGTTTACTTTTATTGCTAACATTAATTTAATTTAATAAATCATTTATCTGATCAATCCGACATAAAGATAAGTTATCCACACTTAATACAGTATACAGCCCTGTGTATAAACATTCACTCTATATCCCACACATATTATTTATTTATTTTATTCATTACTTCTATTCATTAAACCACATTAAACCACATTTATATTATCATTATTTAAAAAAAATATTAATTTTAAAATCACTGAATTGTTTACAATAATATTGTTTACATTCGATTATACTGTGCACACATTTTTCTCTATTAATATGTTCTATTTATAGCTCATTATTAATCACTGAATTAAACAAACTCAAATTCCTAGAAATAATAAATTAGTTACATTGCTAGTCATAAACTATATAATGGACAACACCACTGCATCATGTAATCACTGTAATTCTAGTTTAAATAATACAGAAACTGACTTTGTTAAATGTTATAGGTGTCATACACATGTACACTATAACTGCCTAAAAGATAATAATTCTTTAACATTTAAATGGAATACTCGCAACAACCCTCCCAATTATGCTATCCAACTCATGCGTTCTCCTTCATTCTTATATATATATGTCCCAAATGTATTACATTTAATAATACGCTGTCACCACCACTTCACATAGCAACACAAGTCTCACCACAACCTAATAACGATATAAACATAGATGAACCAATGTCCCAAACCAACACTTTACATCATCTTATGGACAGCATTTATAATATAAAAGATCAACAAAGTAACAACACTAAGATCATAAAATAATTTATTAAATTAAATAAGACTAAGCCCATTCAACCGTCACCCTCTAGATCAATCACATCAATTAATTGTCCACTGAATAAACATATTCCTCCCCTACTCTCCCTAACGATTTCTAAACCTAAGCAAAATGTTATAAATAATTTGAACCAATCTCACACCATTATAATTCCAAACAAATACTCTAAACCTACAACATATACAACATCACCCATATCAAAGTCGGCCTTCCCCAGTCCGATAATCCTATTCGCCATAAAAAACAATCTCATGTACAACTCGAAAATCAAATACGTATTCAACAGTAAAACAAACAACTACGAATTACGTCACTACCACAACAACAAAGTTAATTTAAAAACATCTCCCTTAACCCCACCCCTTTCTGTTATTAAGCATTGGAGAAATCTCTTCAACAATCGCATATGCATTAACATGCGACAAGCAGCATCTAATAATCCGATACATTCATCCAAACATACTGACTCCACTAATCATACTCAACATAGTAACTTACTATCTGTAGATCAGTGTAATGAAGATTTAAATACTACTAGTACTCAATCTACATAAACTACCCCATCACCAACTCCTACTCCGTGTCCACCAATTGTGAACCCTTCCCCACCCCCTCACAATGACACTCAATTCCATAAGTCCACACAAATAAAAATATGCTTTGCAAAACCACTTCCACAAATCTGACCATTCACACACTGCAATCCCCATCTACACTTTTAACTCCATTGTCCCCATCTTCCTCAGAACGCCATAACTGCCTAATTAAATCTGCATTATTAAACACCTGCTCCATCCGTAACAAGATTCCACTTATCCTAGAACTTGCTGCAGAACATGACCTTGATCTTATATTCATCACTGAAACATGGATTATGCCTGATGACATACCCCTTATATCATCTCTAAATACTGGTCCTTACTCTTTTTCTCATTTGCCTAGACGTAATACCCATAATTATGGAGGAGGTATTGGCATTATCTTTAAATCCTCCCTTCATGTATGAATCATCCCTACGTGACCATAATAATGATCACTCTGAGGCGTTTACCTGTTCCATTAGTCCCCCACACTCCAAGACTTTTAATATATCACTTTTTTACCGACCCCCCTCTTCCTCAATCCCTTTATTCCTCTCTGAGTTTTATTCATTTACCCATCTAATGTCTGAATCTAATATTATTATAGGTGATTTTAATATTGCTACTAACCTATCAACTAATCATTCTAAATCTCTACTCAATATACTGTCATCCTCCAATCTTAAACTTCATAATACTTACCCCACACACAAATATGGTAATACACTCGATCTCCTCATTTCCCATAAGTCACCCGACTTGATTTGTTCTCACTCTGTTGGCCCTTGTATTTCTGATCATCACATTATATTTTTTACCCTCCAATCCCTTAAACCTCCCCACCCCACTATCACTCATTCTTTCCGCAAAACAAAAATCATCAACACTCACGATTTCATCAGAGACTTCCTATCCCTCCCACATAACTCACCTGATGAATTAATTACCACTCTTTCAAGTACCCTCGATTCCCACGCTCCAATAATTATTAAAAAATCCATCCTTAAACTTGACACTTCCTGGTATACCCTCGCACTCCTAAAACAAAAGCGTAAATTGCGTACACTTGAAAAGAAATTGATAAAATCAAAATCTGAATCTATACTTGCGCTTTATCAACTGATCAAGTCCAAACATAGACGTGATATCTTAATTGCAAAATCTCTTCATATTACTGCCTCTCTGGAATCATGCTCATCAGATCAAAAGAAAACGTTCACCATTTGTTATAAACTCCTTGGGCGAAATAAAAAGAAAACTTTACCCGACTTTCCACCAGACACCTTATCATCAAATTTTGATGACTATTTCCATCATAAGCTTACACGTACTCTCAGCAATCTCCCACGACATACCACTTTAATTACCCCACCATGCCAACTCACTCAATTAATATATTTTCAGTCCCTTCCATGTCAGACATAGGCACACTTCTTAAAGCAACTACAAGTTCATCTCCTCTTGACCCTATTCCTCTTTCCCTTTTACACGAAATCACTGAATCCCTCACTATTCCTCTCAATAATATAATCTGTGAATCCCTCGAATCCGGTACGTTTCCAACATCCTATAAACATGCACTCATTACACCCCTCCTTAAGAAACCAAACCTTGATCCTCAGAGCCTCAACAATTATCGTCCAATCTCAAACCTGTCGATATTTTCCAAAACTTCGGAACGAATCGTCGCGAAACAACTAACGTCTTATTTAATATCACACAAAATCCCTCATATCTTCCAAAGTACATATCTTCCTTCCAAATCAACAGAAACCGCACTAGCGAAGATATCCAGCGATATTCTCACTAACCTTGATAACAAAAATGGCACAATACTCGCACTACTTGATCTCTCCTCTGCGTTTGACACTATTGACCACACGATTCTCATACACCGTCTTACATCTATAGGTATCACTGGTACTGTACACAAATGGCTATCCTCATTTATAACCAACCGAACTTCCTCAGTTTTAGTTCACTCAACCCGTTCATCTTCCCGTCTTGTAACACACGGTGTTCCCCAAGGGTCAGTCCTTGGACCAATACTCTTTAACATTTACATAATTCCCCTTCTCCACCTTATCTCGAATTCTCCAGTTAGCTTCCATACATATGCAGACGACATACAACTTTATGTAAAATGTACAGAAAACGTTAATTTTGCACCCGACATCCTTTCCTCTACTATTACCACCATTCATAACTGGCTCACAATAAACTCCCTCGTATTTAACCCAATTAAAACCGAGGCTATATTCCTTCACCTTCCACTCCGAAGTAAAACGTTACCAACCCCCCCTCCAATTAACATTAATGGACAGCTCATCATGTACTCAACCCATGTCAAAAATCTTGGTGTTATATTTGACAATACTTTTAATTTTTACAGACAACTGTCCCACATAACAAAACTATTAAACTATCAACTACATTCACTACGCCTTATTCGTCATTCAATATCAATATCCACCGCTACTATTATAGCTTCTGCTTACATCCTACCTCTATTCGACTACTGCAATTTTATCCTCTATAATACCCCCTCATCGTATATTACTAAACTCCAAATTCTTCAAAATTCTATAGCTAGGTGTATATTCAACATACCAAAATACTCCCACACTCATATATCTCCATTCCTAGTTAAACTCCACTTGCTACCTGTACGCCATAGAATCCTATATAAAACTCTACTACTGGCTCATAAAGCAATCCACCATGACTCTCCTGACTACCTAGCATCCCTACTCAAACTTAAATTACCAACTAGTACCACTACACTCTCCACCAATACGTTTCTACTTCAACTTCCTCCTAAATACAACTTACATTCAACCAACACTCGATCATGGGGAATATCCATCCCATACTCGTGGAACACTCTCCCCACATCCATCCGTACTACACCATCAACTCCCAACTTCAATAAACTACTGAAAACCTACCTATTTAATATGGAACATTAACTTAAAATATATATGGACGGCCGATTGCTTTATAAGCACAGTTCGCAGTCCGAAAACCGAAAAATGTAAAATGTAATGTAACATCGAATAAAACATTCATGAAATATATACAACAATTTATATCAGGTTGCAACCTGTAATACTAATATTGTTTGTCATTATTATTTTATTTATTAATTTACGTACGGTTTATTCTATTTTATTGTATTATTATTAATGGTATTTATTGTTTCACCTAATCTATTATTTGTATTCTATATATATATATATACTTTTGAGAAATCATTTATGATTTATTTAAGTGTATAAATAAACTTTGAATCAATCAATCAATCAATATTCATTTATTTTAAACATTTATATTCAATAAGTCATCATATATATCAATAAAAGATAATCCCGTAAAAGAACAATTGTAAAAACGTTGTATTAGTATTACTGATTTCCTAAATTCTCTCATTTCATGGATATACTTATTTCATTAGTCATACATATTATAATACGTGGGCAACGTATTAATTATATTTAATTTAATTAAATTTATTTTAAAGATTCTTTGTGCAAGAGCAATCAATCATCTAAAGTAAAAACAAACAAAAATATAACAGAAAATAAACGAAAATAAAAAAACTAATGATAACGAACAATAGGAATACAGAAAGTAATCAACGTTAATACAAGATTGTAAATACTGATAAAAATTGTAATAAAAATAGTGATCAGGGAAATGCAGTGGTAAATAGATACGTTTTCAATAGAGATTTAAATGAGTTGGTGAATTGAGTAGAGCGTAGTTTATATGATAGTTTATTCCACAAATAAGGGGCCAATATATGTCATGCACGAATATTAGTGGAATGGAAATTAAGTTTAGAGGGTAGATGTAGAAGTTAAGAAGTAGTAGAACGGATAGAAATAGTATGAGTGGGGATAGATATTAAGAATGATAAATATTCAGGTCGGTTGTGATGAAGAAAGTTATTAGTTAGTAGAATAACTTTAAATATTAGTCTACATTTGATTGGTAGCCAATGCAATTTCTTTAAATATATAGTTGAGAAAATCGATCAATTTTAAAATGTATCGTTTTTTATGTCGTTTTATGGTTAAACAATATGAATCCTAGACGTTATGAATCGTGAAAATAGTAAATGTCCATATAAATTATCTAATTAGGCTTATATAATATTACCTAATAGCTTTTAATAAAATGTCGAATCAATACATATATTTAAAAATTCATTAAAATAATATTTTACAAAATAGTTATCTCTTAATATTACAAGTCATTCAAGACTACATACTGCAATAGCTGACATTATCTCTAAATCATGGAATCATGTTAAACGTCCCCCCTCTCTCCAATTGTCTTGCCCAACTTGCCCTTTACCTAAATCTCCTACTCCTACTACTATACCTCGACTAAATATACATCTCATCCTGATACCTCGAGGATCCTCTTTAGCCCATAATATCTCGATAATACATTTACCGGTGGTTTCTCACCTCTGCCTAAACTAATGACTATTAGTACTTCACACCTTTTCCAAGTAATCACTCACTTAAACCAATATAGAAACGGCCACTCTCCTATATAACAGCATCTAACTTCAATAATATAAAAGCATTAAAATAACTCCCAACACCCACAAATACCATATATTATAAAACAACCTATATTAATGCAACTACACGAATGAATATCGTATCTTAGTAATTGAACATCATAGAAACACATAAGTAAACTTTAATTTTATTTCACCCATATTATTATACCTTAAGTTTCCAAACTCTTCCATCTCAATTATAGCATATAAAGTTCGCACATCCTTCCTAACATGTATAACATTTAGAAATCTGGATATATTTTATTCAATATTCAAGTCCACTAAATGTCGGTAAAGAATCTGATCATCTATTTATACGTGGTTAACATTTTCCTCTAATTGTTTACATTATATATATTGCATGTAGCAGCTGTGTAAAAATATATAATTCTTTTTATTTCTCTTTTTCTAATATATATATATATATATATAGTGATCCCCAGGGATCAGTACCTATTCCTTTAATTTTCTCCATGTATCTATATATACTACCATTCATAATATATAATTATCCAAATTTATATTACCATATATATGCAAATGACATATAATAATATATGTTTATACATGTTAATGTATCTATGCTTTTAACGATAGCCTATCATTTTTGTATATATATATATATATTTAATTATATAAGATGATTTTATATTATTATTAGAAACCTATTAAACTAGAGCATTATTGAATCCGTATTCTATAACGTATGTGTATGACACTTTAGCCAACTTAACTATACGGGTAGTTTAAAGTATACTGTATTCATTTGTGTATGTCAATAACAATTGAGTCGAGAATCAATCAGAATATTATCAAATAAATAATAAACAGAATATATTGAGTTTTATTTGACATGCATATTGTTAACGTCTAAATTTGGTGATACTTCATAGGTAGAGGACGTCTTTTCATTGCGTCATATTGCGTCATATTCATACAGGATGCGTCGTAGTGGGTCAGGTTAACATAGTAACCATTGAAAGGTATAATATGATTTTCCGAACTGAAATGTTATGTAATAAATTAACATATACATCTAGATACATATTGATATAAGTTATATATAGGGATAAACATATATATATATATATATATAATATATATATATATATATATATATATATATATATATATATATTGATATAAGTTATATATATATGGATAAACATATATATATATATATATATATATATATATATATATATATATAAATATATATATATATGTATATAACTATGAATATACTGGTTTCGAGTCGAGAACATGTTCAGCTTCTAGTTTACGCATATTATTAATATGTTTGCGGGCGGCAGGCTATCTTCCTGCAGTGTATGCGTGTGCACTAACGTTCTTAGTATCCATGGGCGATATGTAGAATTTACCTCCTGAGAACGCTATCACTCCGAACTTCTCCCAGTGGAACAGAGCATCTATTTTCTTGGGACTGTTGCGGAATGCGGCTACACTGACGGCTCTGGAAGCCACGCCCCCTCTACCGATTGTGCTTCTGTAGTACGTACTGCCCACGATGAAGTAGGCGTAACTGCCGAACGAGTAGGCGGAGTCTATTCTGTTGGGCAATCCTCGGAATACGGTTTTCGTGTACTTTGGAAAACCTTCCTGTACCCTACCCCCATGGTATTTGTATACTTGGTTTCCCTATAAGGATTGTATGAAGACTGTTACTTATATCACTAATTATATGTACATGTATTTATATATATATATATAAGAATATAGTTATCCATATATATATATATATATATATATATATATATATATTACTAATAAGTAACATTATCTCTAAATGAATTAGATAAATATAATTAAATAATTCATTTAAAGTGGGATTTAACTTTTAACAAGTATACTTAAATGTTAAAATTGTATAATATAATAATATATCCTAATTATAAACTTTGAGGATACATTATTTACAAATAGATCTTTTAAATTAATTATGATATATATATATATATATATACATATATTTTATTACATAAATATGTATTATATATGACAATTAAATAATATGTTGTATATCTATTACAATTATATAATAATTATTGAATTAAAATCAAAACCTTAAAGAAATACATAGTGTCCGAAATCGCAAGAGCGGCATTGATATCGTTAGGTACGCCTATGAACTTTGACCCGATAAGATGAGGTGTATGCGTATTCATGCCTTTTAATTTGTAGTAGTTCGCTCCTGTAATATTCATGTAGATAATATATTGATATAGGTAATGTTATTAGCTGGGGTAGAACTTCTATTCTCTGTTTTCTAATTTTTTGGTCTCTTTTGTATATATTACATTATATATTATTTATTTAAAAATAATAATTGGCGTGATATGTTTGCTTATTCAATGAGTTATTACAAAGAAATCAAGTATTTTCAAATATATATAAATTAAAAAATGTACTTGATATAATGGGAGATAAAAATATACAATAGTCCACCTTGTTATGAAGTATTTTGGATAAATGAACACATATATATATATTAACAACAAAATGAAAGAGAACAAAAGTTCTTCCAATAAATAATACTTATTTTTATGAATATAATAATTAATCATTCAACTGAGAAATAAACTGTACTATACTATTCATAAGATATACATCGTATTATTAATTATAGTAGTGTTAAGAACATTACCTTTGAAAGCATAAATGTCATGTTTATCCATAGTGACGGCATCGAATGTAGGATCCGCACAAATATTAGCACCTTTGTGAATAACGGTTGTCGTGGTATCGTATGTGTTCGTTGTTTGTATAGGTGTTACTTTTCCATCACCAGAACCTATTAGGGGTTAAAGGTTAACGAGGCATTCAAATAAAATCGTGACATCAAGGACAGCACATCTGCTAATGCATATTTTATGAAATTTTAATTGTCCGCATGAGTGATTACATTTAATATTATTTTAATATTACATTTAGTGAAATTTAATTTATTTAAATTTTAAATTTAATTTAATTTATTTATATAGGACCGATTCAAAAATATTTATTATATATAAAAATAATATATTTAACAAATTAATTTCTTGATATGTATTAGTGGGCGTGTCAATATGTGAGGTATAATCTAACCGTACATGGATTGTATTCCTTCAATATCATCTATATCTAGATTGAACTCTGGTTCGTATCCCTTATAACAAGGCCACATAACAGCCGCTTGCTTTTTAGAGTGACCCAAGCCCAGTAAATGTCCGAACTCGTGTGTCATGACCTGTGAGGTCAAGGTAACGCTTTACATTTATGTACACAAATACACATACATATATTGTAAGTTGATGAACACATATACACATATATGTGTTCTATGTAAGTTGATGCATCAACTTACTAATATATATATATATATATATATATATATATATATATATTAGTAAGTTAACGTATTATGTTGTAAATATAATGTACATTTTAAAATAGATAATATTAAAATAATATTGTTTATTATTGTAGTAACTTTTTTTGTTATTTATTTTTTTTATAGGAAAAAAAACAATACAAATCTTCTAATTAATAATCATTAATATTATATACATATAATTTACCTTACATATTATATTACATAATATGATATAATAGTGTATACAATGTGCTACTAACTTGTTTGAGGGTGATACTATCTAAGGCCTCTCCCACAACCCAATGTTCAGCGTCATCGAAGTGTACGATACCAGAACGAGGCGCTCTCGCATAAGCGAGAACTCAGTTTCTACCGTCGAAAGGCGCACCGTCACCGTGATCCCCCTGGCGGCAGGAAGTTACCGTTAATAACAATCAACAATCATGTGATGGGCGTAGTTGTTTACGTTTGTGCATTGTCGAGCTCGAAACTAACGGTTGCGAATTTAATATGAATGTCAGCCCATTCGTTGCCCCAAACTTGTCGAAATTTCAATGGAGTTACCCCAGACCAGTACTGTTGTTAATAATTAATCATTTAAATATCACTGATATCGATTAACAATATACATATATATATATATATATCAGTGTTCATTCTAGAGCTACCCAGCTACCCAAATTGGGAAGTGCCCTACTTTTGTGGGTAGCTGCCCTAAATATATAATTATATGGATTAAGTTTAATTATTAAGTTATTATTAATATACTTGTAATATCATTAATTAAATGTGTTATATCTATAATTAAAGGAATATATTATTTATTAAATGTCAGTTTTCCAATGAATATTTATAAAATGACGATTAAATGTGTTATTATTATATTATTATTAAGATTTAAATAATGAAGAATTTATTATTTAAAATGGCAGATTTTTAATAAATATTTGTAAAATGGCGATTAAATGTATTATTATTTAAGTATTAAAATAATGAAGAATTTTTATTTAATAAATGGCAGATTTTCAATAAATATTTATAAAATGGTGATTAAATGTATTATTATTCTATTATTATTTAAGTATTAAAATAATGGAGAATATGAATAACTTCTGTCATAACATTACATAGATTTATAGTTTATGTAAACCCGGATGTAAACTATAAATCTATGTAACATTAGGATAAATTCATTATTTTTCAAATAATGGCGAATATATACTATTTGCCCTTTGTTATATCCGTTTGATATTTTATATAAACAAACAATTTAGATTCAAATTCAAATTAAATATGAAATATGATAATAAACTGCTTGAACTATATTTAGAATAATCTATTTTTAGATTGGGTAGCAAATTCACTACCCAAAATGAAAATTGGGTAGCAAACTTTAAATATTGGGTAGTGAATTTGCTACCAATTTATATTTATAATAATATATGAAAATTAATTCAATAATTATTTTTATTTCAATTCTTTTCTCCCAATATATATAAATCACGTGATTGTTTTATTTAAAATTTGTAATTTTTATATATTTATTCAAAATCCTATTTTAAAACGTAATATTAAAGTGATATATGACATATTAAAAACCATGAAAATATAAAAATAATGAAACATTTAATCACCAATATTATTAATAAGTTCACTGTTTTTTATATTCATAATAATTAAACTGTATACTTTTTAAATGTATTATAATCTAATTATTAAATTTAAAATTATTATTTTTATTATTACATTAATATTTAATAATAGCATATTATATATTAATTATCATACTTATCATAATTATTATTCTTATATATAATATATAATGTTTAAAATATATCATGTATTATACTACTTATTAGTTATTATATATATTGAATTTAAAATCAACCATTGTACGTACTGCATGTTGATACATGAGCATGACATATTTTATATTGATTTTATTATGATAAAATTGGTATCACTGGAAAGCTTATTAAATTATATAATACAATTCATATTATGTTTTTTTTAATTTGTATTTAAACAAAAGATATTAACAAAAATGTGCAAACAAATTATTACATTTTAATAATCAATACAATAATAATATACATTCTAATTAATTTTGTATATTATGAAATTAAAATATCTTATATAAATTATATATAATAATGTGTACCAGTATGATATAATAATATTAATATAGATATAGGTATTTTTGTATATTTTTATCTACATATAAGTATTTTTAAGTATTTATAAGTAGGATATGTTATATGATATATTATATATCGTTAATTGTATATATATAATATATAATTAATGAAAATAATTACTATATATATTATATATTTAGTATCTTATAATTTGTATTATATAGAAACTTATTTATTTATATATTCCTATAAATACATTTCCAAGCAAATAACTAATCATGTATACTTGACATAAGAGTATACAGGTGTTTCACGCGAAATATATCATTATGCTTATAATAATCATTATAATAATATGAAAGTTTAAATTATAAATATACTATTCGATTGATTAGTAATATTACCAATACATTTATATAAAAAAATAAGTGTATATATATATAAGTTTGATAGAGTACTATTACATTATTATAATAAATATATAATTATATATATGATATTACAATAATCATAATATTATAACTTATCGAGAACCAAATTACTTATATATCAAACTACTCGAACATCTAATTTTAAAAATATAACTTCTCGACTACCTAATTTTCAATATAACATATCAACCATCTAATTTCCAATATTATAAGATCTCAACTACATAATTTTCAATATTAAGACATATCGACAACATAATTTTCAATATTATAAGATCTCGACTACCTAATTTTCAATATTATAAGATCTCGACTACCTAATTTTCAATATTATAACATATCGACAACATAATTGTCAATATTATAAGATCTCGACAACATAATTTTCAATATTATAAGATCTCGACAACATAATTTTCAATATTATAAATGCTAGAATTTCAAATTTTTAATATCTAAATATCTCATGAATCAAATGTTGAGAGATTGAATATAAAAAGAATTATTTGATATCAATGTATTAGAATTACAATATGTAAATCATTTAATTGTAAACGAATAATAAGTAATCGAATCGAATAGTTATTTGCTATTTATTTACATCTCTAATTCAAAAAGTCTCCTAAGTAGCTTTTGTAAGTAACAATTTTTACAGGTTTAAATTGCCTCAAGGTATAAGTGTCCATCTAATATATTATTTATCATAAATGAATTTATAAATAGATGGCGAAATTACCCATATATGTCATCCTACATTTTACTTAGTAAAATATATTTAAATGCCCTATAATAATTTTTTTGTGGTAGTTGCCCTGAAACCTAGAATGAACACTGATATATATATATATATATATATATATATATATATATATATTAATAAAGTTGTTTATAGATATATGCATACAGTATAATTATGCAAATATTATTACATATAAATAAATTATATATATATATATATATATATATATATATATATATATATATATACATACATACACGATGAACGAGTATTTATAACGTCGGGACTACTAACGGCGAAAGCCTCCCTGGCGACTTTATCGACATCCGAGTGGCTTATCCGATGCGTGTAGTTACTGATCTTGTAGGTGATTGAATGGCTAGCCCATATAAGGTACCCAAATCGGGTGTGACGCCTCACCCTGCGCTGTAGGGTTGTCATGTGTACCGTCTGGTCGTGGACCCCACATCTCGGCATTCTCATTATCGCTCGCGTCTCCGAGTTCATGCTACCTGAACGTGATATAGGTGTTACGCCGGATGTTTACTATTATAATTAGCTATTCGTGTCTACGTTAACTATTATACGATAGTATATCCAGTATAGAATATAATATTATGATATCGCTGTAAATGGAATTTAATTCATTTAAATACAATATCATATAAAACTCATATATTGTTATACATGTATAGTACACTTATACATATATATATATATATTGAATTTGTAATAGCATTTAAATTACACGATCAGTGACACACGTATGACGTAACGATCGTTAGTTCACAAAAAAAATAAAATCTAAATATAGAATATAAATAAACACGTATCTACGTGTAATAATGATAATACTAATACATGAGTAATTAGGTGTCATAAATTATAAGCTCAAGAATTGAACACTTAATTAAATTAAATGATCAATTAGGTTGAGGAAGTAAATTCCGTAAATAGATCAGAAGATGTATATGAATGTATTAATGTATATACGTTTTGTGATGATAAAACCGCGATTTTCAAATAGATTCCACGTGGGAGATGGGTATATTGCCATACTTCCTTATATGGATTTGATGGGTTATTCGATTAGAGGACAGAATTATAAGATTCAGAGAGACCATATATGGATTTATTTAGAATATGTACTAGGAGAGAAGTAAGCATTCTAAAGGTAGTGTCAGTGAATTAATATGTTATCAATCTGATATTTTATTATAAGATATAAAAGATTTGCATGCCACGTCATGCTTATTTTGTTTAAATTAAGTGTAAGAAAAATATGAAAGATATAGGATAGGTATAATGCAGTAGTCTAGTAAGGGTTGATAGTTAGATTATTGGATAGAAACTAATTGTGATTAAATATTTCATAATCTATTAATTAAATATTTTATATATATATATATATATATATATATATATATATATATATACATAGGTATATGTACATAGGTATACATACCTATATATATATATATATATATATATATAAATATATATATATATATAAAAACAATTATGTATTATTTAATATACTAATTTAACCAACAATAATTACAATCATGAACTATATATATATATATATATATTGAATTGATTGACGTAGTGGATATCAAACCTGTTTGTTCGATACCGGCCATAGATTGAAATTCTGAAATAGCTTTTCTCATATCGGTATCTGATTGTACAAGAGAACTGTTCTTCGAGATGTAACCGAAGTTACGAAGATATTGCTGTAAATAGAGTGTTACTAATGTATATACAATATCAGATGACACTCGTTATTATATTAATATTATATATACTTGTATATACTTGATATATATGTAATCATTATATATTTTCTAATATGCATATATATATATTACATATATTAAATATATTGATTTTTTCAAATCTGTATAAAATACAAATAAATATATAAATGTATATATATATGTATATGTACTAATGTATTATGTATTAATATGTATTATTTTAAATAATAAATAAACATAAGATCTCGGATATTCTCGCGTCTATTAAACTCTCGTCACGTGATCGCCGCCGTCTACTAACCACGTGATTGACATCGCTTCCGGGTAGCACGGACATCGCAACTACGGTACCGACTACTACTGTGAACAGTAACAAACGGTTCATGGCTACTGTGTATAGGTACTTAGGGTTGCAAGTTAATGTAGGTTATGTCACCAAAATATGTCTTCGAAATATCCCGCCTATCTTTCTGGTTTATTGATCGATCAATTATTCTCTAGTTCTATCTATAATTAGTCAACTCGATCCAATGTCAACATCTATTTAGAATTAATAATTTTAATTTTAGTCATTACATTTAAAAGTGATTAAGTGCGAAACAATCGTCAATAAATATTTAATTGTATTGTTTACGATAAATATGAATACCTTATAATCACCACACGTGTGTTATCTATTTAAAGAATAATATATATATATATATATATATATTGATATATAAACTGGCTCCCCTATAAAAACGATCACTAGGTGATCCTATAGTGATTATAATTATAATTCGACTACTTTTTTATATCCACAAATCAATTTATTCCTCCATTCCTTCATATATATTTGAATTCATTGTAATTCCTCCACCAACCACAATACACGTTCAACTTCCAGTATACATCTCTTTATCCCATTGTCATCCTCCCTTAAATTCCAGAAACGCTAATTTTCCTACATTATCCCACCTATCTGCAATAAATTCAATTCATCTATAAGATCCATTCAATATCCCACCTCGTTCAATACCCATCTCAAGTAATATATATCTTAAATCTTCTCACATTATATTAGTATCTTTTATATTTTGTTTTTTTTTACTTCCACTTTGTTCGGTTTATTTTTTATCGTTTTTTTGTGGTTGTTATAAATTATATTTATTATTTATTTTATGTGCACTTATGAGGAGTGTTATCACTTTGTAACGTTTTATAATAAACCTTATTTCATCATCATCATCATTATCATCATATATATATATGTATTAATGTTTATATTATTATTATTATTATTAAATAGTTTATTGACTAACAAAACATTATATGTTTATCGGCATCATATATAATAAAATTAAAATAAACAAAAAATAATAGTAAAGAACGAAAACTAGAACAATACATAATAACGAGAACAATGATATTAAATGGAATTACAAATAAAGAAAATATTTATATAATTTACGTTTAAATAATGACTCAGATTTAGTTATACGTATATCAGTTGGTAATAAGTTCCAATATTTTGGTGCTGCAACAGCAAATGCTGCTTCAGAAAATCTCGTAGAAGTAATTGGTTGGTGTAGAATAATATTTAGTAATTGTTTATATAAATAATATTCATATTAATTTTTGATATTCATATTAATTTATATTAATACCAACTTTTAACTAATATTATATATTATAATATATATATATATATATATATATATATATATATATATATATATATATATATATATATATATATATATATATATATATATATATATATATATATATGTAGTAAGGCCGGAATGCCTCTTTGTCGTTTTGTATTAAACAAAACGTGAATTGCTTTAACAACTTTATTAAACCAAAAACCTAAAGAAATAGTAATAATAATAATACATGTAGTTTACATTAATGACATGAACCTTACCGTGTATATGTGGTTCGAATAATGCAGTACATATAGCGTATACAATTTGAATGTTACAATTAGAATATAACTATACCTATACGTTACTATCAGAATATCAACTGAATGATGTCGCTGCACTAAACATTCTATGTTATAGGTGCACGACGCTAATTGGTTGATTCTACGTGACGCACTGATGCGTGATACGCCACGCTATATCGACAGATTAGTGCATTGTATGCATATTCGCTGGGTCTTATATATTGCGTAATATCACTATATAACATCCACCCAACCCCTGAAGAAAAATTTGCCCTCAAATTTTCAAACATTACCAACAACTAACTTTATATTTTCCCTATTCTCTACTCTAGTATTATCACCATATATAATCTTATATGCCGATGTCCCCTTTACCCTTCCTTCAACTTTCCACAATTCATCTCCCCAATAATTTTCTAGTTTCCTTCTCCCTAATACTCTATTTTTTATACGTACTACACTACCTTCCTCTAGTATATCCTCCCTTTCAATATATAATTTCCTATTTTCCTCTTCCACTACCTTAGCATCCATAATCTTTTTATTCATTTTCAATACCCTATTTTTTGTATCTACAAGCCATTCTCCTTCCAATTTATTTGCCATGCCACTTAACTTCCTATCTATCGGTAACCTCTCTTCTCGTCCAAACATCAACTGAAATGGGGAATAGCCAGTCGTCGTATGTTTCGTTATATTATAATAGTAAACTACCCTTTGCAAATGTTTTGGCCATTTTCTTTTTTTCTTCTACACTGAGTACTCTTAGCAGACTTATTATCGTCCTATTCATCCTCTCACATTGCCCATTACCCTTGGGGTGATATGGACTCGATCTACTTTGTTTTATACCAAATAAATTACAAACTTCCTTCACCAAACCTGCCTGGAAATTACGTCCTTGATCGGTATGTATTCGTTCTGGTATTCCATAATCATATACCCACTCATTTAATAAAATCTTTGCTACGGTTTCAGCACTCTGATCTCGTGTTGGAACTGCTCTTACAAACTTGGTATATGCATCAGTCATTACTAATACATTTTCTCGATTATCTGTAGATTTATCTAAAGTTACGAAATCTAAAAATAGAAGTTCTAATGGTCTACTAGCCCCTAGACTACCTAATCTTATTATCGGTTTTCTTACTATTCCCTTGGACCTACTACATACCTCGCATTCATTGACATACTTTCTTACATCTTCATATTTACCTTTCCAGGTATACCAAAGATTAACCCTCGCCATGGATCTCTCAATTCCCTGATGTCCATTATCATCATGTATCCCTTCTAATACTTCCTTAATCAATGACCTCGGTAAAACTAAAATGTTATCTCCCTCCTTACTATTCTTATATAATATTCCACCCTCTAACTTATATCTCTCTACTTTCTCCCCTTTCTCTAATAACTCTATAATACTTAGTAACCCGCTTTCCTGCATCTGTTTCTCCCTTAATGACTCTCTATCCATTTGACCTATTATTTCAATTTCATTCACAATCCCATCTCCTCCTACCTCTACATGTCTCACATCCAAATCTTCCTCATACATATTATTACTATCCTCTACCTCTGAATTACTATCCTGTTTTCTTGATAAGGCATCTGCTACAATATTTTGTTTTCCTGCTCTATATTTAAATGTAAGTTCAAATGGTGCTAATCTACCTATCCACCGCTGTTCTAAAGCCGAAAGATCCTTCTTATTTAATATGCAAGCAACTGCGCTATTATCAGTAATCACCTGACATTTAGATCCTAATAAGTAGTGTCTAAACTTATCTGATATAGCCCATACTACAGCTAAAAATTCCAACTTTTTAGCTGAATAATTCGCCTCATTTCTCTCTCCCTTATTCAGTGATTTACTAGCATACGCTATTACTACCCTTTTTCCATCTATTTCTTGGCTTAATACTGCCCCTAGCCCTCTATCCGATGCATCTGTCTCTACTGTAAATGGTCTATCATACTTTGCTATTCCTAATATTGGTGCACTCACTAATTTGTCCTTCAGTGCTTCCATCGCCTGGTCACATTCCTTATTCCACCCTATCAATACTTTTTTACTCCTAAACCTACTTACTCTCTTTTCACCTACACTCTTATCTATTCTATTCAACTCGTTTAGTGGAGATTCAATTTTAGCAAATCCTTTGATAAACCGTCTATAATATGAACATACTCCTAAGAATGATCTTAATTCCTTTAAATTTGTAGATTTCTCCCACTCCACTATTGCTTTAGTTTTCTCCTTAATAGTACTTATACCCTTATTCGATATATTATAACCTAAAAAAACTACTTGTTCTATACAAAATTTAGACTTCTTAATATTAAGTTTTAATCCAGCGCCCTCTAGCTTACCCAATACTAGTTTTAAATGTTCTATATGCGATTCTACTGTTGGTGAGAAAACTAACACATCATCTAAATAGCATACAACTGACTCAAACATTTCATCCCTAAATAAATTACTCATCATTCTTTGAAATGTTGCAGGGGCATTTATTAGTCCAAATGGCATACGTGTAAACTCATATAATCCCCACGGGGAACTAAAAGCTGTTTTATGTTGATCTGATTTATCAACTCTAATTTGATTATATGCTGATTTAAGGTCTATACATGAACAATATTTCGCACTACCTAATGCCTCTAATGAATCATCAATACGAGGTATTGGATACGCGTCCTTAATGGTTTTTTTATTTAGTTTTCTATAATCGACACATAATCTAATCTCTCCACTACTTTTTCTAACTATTACTAATGGACTCACAAATTCACTACTAGATTTCACTACTACCCCTTCCTCTATCCACTCATCTATCTGTTTTTTTACATCTCCAACTAATGATTTTATTATTCTCCTATACGGTTGTGCAACTGGTATTTCGTCTATCGTTCTAATCCTATGTGTTCCTACTGCTAAACCTATACTATTACCCTTTACATGAAATATACTCTTATATTCAGTTATTAATTGCTCTACTTGTTTTCTAAAACCTCCTTTTAACCCTATATATGCTACATCTAGTGAATTACTCTCTACTATATTTACTTTCCTAATTATAATCTCCTTTAATTTTGTTTCTTTATCCCCTAACCATACATATTCAAATTTCTCCAATATATTCATTCCAATTATACATAGACTATCTATCTGAGTAACTACAAATATCACATCCTTACATTTCTTATTCCACATAAATGCGTCTACTTGTACCACTCCCATCGTTATTAATTTACTACCATTTGCTGTCCTCAAATTACTCAACCGTTTATCCTCTATCAACTTTAGACCCCACTTCCTAACTAAACTTATAGGAATTATCGATACTTGACTACCTGTATCTACGATAAAATTGCTACTTCTACCCTCTATGCTACATAATACAACTGGACACTTACTCATACAGGACATTTCAACACTATATATGCCTCCCCAGTCCCTGTTTACTGTGGAGGATACCCGTTTCCCGATCCCCTAATTCTACACCATCTTGCTGAATGGCCTACTCTCCCACAGTTATAACACCTCTGTACTCTACTCCCACTATTACTATTTTGTGCAAACCCTGCTCTATAACGCTCTACTTCTCTCCTTAGATCTAACACTTCCTGTCTTAATTTATCACTCTCATTCTCTATTCTATAACACTCCCCTGATGTGTTTACTTCTGCTCCTACTCCAATTCTATTCACAAACTTCTGTGCCTCTACTCTTAACTCTGTAAACCCAGCATCCTTACTAGAATTTGATAAAAGGTGATATCTTACCTTTTCATCTATTAAATTACTTCTAAATACTTCTGCCATTAAATCCTTCCACCCATCTACTTCCTTAACCCTCATTCCCAATCTAAACAACTCATCCGAAAATTCCATTATACATTCTCCTACCCTCTGTTTCCTCCCTACTAACTCCCTTAATCTTTCCCCTTTAGACCCACACGACCCATCCCTATCTCTCAGTACTTTAAATATTTTGTCTATACACGTGACAACCTCTATTTGTGAGCATAATTCTAGTTTTGCCCCCCCTTGTATATGGTATAGTATATACCCGGCTGCCTCATCTCCTTTCATACCTCTTAGCCTAACGCACTCTTCCGCCCTCATAATCCACCCCTCTACATCACTCTCATCTATATAATTATCCAACTTAACATAATTAGTATCTCGTTTGGGAGGTCTACCCAAGGGTTTGGTGGATTCCTCAGTCATGATAAGAAAAAAATATTTATAATTAAATTAAAGTTAAAAAAATGTAGCCCAGCAAATAATATAATACAACGCACTAACCCGTTCGACGTCTTCAATTTCTCCCTCCAGTCGACAGCTCCAGTCGTTCGACACGTGGCCTTTTCTTCTGCTTCCGGGTACCGAGTGTACTTCCTGGTTTCACAGCCCTCCGTTGGCGAATATACACGGTTAATTGGAGTTTAAAAGCAGGATACCGCTGTCACCAATGTAGTAAGGCCGGAATGCCTCTTTGTCGTTTTGTATTAAACAAAACGTGAATTGCTTTAACAACTTTATTAAACCAAAAACCTAAAGAAATAGTAATAATAATAATACATGTAGTTTACATTAATGACATGAACCTTACCGTGTATATGTGGTTCGAATAATGCAGTACATATAGCGTATACAATTTGAATGTTACAATTAGAATATAACTATACCTATACGTTACTATCAGAATATCAACTGAATGATGTCGCTGCACTAAACATTCTATGTTATAGGTGCACGACGCTAATTGGTTGATTCTACGTGACGCACTGATGCGTGATACGCCACGCTATATCGACAGATTAGTGCATTGTATGCATATTCGCTGGGTCTTATATATTGCGTAATATCACTATATAACATATATATATACATATAAAACTGGTCTGCATAAAAAATAGGATGACATTCTGTCAATTGATTCTAGACTTTTTGTTGACACTGATCTCAAATGTGAAAACCGTTTTTCTCAATCACGTCTAGTTTTTTTTTATTCGACTTTCAAATATTTTCCAAAAAGTGAGATTTCTAGAAAAAAAATATTTTTATAATTTTTAAAACCATAATTATTAGTAACATATTTTATAAAATCATATAAATATGCCTGAATATATTTTATATATATATTCAAGTATACAAATATATCTTTAAAACATCATAAAATATGTTTAAAACTTGTATACAAAAATTATTTTTAAACTATGTACCCCGAAAATATTGGATTATTTTCAAACAAAATTAATAGATCATTATTTGACGACTAACATTATAGAATACATATGTAAAATATTTTTTAAATAGATTTTTAACGCTCCTTTCAGATATGTTTTTACATATCGGGTTTTTTTTTTTTGGTCAATTTAAAATATTTTTTTTTGCTTTTTTTCTCAATTTTTTTAAGTTATTAATTCATGCTATTTAATGTATTTAAAAGTACTCAATTTATAACTATATTATATTATTAACCATTTTTATTGGATTTTACTTGATGATATATTAAATAAACTTAATTATTTTTTACCCGAAACTTAATTTTTTATTTTATTAATAAATAAATATATTCATTTATATTTATAAAATAATAATATATAATATATAAACGAGTATAATATATGGTTAATAATATAATATAGTTATATAATGTGTACTACCATTATTACAACTTGTTGTGAAACCTGGACATTATTTGAAGAATAGAAATCGAAAGCTCATAGAAGTCTCTTTAATATAAAATATAAATAAATAGTAAATAACACCTACGTGAAATAAGATCTACTAACATCCACCGAAATAAGAAGGACAATAGGAAACTTTAAATATCTCTTGGGCATGGTATTACATAGACAAATTATTTTGTTTGGGCTCATACCTAGACATGAATCTGAGAAACTGGATGATAAAAATATTTGACTGATATAATCTCTTCTTGTGCGAACTTCAATATATGACTGGTGATCGCGAAGAATAGAGGAAGTTGTGTTCGACAACATCAGGTTCTCATACTACTACGTCAACATCACGTGTCTAAGTAACTAACTAAGTAATATATCATAATTTATAATATTAGTTACCTAATGTTAGTAATATTAATAATAATAATATGAGAATAAATATATATATATATATATATATATATTATATAATATTAGTTAACAAAAGTTGGTATTAATATAAATTAATATGAATATTATTTATATAAATTAATAAATATATATATATATATATATATTGAAGATTTTGAAGATTGAATATATATATTACAAGATTGTAAATAATGATAAAAATAGTAATACAAATAGTGATCAGAGAAATGCAGTGGTAAATATATATGTTTTTAATAGAGATTTAAATGAGTTGCTGGATTGAGTAGAGCGTAGTTTATTCCATAAATAAGGGGTCGATATATGTCATGCACGCATATTAATTGAATGATTTAAGTTTAGAGGGTATATGTAGAAGTTAAAAAGTAGTAGAACGGATAGAAATAATATAAGTGGGGATATAGTTTAAGGAAATACATATTCAGGTCGGTTGTGATGAAGAGAGTTATGAGTTAGTAGAAGAACTTTAAATTTTAGTCTACATTTGATTGGTAGTCAATGCAATTTCTTTAAATATGTATTTGAGAAAAGCGTTCAATTTTAAAAATTGATCGTTTTTTATTTCGTTTTATATGTCGTTTGCATGTTAAATAACATGAATCCTAGATGATATGAACCGTAAAAATAGTAAATGTCCATCTAAATTATATAATTAATATCATTTAATAAAATATCGAATCAATACATACATTTAAAAATTAATTAAAATAATATTTTACAAAATAGTTATCCTTAATATTACAAGTCATTCAAGACTACATACTGCAATAGCTGAAATTATCTCTAAATCTTGGAATCACGTTAAAAGTCGTCCCTCCCTCCTTTTCTATGGCCATATTTAATTCACCCCACTTGCCCTTTACCTAAATCTCCTACTCCTACTACTATACCTCGACTAAATATACATCTCATCCTGATACCTCCTCTTTAGCCCATAATATATCGATAATGCATTTACCGATGGCTTCTCCACCTCTGCCTAAACTAAAATCTATTAGTACTTCACACATTTTCTAAGTAATCACTCACTCAAATCAATATAGAAATGACCATTCTCCTATATAACCGCATATAACTTCAATAATATAAAAGAATCAAAATAACTCCTTAACATCAACAAAAATACATATATCATAAAAAAACCTCTTACTACGTTACACGAATGAATATCGTATCTTAGTAATTGAACATCATAGAAACACATATTTAAACTTTAATTTTATTTCACCCATATTATTCAAGTTTCCACACTCTTCCATCTCAATTATTTAAAAGTCGCACAGCCTTCCTAACATTTATAACATTTAGAACTCTGGATATATTTTACTCAATATTCAAATCCACTGAATTTCGGTAAAGAATTTGATCATCTATTTATCCGTGGTTTACATTTTCCTCTAATTGTTTACATTATATCTATTGCATGTAAAAGCTGTGTAAAAATATATAATTCTTTTTATTTCTCTTCTCCTTCTAATATATATATATATATATATATATATATATATATATATATATATATATATAGTGATCCTCAGGTATCAGTACCTAGTCCTTTACTTTTCTCCATTCATCTATATCTACTACCATTCATAATATATAATTATCCAAATATATATTATCATATGACATATAATTATATATGTTTATACATGTTAACGTATCTATGTTTTTAACGATAGCCTATAATTTTTGTTTATATTTAATTATATAAGATGATTTTATATTATTATTAGAAACCTAGTAAACTAGAGCATTATTGAATCCGTATTCTATAACGTATGTGTATGACACTTTAGCCAACTTAACTATACGGGTAGTTTAAAGTATACTGTATTCATTTGTGTATGTCAATAACAATTGAGTCGAGAATCAATCAGAATATTATCAAATCAATAATAAACAGAATATATTGTATGAGTTTTATTTGACATGCATATTGTCAACGTCTAAATTTTGTGATACTACATATGTAGAGTACGTCTTTTCATTGCGTCATATTGCGTCATATTCAGACCGGATGCGTCGTAGTGGATCAGGTTAACATAGTAACCATTGAAAGGTATAATATGATTTTCCGAACTGAAATGTTATGCAATAAATTAACAGATGCATTTAGATACATATTGATATAAGTTATATATAGGGATAAACATATATGTATATATATATATATATATATATATATATATATATATATATATATATATATATATATATATATATATATATATATATATATATATGTATATAACTATGAATATACTGGTTTCGAGTCGAGGACATATTCAGCTTCTAGTTTACGCATATTATTAATATGTTTGCGGGCGGCAGGCTATCTTCCTGCAGTGTATGCGTGTGCACTAACGTTCTTAGTATCCATGGGCGATGTGTAGAATTTACCTCCTGAGAACGCTATCACTCCGAACTTCTCCCAGTGGAATATAGCTTCTATTTTCTTGGGACTGTTGCGGAATGCGGCTACACTGACGGCTCTGGAAGCCACGCCCCCTCTACCGATTGTGCTTCTGTAGTACGTGCCGCCCACGATGAAGTAGGCGTAATTGCCGAACGAGAAGGCGGAGTCTATTCTGCTGGGCAATCCTCGGAATACGGTTTTCGTGACTTTGGAAAACCTTCCTGTACCCTACCCCCATCGTATTTGTATACTTGGTTTCCCTATAAGGAGTGTATGAAGACTGTTATTTATATCACTAATTATATGTACATGTATAATTATATATATATTTATATATATATATATATATATATATATATATATATATATATATATATATAGAGGGATATTTGCAACCTAAAAGGCCCACCATGTATATTTGTATATATATTATATAAAGGCCCATATTGAATAATGCATATTTTTTAACAAAATTTTAATACGTTAACAATGGTATTACGCTGATTGTTATACTAACATTTTATTTTTTTTAAATCATTATCATAGGATATACGTTTTTTGCTGGGCCTCTATATTTTTATACATGTACTCTATGTATTTGTTGAGCTTTAAAGGCCCACTATAATTAATTTTATAATTACCACCATAAAAGCCCAAATTTATATATACCACCATAAAGGACGCCAGTTAGGACGCCTATAGGTTACCAGTAATATCGTACGAGGTAATTTCGTACGACATATTAAATTTAATTTATTTCATAATTATACATTTCTTATACGAATATATAATACAATCTATTATATCAATATTTAATAATGTATTATATATATTCATATAAGAACTGTATATGAAATACATTTATTTTAATAAGTTGTACAAAATTACTGGCAACCTTTATATAGTATATCCAGGGAGACCTCCCTGGTATATCCAAAGCCCTAAGCCGGATTTGGTATATCTATAGATATAGAAACATAACTGTCCACATTTATATTTAATATAATAGCAAGGACATGTATAGCAATATCCTTGATAATAGTATATTTGATAAATAAAATAGCATCTTTAAAAAAGTTTTAATTATAGAATTAATCATGTATAATATTTTATTATTTTTATAAAGATTATTATTATTATTATTATTATTATAATAAATAAATTTTAATTTATTTATTTAATATCATATATATTTTAAAGTAAACCTAACATTTAACACATTAAATATGCCTGGATAATCCAGTGGATATAAATTATGAATATATAATATATAATTAAATTATGATTATAATGGAATTCAATAATATTGAACTAATAAACTTAATTTTTAAATTAATTCATTTATAATATTCATTATAATATTATAATATAATTTAAAATTATTTAATGAATTTAATTAATTATAAATTTAATTTATATAATTTAAATTTAAATATAATTATTATATTTTATTATCATAATTATTATGATAATAATAATAATTATGTTAGTTGATGCACTACAGAATATCTTTATATTTAATAATTACATACTATATAAATTATATAGTATATAATTATATAATATTATAATTATATAATTATATAATTATTATAATTATTATATATAGGTATACCTAGTATATAATACTTACAAATGAACTATATTATTATAATATAATATATAATATACAATTATATAAATAAAATATTAATAAAATATAATATAACTATATTAATATTAATATTATTTAATTATAATATATGTAATACTTCAATATACGTATATCATATATTTAATTAGATTATTTAAAATAACCAGACTTATATATAAGACTATTATATAAATTTATATAAGTTTATAAGTTATAACTTTGTATATATAAATATAAGACAGTAGTCTAGAGGATAGAGTGTACACTTAGTTAGCAGTTAACACATGTTAGTCTAAAGATTGAGAGGGCACGAGTTCGAATCTTTACTTTGTAATTTTATAATTTTTTAATAAATTATTATTATATTTTTATCCATTTTTAATATGTGTATTTAATTTGATTTTTTGATAAAACTATAATTTATACTAAATTTTGTATCATATATTTAATTACTATTTTTTACTAATTTTATGTATAATGAATATAATTGTTATACATTATTATATATTATTATAATAATAATCATTATAATAATCATTATAATCTTATTAATAGCGAAAATGTATAGTCGTATGATAAGGAACATATATAGGCCTATCCTTTAAAACGTAACAACAACAACATTTAATTTAAAAAATTTTACTTATTTAATTTAACTTTATTATCCATAATCAAGCTAAGTCCAATATTTATTACCAACAACATTTAACAACAACATTTAATTTAAAAAATGTTACTTATTTAATTTAACTTTATTACCCATAATCAAGCTAAGTCCAATATTTATTACCACTTACTCCCAATAAACTACTTCTACCCTCAATTATGACTAACTCCACCCACACTGACTTCACATGCTCCTCATGTAACATTATCGCCACGTCACTCACTGGATGCGACCATTGCCGTAAGTGGCATTGCCAATCCTGTTAAAAACTCCCCAAATCTACCCTTAACAAAATGACTGCCTTCCAAAATTCTGATGTCTACTGGTTTTTCACCAACTGTAGAACTGACCCTATACCGTCCCAACGTAAGATACTCTCCAATAGCATCTCCCAAACCTCTCCCATGAGCTCCCCTCCCATCTATAACAATCATTCCCCTGCATCTGCACCCCACCTATCTCCACAACCCACTTTTTCTACATCTTCACTGTTCACCCCACCACCCAACCCTTCATCCCAAACCATACCCCAGTCACCCCCAACTCTCCCACTGTTACTACCATCTCTACTAACCCCACTCACCTATCCCCTGTTACTAAACGATTACAATCCATCACTTCCATAGCTAAATCCCTCTCATTTAATAACCCTCACCGCTCATGCATACCTCCCCTACTTCCCCCCAAATCTGATAAAATTGCATGGAAAAGAATTAATAACCCCCCCCCCAACACTCCACTTATTAACTTTCTTGTCGGTAAATTACCAACTATCTCCCAACTATCTCATTGGTGCCAATGAAACAGGTAATGACACAGCCTACCTGAAAAAGCTTTTTGCCTCCATCAATATCCACTCCCAGCCACATATACACTCTCACTGTATCCCACACTCACCCAACTCTACTTCTCCTCCAAACTACCAAAACCCCTATCCATCACCTATCTTGATCATCATTCCAAAACCACTGTTATCCGCTATATCCACCTCCTAAAAAACTCACCCTTTCAAGTCAGGTTCTGTGAACCCCTCAACAATTCCCAACTTCTTGATCGTAAAGTCTGCACCTCCACCTTCAATCACTGAACTCCTCACACCCTATCCCCAACTTTAATTACGTGGTCCGCGGCACCAACAATTTTCACATCGCCTTAATTTCATGTGTCCCTCCCAATATTTTGATACCCTAAACTCCCCTACTTATACCTCTCCCCTTATTTCCTACTCACATAACACATCCCTCTCCCGCTCCTTTCCCTGACTTCCCTTAAATCATACTTTCCCCCCTCCCCACAATTAACCACCCTCCACCCCACCTTATTTCCCTCAACGCTGCTCTTATCAATGCACGCTCTCTTCGCAATAAAATCCCTTCTGTAATTTCCTTCATGACTGACCATGACCTCGAAATCTTATTCATCACATGGCTATCTCCTCTGGATTCTCCTCACATTGCTGCTCTTAACATTCCCCCTACTGTTTCATTCACAACCCTCGCGACTCTCCCCATCCCGGTGGCGGAACAGGAATACTTTACAAATCTTCTCTAACTATCTTTAATATTTCCTATCACTCGTTCTTCCACTCAGAATCCCTCAGCTGCGCCATCAGCTCACCTTTCTCTCGTACATTCAACATTTCCCTTTTCTACCGTCCTACCTCTCCCAACATAAATGTATTCCTTTACGAATTTAGCTTATTTCTACCCACTATCACCTCTAATACAATCATACTAGGCGATTTCAACATACCCAACCCACCTATGATACAGTCCGTAAATACATTTCTCACCTCATTCGACCTTGTACAACACGTCACCCCCCCACCCATGTCCATGGTAACACCTTAGACCATATATTTTCCCCCAAAACTAATAAAATTGTCACTGACCATTCCATCGGAACACTCTATTCCGACCACTTTCTCATATTCTTTATCCTTAGTCACCCCAAACCCACCAGAACCCTCACTACCAGAATATCATGCAAATTCCATAACCTCCCCATTCCTGCTATTATCTGCGATCTTTCTTCCCTTCCAACCTCAACGTCTGCTGAACTCCATACTTCTCTCTCATCTACCCTCGATAAATACGCCCCTTATTCACTAAAACCTCCATCACACGCCCTGACTTATCCTGGTATACTATATCCCTACTGAAACAAAGGCGAATCCATCGCAAAGCCGCAAAACATATATATCAAAACATGTATATCAAACATCCCTCCCCTACTATAATAACCTAAAAAATCTCCACCATAATGCTATTTCTACCGCCAAAGTCTCTTACATCACTCACAAATTTGACAAACTCGCTAATGACAGTAAGTCTATACATAGACTTTCTTCTCAACTTCGTTCACTTAAATCTCCTCTCCCCACTGTCACCCATGAAGAACTACCACTCTTATTTGACAAATCTTTCAACGAGAAACTTTCCACCATCCTTTCCACCCTTCCCACCACTGTCATTCCCATCACTACCATTACCTTTCCTTTATCCCTTGCAAAATTTGAATCTCCCCCATTTGATCAAATCATCTCCCTTCTCAAATCTACCTCCTCAACCTCATCCCTTGACCCTCTTCCCCTACCAATACTAAAGAAGATAATTAACATTTTGCAACCCCCTTCATCAAATCATTTGCGGTTCACTTTCTTCCGGCTCCGTCCCTCCCGATTTCAAAAAAGCAGTCATTACCCCTATCCTTAAAAAGCCCCACTTTAATTCTCTGTCTCCCTCCAACTACCGATCCATCTCTAACCTCTCAATCCACTCTAAGATCCTTGAACGTGTTATATCCTCCCAACTTATCACATACCTTACAACCAATAAAATCCCCAACATCTTCCAAAGCGCCTACATCCCCCACAAATATACTGAATCCGCCCTAACCCTCATTACCTCCGACTTACTTTCTGGCCTTAACAATAACCGTGGCACTATACTCTTCCTTCTCGACATTTCCTCCGCTTTCGACACCCTTGACCACAATGTCCGAATATACAGACTCTCCGCCATCGGCATCACCGGCATTGCCCTCAACTGGTTCACCTCCTACATCACCAACCGCTCTTCTTCAGTCAGGAGTAATACATATTATTCCCCCATCCACTCCATAACCCACGGTTTCACCCAGGGCTCTGTCCTCGGCCCACTCCTCTTCAATATTTACCTCCTCCCCATGTTTGACATGTTCACTGACTACCCCGACATCTCCTTACATACTTACGCCGACGACCTTCAACTATATCTTAACTGCACATACTTCCCTACTTATGCCCCTGACCTACTATCCTCCTATATCAAGTCCATACACCAATGGCTTACCTCCAACTCCCTAAAACTTAACCCCACTAAAATGGAAGCTATCAATCTAAAATTACATCTACGCTCCTCCACCCTCCCTGAACCACCCCATCTCACTAGACAATACGTCACTCACCCACTCTCAACACGTCCAAAACTTTGGCTTCCATCATGATACCACCTTTTCCCTTGACTCCCATCTTACACATATGCACAAATCCATCCACTACCACCTACATTGCCTCCGTTTAATCCGACGCTCCATTCCCCTCACCATCGATATTACCATTGCCTCCTCCTACATCATCCCCCTATTCGACTATTGCAACTCCCTTCTCTTTAACCTCCCTGAATACAAACTACAGCTACTCCAAAACTCTGTAATTAGCTTCGTCCATGTACTTCCCCGTCGTTCTTCTGACTCCATTACACCTCTCCTAAAAAACTACACTGGCTACCAGTCCCCTACCGCATAAAGTACAAAATCTCCCTGACCATCCACAAAGCTATTCACCACAACTCCCCTGACTACATTGCCTCCCTCCTACATCTACACACACCCATCACTCCTCTTCAAACCCGTTCCTCCAACACATTTATCATTACCACTCCCCATCTACACAAACGCTACTCTTCCAATATACGCTCCTTTGCCCCAGAGAGCTCTCTGCCCCTTACCATTGGAACTCCCTACCCAATCACCTACGAATTATGTTATCATAACAGTTATGTTAACAAACACATCAACTCCCTCCTTTAAACGCCACCTTAATACTTATTACCCAACAAACAGTAATAGCAGCATAACAGCATATGCTATAGCCTCAAATGTATATAGACATTTAATAGCAGCATAATGGCAGCATAATAGCACGATATAAACATTTGAGCCTCTAGCATATGCTGTTATGCTGCTATTATGCTGCTCTTACTGTTAGCTGGGTACTTCTCCCTTGCCTTCCCTCCCACTCAATAATTCCCTCCCACTCAATAATTCCCTCCCACGGACGCCGTTCGATTATTAATCCGTCGGACGGCCGATTGCTCACGTACTGATGCAGTCCATAAACCAAAAAAAGTAAGTATACTTATAAGTACTTATAAGTAAGTTTACTAGAAAGATATTTAAAGAAAAATTAAAATAGTAGAACAAAAACTACTAAATTACTAGCACTCAGAAGAATGATCGAGGGAGTTAAACATAAGTATCTAGAACTAATCCTAATATGAATCGACTTAAAAGAAAGCTTTTGATACTATACACAGAGGGAAAATTATTATGATACTTAAATCTTACGGGATACTCAGTCACTGAGTCAGTATCATACTCAGTATCATACTGACTCAGTGAGTCACTGACTCAGTGAGTCACTGACTCAGTGACTGAGTATGAAACTCAGGGAGTATCCCATAAGATTTAAGTATCTTATTATCATAATAATTATGATAATGATACTGGAGGAGTAATTATTATATTTGATTACGTTAGTTTAAGCAATCAGGAATAACTTTAGATTTAATAATTACAAACTATATAATACTAACAAATTAACTATATTATATAAATAAAATATAATATTAAACTATATTGATATTAGATATTATTATAATATATGTAATACTATACGTATATCTGAGATTTAATTATATTTAATAAAATATATTTTAGGTTATAACCAGACTTATAGTCTAGAAGCTATAGCTATAGTGTGTTAGTCTAAAGATTGAGAGGTCCCGAGTTCGAATCTCCATGTTAGCATTTTATAATTAATTATTTTTATAATTTTATCCATTTTTATAGTGTATTTAATTTGTAATAACTTTTTTGATAAAACTATAATTTATACTATAGTATATTTAGTAAAATAAAAGGCAAATTTTTTATCATAGATTTAATCACCCCTGTATAATTTTTTACTAATTTTATGTATAATGAATATAATTTTTACACATTATAATAATGTATTATTAATGATTATTATATATTATTATAATAAAAAATCCTTATAATAATGAATCATAGCGAAAATGCATAATCATATGATAAGGAACATAGTTATAACTAGGCCTATAGGCCTATCCTAGTCAGGTATTTAAGGAAAAATTAAAAATAGTAGAACAACAACTACTCAATTACAAGCAATCAGAAGAGTGATCAAGAGAGTTAAACATAAGTATCTAGAACTAATCATAATATGTATCGACTTAAAGAAATCTTTTGATACTATACACAGAGGGAATAATTATTATAATACCAAAATCTTACGGGATATTCAGTATCATTCTGAAGGAGTAATTATTAATTAAATATAATTATTATATTTGATTACGTTAGTTGAAACAATTAGGAATAACTTTAGATTTAATAATTACAAACTATATAATACTACAAAATGTACTATATTATATAAATAAAATACAATATAACCATTAGTTATTATTATAATATATATAATACTTCAATACGTATATCTGAGATTTAATTAGTTTATATAAATAACCAGACTTATAGTCTAGAAGTTAGGGTGTTAGTCTAAAGATTGAGAGGGCCCAAGTTCAAATCTCCTTTTTAGCATTTTATAATTAATTATTTTTATAATTTTATAGTGTAATTAATATTTTATCACTTATTTGATAAAACTATAAGTAATACTATAGTATATTTAGTAAAAGGCAACTAATCCTAATATGTATCGACTTGAAGAAAGCTTTTGATAATATACACAGGGAAAATTATTATGATACCGAAAACTTACTGGATACTGGAGAACTTAGTGATGGATATTAACGGGAAGCTTCTCATGACTAGAACTAGAAGACGAGGAAGTCAACCAGAAAGTTACAACATTACTCAGTAGCGGGATACCGGTGAAAGAGTAGCTATTAATAACTGTGATGTTTGGAGATATGTCATTGTCCGGGAAACAAGAATCACGAAATAAGCAAGTAAGAAAGCAACTAAACAGATGTATCATGAATATTATATAGTATGTCATTACTAAAGTATGAAACATATTTTCTAATGTTACATTATATATTAATAGTTACTAGATTTTAAAAATAAAGATAACAAATTTATTAATTAATGTTTAGCTAATACTTGCACAATAATTTTATATATAATCGTTGAACCTATACTTGACATATATAAATTATGAATTATTTTAGTATACTAAACATACCATACATGTATTATATATTCGCAAATTATATAATTATAAATAATTTAAATTATTGTATATCTGGAAGTTAATTTTTATTTATACAATGTATAATTAAAGAAGTATATACCAAGGTGTATATGGATTATTAGTGATAGGGGTAATAATGATAGTATCGATTGCATGGTGTTCTGATCACTAAGACACAATATTAATTGGTGTATACAGCCAACACTGTAAAGTAAAAGTTATCTGATCACTTTGTATATACTATAGTATAAATATGAATAATAATATAGGATGATTATGTAATAGGTACAATAAAAGACATCATTTTTGTTTTTTAGATATGAATATCTGGGTTAATACCAAGATGTAACAAGTATGACGAATACGATTAGATCAAGGTAGTTAATAGGTTTTTTCGATGTGAGTTCCGGTGTAGTTATGACAGGTATGTCTGAAAGTATATCAGGAGGGACGAGGCGGATGTCGGTGGATATCACACTGATTATCTGTTTATAGGCCATGGATTCATGGTTGAGGGCCGCAAAATAATAGCCGGTTACCACTTATGTGTTATGGAGTTGTGATATCGGAAATGTGATTTCTAAGAGATACTGCCGGGGTATTTTGATAAATAGTTACATACAAGGAGATAAATTTTCTCCTTGTAATATAACATATCCGATCCTACGTATTTCCATTGTCGATTCAATGGCATCATCGATTCTTTTCTCTGCTTGTGATGTTTCACGTAACATTTATTGCAGTTGGAGATATCCGTGATGTCATATCCTATACCATGCCACTGGACATGTACATGAACCAGAGTAATAGTATTGACTATTCCAAGATGTGGTACCTGGAGTATCTGTAAAATAAGCAGTAATGAATTATTGGGTATTAACATTTGTATTACATAGATAGATATATTTTATTCATTTCTCTAATACATACAATTTGAATACAATGGAAAAATGTTTTTTTGTAGGTTTTATGGAAGCTGAATTTGCATACATTGTAGTAGGTGTTTATGTATTTTAGGATAATAATTGATGCATGGATATTAATATGTAGAATCACTAATTGATTATACAACCGAAGTTGCATTATGTCTTGAGTGAATCTATAAAAGCATATGTATATATAAAATAAGGAAATTACTCAAACTTACTATATTAATATAGCCATATACTCTATGATCATGCTATGTAATACATAGCATGTATAGTTTTATAAAGAATAATTTACTCAAATTGATTTTATATTATACAAATTTATTTATAATTAGTTCAATTGATTAGTTAATTGATTAGTTAATTTAGATTTTCTTTACACAATTTTTAATAAAAAATAAATATTAAAAAATAATAATAATTATATCTATAAAGTATAAATGGTGTACATATACTAATAATGATATTACATAGAGTATATCCATATACTCTATGTAATTTATAAAGTATATAGCCATATACTCTATGTAATTTATATAAATAAACTTATATTACATAGTATTTATAGTTTTAAAAGAAAAATTTAGATAAATTGATTTTATATTATACAAATTGATTTAGTTTCAATTGATTTATTATATTAATTTAGTTTTTCTTTTTAAAATTGTAATAAAAAAGATATGGTTATATAATCAATTATTAAGTATATCAACAGTTGTATATATCACCATGCATACATACATATGTCCATTTTCAATTACAATGTAAATTCACCAATGCCATGATATATGCCTATAAATATTACCACTTATCAATTATAATATAAATTCACCTATGCCATGATATAAACCCTAAATAGTAAAATTACTAATACAATTTTGTATTGTTAATTATTTCAATTATTATTATAAAATCAATTCAAGTATTTGTTATAATTTATTGTTATAATAATTTATATTTTCATATAAAAATAAATGAATTTTATAAAATATAAATTAATTAATATCTATTTTCAAATATAAAAATATTTTGTATATAAATAATATTTAAAATGTATATATGTAATACAAATAAAAATAGTATTCATTTTTATATGGATGCATATATTTGTACCCAGATTGGATATACCTATTTACATATACTCAGTCTGGGTAATAAATATAGCGTGTTAAAATGCTGGGTATATATTAGTGCTGTAAAATTTCCAATACTTGGTTGTTCTCAAATTTCAAATCTTTCTAAAATATCAAGTTCTCGAGAAATCTTAGGAATCTTTTAAGAATATTTTAAAATAATTTAAAAAAATTAGATATTAATTAATTATTAGTAATATTAAATAAATGTATACATAATTATTGTTAATTAATAATAATAATTAATTTATAAAAAATAATTAATTAATAAATTAGAATTGAATAATTATAATTATTAAAATAATATATAATTATTAATGATAATATATGAATTATAATTAATAATAATAATTGATAAATAATTATTAATTGCTTATTGAATACTTTACTATTCTAATAATCCTATATCTCATTATATTCACCATATAAGGTATATGCTATAGCAGGCCTGCTATATATATATAAGGAAACATTGTCCTTGATGACATTATTCTATTTTAAATATGTTATCATATAGGTAGCATAACATATAATCAAATTAATAGTGTACATTTTAATGGATATTTTAAATAGTTGAAAGAAACTTAAGTTGTAGTAATTACTACATAATTATGTTAATCGGTCATTACCCGAAATGATACTCGAACCAAGACTAAATTTAAAATAAAGATTTGAGATCATAACATATTTCCAAATACCCGAAAATCAAAGATTTGAACCGAACCCAACAATTTTTTTGAGATTTGAAATTTTACAGCACTAATATATATATATCTACAGTGGGTAATATATCTGGATACTAGTGATATAAAACGAGCCGTGTTTTTGTATATTTGTTATAAATATCATATATGTATACTTTATATTGCTTACTTGCATATTTCGGGATTCTTTTTATTGATTCCATGACAGTTCCAGACATCCATTTAATAGACTTCCAAACATCACGATTCATTATATCCGCTTGAAGATTAATTTCTCGTAGACCAGTATCACGCTCCAGATTATTTATATATGAATCAGGTGGTCTTTCATGCCTTCTAGTTCCATGGGTTGGCTGCCACACAACCAGATGCGAAACTAAAATGTATAAATAATGTACATATATAATATAATTTATATGTAATATAAATACATTTATATTACATAGAGTATATAGCCACATACTCTATGTAATACATAGTTTTATAAAGAATAATTTACTCAAATTGATTTTATATTATACAAATTAATTTATAATTAGTTCAATTGATTTATTAGTTAATTTAGTTTTTCTTTACAAAATTGTAAAAAAAAAGATATGGTCAAAATATAATCAATTAATAAGTATAACATCACTTGTATATATTACCATGCATAAATACATATCAATTATAAATTATCAATTACAATGTAAATGCACCAATGCATTGATATATGCCTATAAATATTCAGATTTATCAATTATAATATAAATTCAACTATGCCATAGTAAAAACTAAATACTAAAAAAACTAAAAAACTAAAACATATTAAAACCCTAAATAGTAATTGTATTGTTAATGATTTCAATTATTATTATAAAATCAATTCAAATTATTTGTTATAATTAATTGTATATACAAATTTATACTTTAATAAAAAAATAAATAAATTTTATAAAATATAAATAATATTTAAAATGTATATGTGTAAATTACATAATGTAATACAAATAAAAATAGTTTATTAATTGTATTGTTAATGATTTCAATTATTATTATAAAATAATATTTAAAATGTATATGTGTAAATTACATAATGTAATACAAATAAAAATAGTTTATTAATTGTATTGTTAATGATTTCAATTATTATTATAAAATCAATTCAAATTATTTGTTATAATTAATTGTATATACAATTTTTACTTTAATAAAAAAATGAATTTTATAAAATATAAATAATATTTAAAATGTATATATGTAAATTACATAATGTAATACAAATAAAAATATCTTTTTGTTATTAATCATTTTATTCATTAATAATTATCAATTGATTATAATCAAAGAAATTTAGGGCGTTTTCATATGTAAGATATAGGTGCATATATTTGTACCCAGATTGGGTATACCTATTTTCATATACCTAGTCTGGGTAATAAATATAGCGTGTTAAAAGGCTGGGTATATATTAGTACTGTAAAATTTCAAATACTTGGTTGTTCTCGAGCTTCAAATCTTAAAAAAAATATCAAGTTCTCGAGAAATTCAAATATTTTAAGAATATTTTAAAATAATTAACGAAAAAAATTAGATATTAATTAATTAACTATTAATAGTAAATAAATTAATACATAATTATTGTTAATTAATAATAATAATAATTAATTAATAAATTATAATTGAATAATTATTAAAATAATATATAATTAATAATTATTAATATAAAATTAATTATTATTAATTAATAATAATAATTAATAAATAATTAATAATTAGTAAATTATAATTGAATAATTAATAATATATAAAAAATAATTAATAATATATAATTAATTATTATTAATAATAATATATAAATTTTAATTAATAATAATAAGTCCTTGATAACATTATTCTATTTTAAATATGTTATCATATAGGTAATAACAGATAAGCATAACATATAATCAAATTAATAGTATACATTTTAATGGATATTTAAATAGTTGAAAAAGTAGTTAAAAAAAGTAGTTAAAAAATAGTTTTAAAAGAAACTTAAGTTGTAGTAATTACTAGATAATTATGTTAATCGGTCATTACCCTAAATGATACCCGAACCAAGACTAAATTTAAAATAAAGATTTAAGACCATATAATCAAAGATTTGAACCGAACCCAAAAAAAATTTGAGATTTGAAATTTTACAGCACTAGTATATATATATCTACAGTGGGTAATATAAATATATCTACAGTGGATACTAGTGATATAAAATGAGCCATGTTTTTGTATATTTGTTATAAATATCATATATTTATACTTTATATTGCTTATTTCGGGATTCTTTTTATTGATTAATTTCTCGTAGACCGGTATCACGCTCCAGATTATTTATGAATCAGGTTGTCTTCCTTGCCTTCTAGTTCCATGGGTTGGCTGCCACACAACCAGATGCGAAACTAAAATGTATAAATAATGTACATATATAATATAATTTATATGTAATATAAATACATTTATATTATATATAGTATATAGCCACATACTCTATGTATTACATAGCATATAGTTTTATAAAGAATAATTTACTCAAATTGATTTTATATTATACATATTAATTTATAATTAGTTCAATTGATTTATTAGTTAATTTAGTTTTTCTTTACAAAATTTCTAATAAAAAATAAATGTTAACAAAAATTAATAATTATATCTATAAAGAGTTATATATATAGTTATACCAAAGATTTTGCGAAGCAAAGATATAACACTCCCTATGCATGCAACGTAATTTAGTAATAGCCCCAACCGCTGCTAGCAGTAGTATCGAAATCACTGAAATAGATTTAGGTTCGGCTCTGTTTGCATACAACAATGTTTTCATTTCTCTATTAAAATTTCTCTTCTAAATTACATGCAATATAAATTAGCTTTTACTTACTAAATATATACTTATAGCATTTAAAACATAAATATCATATTTGTTTGTTATATTAGTAATGAACACTTAGTTTTCATCATATAAATATTAATTTAAAGCATATTATTTAACATTTTAAAAGTGTATAGTTAAATACGAATTTAAATTATATTATATATAGTATATAGCCACATACTCTATGTATTACATAGCATATATAGTTTTATAAAGAATAATATACTCAAATTGATTTTATATTATACAAATTAATTTATAATTAGTTCAATTGATTTATTAGTTAATTTAGTTTTTCTTTACAAAATTGTAAAACAAAGATTATGGTTATATAATCAATTAATAAGTATAAAACCACTTGTATATATCACCATGCATAAATACATAACAATTATCAATTATCAATTACAATGAAAATGCACCAATGCATTGATATATGCCTATAAATATTCAGATTTATCAATTATAATATAAATTCAACTATGCCATAGTAAAAACTAAATACTAAAAAAACTAAAAAACTAAAACATATTAAAACCCTAAATAGTAATTGTATTGTTAATGATTTCAATTATTATTATAAAATTAATTCAAATTATTTGTTATAATTAATTGTATATACAAATTTATACTTTAATAAAAAAATAAATGAATTTTATAAAATATAAATTAATTAATAATTTCTATTTTCAAATATAAATAATATGTAAATGTATATATGTAAATTACATAATGTAATACAAATAAAAATAGTTTATCTTTTTGTTATTAATCTTTTTATTAATCATTTTATTCATTATTAATAATTATCAATTGATTATAATCAAAGAAATTTAGGGCATTTTAATATGTAAGATATATGTGCATATATTTGTACCCAGATCTGGTATACCTATTTACATATACCCAGTCTGGGTAATAAATATAGCGTGTTAAAAGGCTGGGTATATATTAGTGCTGTCAAATTTCAAATACTTGGTTGTTCTCGAGCTTCAAATCTTTAAAAAAATATCAAGTTCTCGAGAAATTCAAATATTTTAAGAATATTTTAAAATAATTTAAAGAAAAAAATTAGATATTAATTAATCAATTATTATTAATAATATATAAATTAATACATAATTATTGTTAATAAATAATAATAATAATTAATTAATAAATTAGAATTGAATAATTAATAATTATTAAAATAATTATTAATTAGTAAATTATAATTGAATAATTAATAATTATTAATATAATATATAATTAATAATACATAATTATTAATTAAAAATAATAAATAATAAATAATTATTGAAATAATATATAATAAATAATTAATAATATATAATTTATTATTATTAATAATAATATATAAATTTTAATAATAATAATTGATAAATAATTATTAATTACTTATTGAATACTTTACTATTCTAATGATCCTATATCTCATTATATTCACCACATAAGGTATATGCTATAGCAGGCCTGCTATATATATATAATGACACACTGTCCTTGATAACATTATTCTATTTTAAATATGTTATCATTAGGTAGCATAATAGATAATCAAATTAATAGTGTACATTTTAATGGATATTTTAAATAATTGAAAGAAACTTAAGTTGTAATAATTACTACATAATTATTTTAATCGGTCATTACCAGAAATGATACCCGAACCAAGAATACATTTAAAATAAAGATTTGAGACCATAAAATATTTCCATATACCTGAAAATCAAAGATTTGAACCTAACCCAAAAAAAATTTGAGATTTGAAATTTTACAGCACTAGTATATATATATACAGTGGGTAATATATCTGGATACTAGTGATCTAAAACGAGCCGTGTTTTTGTATATTTTTTATAAATATCATATATTTATATTTTATATTTATACTTTATATTGCTTACTTGCTTATTTCGGGATTCTTTTTATTGATTTCCGGACAGTTATAGACTTCCAAACATCACAATTCATCATATCCGCTTGAAGATTAATTTCTCGTAGACCAGTATCACGCTCCAGATTATTATATGAATCAGGTGGTCTTTCATGCCTTCTAGTTCCATGGGTTGGCTGCCACACAACCAGATGCGAAACTAAAATGTATAAATAATGTACATATAATATATACTTTATATGTAATATAAATACATTTATATTACATAGAGTATATAGCCACATACTCTATGTATTACATAGCATATAGTTTTATAAAGAATAATTTACTCAAATTGATTTTATATTATACATATTAATTTATAATTAGTTCAATTGATTTATTAGTTAATTTAGTTTTTCTTTACAAAATTTCTAATAAAAAATAAATGTTAACAAAAATTAATAATTATATCTATAGAGTTATATATATAGTTATACCAAAGATTTTGCGAAGCAAAGATATAACACTCCCTATGCATGCAACGTAATTTAGTAATAGCCCCAACCGCTGCTAGCAGTAGTATCGAAATCACTGAAATAGATTTAGGTTCGGATCTGTTTGCATACAACAATATTTTCATTTCTCTATTAAATTACATGCAATATAAATTAGCTTTTACTCACTAAATATATACTTATAGCATTTAAAACATACATATCATATTTGTTTGTTATATATTAGTAATGCACACTTAGTTTTCATCATATAAATATTAATTTAAAGCATATTATTTAACATTTTAAAAGTGTATAGTTAAATACGAATTTACATTATAAACAACGCATAGTTCCTAAAAGTAACCCTCTATAGGTGGCACCAGGGTATTTTGTATACAAATTCGAATTACACGATTTCGCGTAAGTGTTATATCTTTCCTTCGGAAAATCTTTGGTTATACTTTATATATAAAGTATAAATACATTTATATTACATAGAGTATATTACATGGACGCATTAGTGATGTAAAGGATGCTAAAATCTAAAGCATCGGTGCAGTCTCAGTCTCAATACCTAAAGCATCGATGCAGTCTCAATGTCAAAATCATTAAGTCTCAGAATGGATTACCTAAACCGTCGATGCAGTCTCAGACTCTATAAAATGCATTTCTATTAACTCATGCTTATTAAAGGCAGACGCTATTAAAGGCATCATTTAAATGTTAGTCTCAGTTTTCATAAGATCAATATAGTTTTAGTGTCAGAATCATTATTTTGTATATAAAACGATAATAATTGCATTATAATAAATAATTCACAATACAAACTATTAGATAATGCAAATAGAGTGTGAATTGATAAGATTCTTAATATATTCATAAAAGCAAAAGTCAAATCAGCCAACTATCAATTGCATAATATTAGAATTATAAGAAAAACAATAACTATTAATACATGTACATTTCTAATTCAAAGCCTAGTTATATCTATATTGGACTATTGTAACATACTTTTAATTAATTTACCTGCTTATCAGTTAATGCCATTAAATAAAATAATTCGATCATCAATGCGTGTATTATATAAATTACCACCAAGACCAATAGATACGATCAGTATAACTGAACGAATACTACAACAACACCTAATACTAGTAGGCTATTACCAATTAATTGCCGCATTATTTATAAAGTATTGGTAACTACACATCTTACAAATACATAATGATACTAGTGATTTAAAACGCAACGAGTTTGAATGATCATTCGAGATGAATCTTCATCGATTTGGGTAATATATTGATTTATAATATCAATATTACCTGAAAGTGATCTAGCATTAATTAGTGTAATAGCAAAGATTTTTTGTAGCAAAGATATAATACTCCCTATCTACGCAATTTAATTAATACTCAGGCATCACACTGCTAGCAGTAGTATTGAAATCAATAAAATAGATTTGGTTTGGTTCGGTTTCCAATAGAAACTTTCTATACAACAATATTTTCATTGCTCTATTAAATTACATGCAATATAAATTAGATTTGACCTGCCATATAGAATTATATAGAATTTAAAACATATATATCATGTTGCTTTGTTATATATTAGTAATGAAATTAGTAATGAAAACTTAGTTTTCACCATATAAATAATAATTGAAAGCATAATATTTTATATTTAAAAGTGTATATTTTGATATGAATTTACATTATAAACTACAAATATTTCTGAAAATTGACCGTATATAGAAGGTGCTGTTAGTTTTTGTATACATAATTAAATTACACGATTTCGCATGAGTGTTATATTTTTACTTAGTAAATCTTTAATAATAGAAGTGATTTATCAATGATGGTTAGTCATTTAACAGTGATTGATTTTAAGTAAGTATCGTAAGATCCATTTTTATTTTGGAGATGATAAGTATTCGTAAGTAAATTAAGAATAAATTTCACATTATTTATCAGTTTATTTTGTATAGCATGGTATAAAATATGGATGTGGGTACACATGTATGTATATATATGTATTGTAGATAGGAGAGCATGTATGAATAATATTGTATAGTCATTATCAGTTGTATTATGTAATAGAATGTAGTTTCGGTTTATAAAGTAATTTTGAAAAAAGTGGTGTTAAAAGTAATATTTCAAAGAGAAATTAAAAATTGTTTTTGAAATAGAAACTGGATAAATATTTAGATGAGTGAGTTTAGATATGATTATGAGATGATTATATTTATATTGACCTTTAGAATGGGTCCATCGTATATCGTCAGAGCATCCTGATTGACCCGTATGGACGCATATGTAAATCGATATGCGATATAACAGTTTCTAGGTATGACTCCTGTGAATGTTTTCGTCGTATTCTTGTTCACTTTTACCAAATATGCAGATTTCATTGATGACGATGGTAACAGAACAGTATTCTAGTATTATGTCCATCAGTTCCTGGAACAAGTATTGACTTATATTTAGACCAAATTGAAATAGAATAAATACGTATCTACCAAATATACAACTAAATATAGTTAGGTAGCTTGAGAGTTTAAGCCATAAAACTAAGCCACAAAACAAACAAGGTCCATATTCAATATTCTCTATGTAATCATAGTCTAGGATATTTACTTAGCTCCTCCCATACCTAATAATATATGTTTACAATTCAATTCACTCGCTCGCCACCGCCTGCAATTTTTCGATATATTTTGAACAAAAATTATCATTATTTAAAGAGCTCATATGATTATATTTTTTAATATCTGCGGCTATAACTTAGTTATTACATTAATCTTTATTACATATATTTATTTATATGTGTATAACTAGTAGTATACATTTAATGTAATTTTAAATATTAAATGTGATTATAAAATATAATAATAATAAATATGATTTATGATATAAGTTATTTTGTATAAATTTCGGGAATCAGAGTTACAGTAGCAGATATTTAAAAATATAATCATCTGAGAATTATAATAGTGATAGTGGCTGATCTAAATAGATTACAAAATTGTTTATAAATTTTATATATTAATATTAATTATAATTCGAGTGTAAACATATATATATATTAATAAATACTTTACGACATAGTTATCTGATAATTAAGTTATAATATTGATAAATATATTATTAAATATATTAGAATAAAGTATGCCTGCAAAAGGGTATAATGAATAAATATAAAACACATAATTCAGGAATATTATATTCTATAGAATAATTTTGACAAATATATTGCGAAAATGCGTATAAATTTATATGTTCATAATTATTTGTACTACATATTATGTAGTACGTACCTAATTATCATTGTAATTATAATAATTATGATAATTATACAATTTTGAATTTAAATATACAATTTAATGTAAAACTATAATATAATATATTATAATTAAATGTAGTTACTATAATAGTATATATATATATAGTATATTATATACTATATATAATTATATTATATTTAATATATTATAATTATATATAGTATATAAGCTGTATACGCACTGACGGGAATTTTATTTTAGAAAAAAAAATAATTTTAATTCTTACAATGTATCATATAGTTACTACTTTGATAAGTTAACTTAAATTATAAATAGTAGATTATATTCTTATATTTATGTATTGAAATATATATTTAACACATCTATAATATAAATAAATAAATCAGATTTATTATTTCATGTTGTAAATCATGAAATAATGGAGAAGTTAATAAACAAATGTATTTGTTTTTTTTTGCGAGAACTTCCCAAATAAATATTTAATATCATATTAGATTATTTAACCTAGTAACCGTTGAACTAAATATAAATATCATATTTAATATGGATGAGTATTATTCATTGAATATATAAATTATAGGTGATTATTATAATAATATTATATCATATTAAATATAGTTAAAATTATAATAATATAACAATGAAATATATACATAATATAAACGAAAAGTTATTATCCTAATAATTATTATTGTAATTTAATACATATATTATATATTTAAATAAAATTGCCGTTAGTCCGTTGCAACCGTATATAATTAATAATTATAATATACTATATTATATTATATATAATATATAATAAATTATATAATAATTATATTATTTTTATATAATTTTAAATTAAATTGTATATTTAAATTAAAAATTGTATAATTATAATTACAAGGATAATTAGGTACATACTACATACTATGTAGTACTAATAACTATGAACATATACATTTATACGAAATTTCGCAATCTATATTTAAAAATAATTTTGAACCGAAATTGTTAAAATCTTCGGATATACATTGAGTTTTAAATTATATATTTATATATATATATATATATTAAATTAAACATTGTATAATGATCATAATTATTATAATACAATTACAATTATAGTTATTATAATAATAATAATTATAATTAAATATAATTAAATATCGTATATACGCAATAAGAAAAATAGTGCGTAATTAAATACAATTTTAAATTGAATTTTAATCAAATACACATGATACAGTAGTTATTTATCTATTTACATTATTTAGAATTATTTATACATATATAAAAATATATATGATATATTTATTATACTAACATAATTCATAACGTATGTATTTATGTCTTAAATAAATAATAATTTAGAGAAATACACTGGAGTAATATTATTAAAATATCTAGGTCAAATGGGTCAATATTTTATTAATTTTAACAAAGATTGCAGAATATTTATAATATTCATGATCTGGATCTGATAATATATATATATCCGCTAGGATATATATATATATTTTTAATGTAATAATTAAAAATATATATTTTAAAATATCCACTTTATGATTATATTAAAATATACAAAATATGCAGAATTATAAATAAAAATATTTGGTCATGTCAGAAATATAATATATATATCCATGTATGATACTAAAAAGTGACTTTTATACGTGGTCCTTTAAAGTGGTCTTAGGACATATACGAAATATATACGACCTACTTTTTAAGTATCATTTAAGTGACCATTTTATATACAATCAAATTCATGTAATGTGTATATTGTTAAGTAAGTGAATATTTATAAGATTGTAAAATTTCATGTAATGAAATCATATATTTAATAGTGTATTTATACCGTGAAATAGAGAGGACCTCATTTGGGGGCCTCTATATTCACTGGTCATATTAGGTGGCTGTGAATGTACATATGTGCGTTTATGGTGGCAATGGCCCATCTATATATATATGGGTATCATTATTCCTTTTTTTGCATTTTAAAGATATTATATTACTAATAAGTAACATTCTCTCTAAATGAATTAGATAAATATAATTAAATAATTCATTTAAAGTGGGATTTAACTTTTAACGAGTATACTTGAATGTTAAAATTGTATAGTATAAAAATATATCCTAATTATAAACTTAGAAGATACATTATTTACAAATAGATCTTTTAAATTAATTATGATATATATATATATATATATATTATATGATATCATTGCATAAATATGTATTACATATAAAAATTAAATACTATGTTGTATATCTATTACAATTATATAATAATTATTGAATTAAAATCAAAACCTTAAAGAAATACATTGTGTCCGAAATCGCAAGAGCGGCATTGATATCGTTAGGTACGCCTATGAACTTTGACCTGATAAGATGAGGTGAATGCGTATTCATGCCTTTTACTTTGTAGTAGTTCGCTCCTGTAATATTCATGTAGATAGCATATTGATATAGGTAATGTTATTAGCTGGGGACTTATATTCTCTGTTTTCTAATATTATGGTCCCTTTTATATATATATTACATTATATATTACTTACTTAAAAATAAATACTTGGCGTGATATGATTGCTTATGCAATGAGTTATTACAAAGAAACCAAGTATTTTCAAATATATATAAATTATAAAATGTATTTGATATAATGAGTGATAACAATATACAATAATCCACCTTATCATGAAGTATTTTGGATAAATGAACACATATATAATATAAACAACAAAAGGAAAGAGAACAAACGTCCTTCCAATAAATAATACTTATTTTTATGAATACAATAATTAATCATTAAACCGAGAAAGAGATGGTACTATACTATTCATAAGAGACACATCGTATTATTAATTATAGTAGTGATAAGAACATTACCTTTGAAAGCATAAATGTCATGTTTATCCATAGTGACGGCATCGAATGTAGGATCCGCACAAATATTATCACCTGTGTGAATGACGGTGGTCGTAGTATCGTATGTGTTCGTTGTTTGTATAGGTGTTACTTTTCCATCACCGGAACCTATTAGGGGTTAAAGGTTAACGAGGCATTCAAATGAAATCGTTACATCAAGGACGGAACATCTGCTAATGCATATTTTATGAAATTTTAATTGTCCGCATGAGTGATTACATTTAATATTATTTTAATATTACATTTAGTGAAATTTAATTTATTTATATAGGACCGATTTAAAAATATTTATTATATATAAAAATAATATATTTAAAAAATTAATTTCTTGATATGTATTTGTGGGCGTGTCAATATGTGAGGTATAATCTAACCGTACATGGATTGTATTCCTTCAATATCATCTATATCTAGTTTGAACTCTGGTTCGTATCCCTTATAACAAGGCCACATAACAGCCGCTTGCTTTTTAGAGTGACCCAAGCCCAGTAAATGTCCGAACTCGTGTGTCATCACCTGTGAGGTCAAGGTAACGCTTTACATTTATGTACACAAATACACATACATATATTGTAAGTTGATGAACACATATACACATATATGTGTTCTATGTAAGTTGATGCATCAACTTACTAATATATATATATATATATATATATATATATATATATATATATTAGTAAGTTAACGTATTATGTTGTAAATATAATGTACATTTTAAAATAGATAATATTAAAATAATATTGTTTATTATTGTAGTAACTTTTTTTGTTGTTTATTTTTTTTATAGGAAAAAAAACAATACAAATCTTCTAATTAATAATCATTAATATTATATACATATAATTTACCTTACATATTATATTACATAATATGATATAATAGTGTATACAATGTGCTACTAACTTGTTTGAGGGTGATACTATCTAAGGCCTCTCCCACAACCCAATGTTCAGTGTCATCGAAGTGTACGATACCAGAACGAGGCGCTCTCGCATAAGCGAGAACTCCGTTTCTACCGTCGAAAGGCGCACCGTCACCGTGATCTCCCTGGCGGCAGGAAGTTACCGTTAATAATAATCAACAATCATGTGATGGGCGTAGTTGTTTACTTGTATGCATTGTCGAGCTCGAAACTAACGGTTGCGAATTTAATATGAATGTCAGCCCATTCGTTGCCCCAAACTTGTCGAAATTCAATGGAGTTACCCCAGACCAGTACTGTTGTTTATAATTAATCATTTAAATATCACTGATATCGATTAACAATATACAAATATATATATATATATATATATATATATATATATATATATTAATAAAGTTGTTTATAGATATATGCATACAGTATAAATATGCAAATAGTATTACAAATAAATAATATATATACATACACACACGATGAACGAGTATTTATAACGTCAGGACTACTAACGGCGAAAGCCTCCCTGGCGACTTTATCGACATCCGAGTGGTTTATCCGATGCGTGTAGTTACTGATCTTGTAGGTGATTGAATAGCTAGCCCATATAAGGTACCCAAATCGGGTGTGACGCCTCACCCTACGCTGTAGGGTTGTCATGTGTACCGTCTGGTCGTGGACCCCACATCTCGGCATTCTCATCATCGCCCGCGTCTCCGAGTTCATGCTACCTGCACGTGATATAGGTGTTACGCCGGATGTTTACTATTATAATTAGCTATTCGTGTTTATGTTAACTATTATACGATAGTATATCCAGTATAGAATATAATATTATGATATCGCTGTAAATGGAATTTAATTTATTTAAATACAATATCATATAAAACTCATACATTGACTTGTTATACATGTATAGTACACTTATATATATATATATATATATATATATATATATATATTGAATTGTAATATCATTTAAATTGCACGATCAGTGACACACGTATGACATAACGATCGTTAGTTCACGAAAAAATAAAATCTAAATATAGAATACAAATAAACACGTATCTACGTTTAATAATGATAATACTAATACATGAGTAATTAGGTGTCATAAATTATAAGCTCAAGAATTTAACACTTAATTAAATTAAATGATCAATTAGGTTAAGGAAGTAAGTTCCGTAAATAGATCAGAAGATGTATATGAATGTATTAATGTATATAAGTTTTTTGTTGATAAACCGCGGTTTTCAAATAGAATCCATGGGGGAGATGGGTATATTGCAATACTTCCTTATATGGATTTTATGGGTTATTCGTATAGAGGACAGAATTATAAGATTCAGAGAGACCGTATATGGATTATTTAGAAGATGTGCTAGGAGAGGAGTAATCATTCTAAAGGTTGTGTCAGTGAACAAATATGTTATCAATCTGATATTTTATTATAAGATATAAAAGATTTGTATGCTACGTCATGCTTATTTTGTTAAATTAAGTGTAAGAAAAATATGAAATTTATAGGAAATGGGATATGTATAATACAGTAGTCTAGTAAGGGTTAATAGTTAGATTATTGGATAGAAACTAATTGTGATTAAATATTTCATAATCTATTAATTGAATATTATATATATATATATATATATATATATATATATATATATATATACATAGGTATATGTACATAGGTATACATACCTATATATATATATATATATATATATATATATATATATATATATATATATATATATATATATATATATATATATATATATATAATATATATATATATAAATATATATATATAAAAACAATTAATTTAACAATTTAATATGCATATATATATTAGATATATATAGATTAAATATATTGATTTTTTTAAATCTGTATAAAATACAAGTATATATATATAAATGAATATGTACATTAATTTTAATAATAAATAAACATATGATCTCGGATATTCTCGCGTCTATTAAACTCTCGTCACGTGATCGCCGTCTACTAACCACGTGATTGACATCGCTTCCGGGTAGCACGGACACCGCTACTACGGTACCGACTACTACTGTGAATAGTAACAAACGGTTCATGGCTACTGTGTAGAGGTACTTAGGAATGCAGGGTAATGTAGGTTATGTCACCACCGACTAGAGAATGATACGCTATCTTAGAGAAGCGTACGGACTTTTATACCCTCGTCTCACCACACCCGCACTACTACCGTGGTAACCATGACGATGACGATGATTAAAGGTGTACTGTTTAAGCGCTACTATTTTAAGATTAACCTCTCGGTTGTTATTTGCTTCACATTACGCGTGCACAATTATCGTCACTAAATCATAACACGCTGATTTCCATCGACTATTTTTATTCGACCCTTTCGAAATCTCCCGCCTATCTTTCTGGTTTATTGATCGATCAATTATTCTCTAGTTCTATCTATAATTATTCAACTCGTTCCGATGTCAACATCTATTTAGAATTAATAATATTTAATTTTAGTCATTACATTTAAAAGTGATTAAGTGCGAAACAATCGTACATAAATATTTAATAGTATTTTTTACGATAAATATGAATACCTTATAATCACCACACGTGTGTTTATCTATATAAAGATCAATATATATAAATATATATTTATATATATATATATATATATATATATATATTGATATATAAACTGGTTCCCCTATAAAAATCATCACTAATTCGACTACTTTTTAATACCCATAAATGAATATATTCCTACACTCCTTCATATATGTGTAGGGGAAAGATGGGTAATGTGGCCACTTTTAGATAATATTGTATAACTTTATAAATATTAGATCTAATACGATAATTTGTTCAATATAGATACATCTTATGATATGCAAGAGGACTGTCGAATCAGTTTTTCATTTTAGCATATCTAATTGAAATGATTAAGGTGGCCACATTACCCTTAATGGAGGGTAAGGTTGCCACCTAATGCGGGTAATGTGGCCACCTGAAAATGTGAAATTAATCCACTAGATGGCGATACTTTAGATCAAGTTTAGTCCAATGATATCACATCAAGTACAATTTACAAAACACACGCAATTATGATAAATTAATGTTTTTATTTTAAATTTATAAATTACTATATTCATTAATAGGCTATATCCATCGATATAAAGAAAGAAAACTTTCTTTATATCGATGGCTATATCCTAGTATACCAGTAAACTTAATTAGTATGTTATTAATATGGAAAAAGTAATTTCAGCAGCAAATGACTGTATGTCATAACAATATGGCGATATAATATCTAGATAAAATAGTCATTTAGAAAGATAACTAATTTATATTATCTGATTTCTATATATATATAATAATAATAATAATATAATTTATTGAATATAGAAAATAGATATTCAAAATGACATAAAACAGGAGATAAAACGAATTGTAAGAAAGAAAATAAAAGTATTAACATTATTGATTTACATATGCCATTGAATATATATATATATATATATATATATATATATATATATATATATATGTATATATACCATGCTATATAGAACCATTTATATATATATATATATATATATATATATATATATATATATATATATCATTTTATACATATATTATAATATATATTATAAATATATTATAATATATTATATATATATATATATATATATATATATATATATATTATAAATATAATACACCAACATATATTAAAATCATATCATATCAACATTAATACAAATTATTTTTATAATTAAATAATATGAGGTAAATAAAGTGAAATGTAATATACAAATAAGCCAATAAACAATTATAAATGAAATATATAAAGAACAGTTCAATTAAATACATAAAATAAAATCAATAATGTTAATACTTTTATTTTCTTTCTTACAATTCGTTTTATCTCCTGTTTTATGTCATTTTGAATATCTATTTTCTATATTCAATAAATTATATTATTATTATTATTATATATATATATATAGAAATCAGATAATATAAATTAGTTATCTTTCTAAATGACTATTTTATCTAGATATTATATCGCCATATTGTTATGACATACAGTCATTTGCTGCTGAAATTACTTTTTCCATATTAATAACATACTAATTAAGTTTATTAAATTCTTTAGAAAATCGATATCGAAACTAAAATGTATTATATAATGTATTAACATGAAATTGATTTATTTATTTTTAAATCTAGTTTAATATCTCATAATAAATATATTAGTATATTATACATATATACAAATACAAATAAAACTTTATGTATAAATAAGTTTATACGCATATGTTTTATACATATATATATATATATAGGTTGTCATATTATAATTGTTATTCATCAACTATGTATTTATATTAAAAAAAAATATATATATATATATAATATAATATAATACATATATATATATATATATATATATATATATATATATATATATATATATATATATATATATGTATATATATATATATATATATGTATTATATTATATATAATTAATACTATACTATATACTTAATACTTTACACGTACTACAATTACTTTACTCACTACTACAACTATATATATATATATATATATATATAGTTGTAGTATACTAGTTCACTATAGTGAGTAAAGTAATTGTATTAAAGTAATATATATATATATATATATATATATATATATATATATGCATAAAACATATATGTATAAACGTATGTATACGTAAAGTTTTATACATATATATCATATATATATATATATATATATATATATTTTTTTTCTTTATAATTGTGTTATTATAATGTTAATAGATGATTAAATATACTAAATTAAATTTAAAAGTTTATACCACGATTATAATATGTATGGAAATATATTTGTATGGTTAGGATATAGTAGATGTTGATTCTATCAACGTTTTCATATAATGACGCACGCAATTTTATAAAAATATAAAAATATTTATTTCTGATCATATGATTGGCTTACATCATAGTGAAGTGGCCACATTACCCTCTAAAAGGTGGCCAACTTACCCGCTTCGAGGTATCATGCTATTTACACTATATAATAATGAATATTACTTACTAAAATAAATGTATTACTCAATTTGTTCAAATTAAATAGTTATTTAACACCCAGCATTAATTTTCAATTTATATTATATATTAGTGATTTAATAAATGTTTTACTAAACTTTTATTTCAATTTTTTTTAAAGTAAATCGATTTTTTTGTATTTTTTACATCATTTTTTTTTATTAATAGATATACAAATTATTTTTACTTATTTGAACAATTCTTACCAATGCGCATATTTCATGTATATATTTTTTTTTGATTGGACTTATAGTTTATGAGATACGCCAAGTGGCCACATTACCCATATTTCATTTTGTTCGGTTTATTTTTAATTGTTTTTTTTTTGTGGTTGTTATTTTTATTATTTATCTTACAGGCACTTACGAGGAGTGTTATCACTTTGTAACGGTGTATAATAAATTTATTTGCATCATCATCATCCTTATCATCACACGTGTATATATATATATATATATATATATATATACATATATATATATATATATATATATATATATATATATATATATATATTTATTAATATTTATAATAATAATATTCATATTAATTTATATTAATACCAACTTTGTTAAATAATATTATATATTATAATACACACACACACACACATATATATATATATATATATATATATATATATATATATATATATATATATATATATATATATATATATATATATATATATATATATGTATATTAATAATATATATTTATTCTCATAATATTATTATTAATATTACTAACATTAGGTAACTAATATTATATATTATGATATATTACTTAGTTAGTTACTTAGACACGTGATTATGACGTAGTAGGAAGAGAACATGATGTTGTCGAACATAACTTCCTCCATTCTTCGTGATCATCAGTCATATATTGAGTCTTACTTTATCCTTCCTATAGTGTAGACGTATTTTGCTCAGTTTAGTTACTTTATTTATTGATTTTTCTAATTCAATTTAATTTGATTATATTTGTTTAACTAATATTTATTAAATTTAATATATATATATATATATATATATATATATATGCTTCCATTTATATGTGCTAATTTATTTATAAAATGATATCTTGACCGCTATCTAATTATTAATATACTATAAGAGTTTTACATCGTACACAATTATATGACCATGAATCAGTCAATTATCACTTAATTCTAAATTGTTACATATTTATCAGAGATCTACCTTCAGCTACTTAAAACTAATTTTTAAGGTTTGAAGAATCGTCTTCCGAGTTATTTGAATGACTTTCTACAATTCAGAGTTTACAAGAGGGATCTAAGAAACTTGTCTACTCGGTTATTACAAAAGAGGAATTACAAGCTATCAATATATGGAAAACGTTTTTGTAGTATAGCTGCAGCCGATTTAGGGAATGCGCTACCTGTAGGATTAATAACTAATGTACATTATTCGTATTTTAAATCTAATGTATTAATTCGTAAAACATTTTAATAACATTTTTTATTATTTTCAATTGATTTATATTTTTTATTGTGTATTATGTTATTTTTATATATTAATATATATATATAAAATTTGTTTACACAATAGAGAACGTTTAACGTTATTTTTGTGTCTAAATAACTATTCATTCATTCATTCATTCATATATACATATTTTATATGGAATTAATGTATATGTAATTATTTTACATGTGTGACCTATTTTTCTATAAATTAATATATTGATTTATTTATTAAATTAATTTCATTTGTATTAATTCAATTTCATTAATTCTATTTATATATTTATTTTTTATTTTTTATTTTGGAAATTAAATTATTGTATATTTCATTACTTGTTCATGCTTTTTATTTTGAATTATTACATTATATATATTTAATCTGTCATTATTTCATAATATATATATGATTTAATTTAATTTTAATTTAATTTAAATTAATTTAATTCTAATAATTATTTGTTTCAGTAAATATGAATTTTATATTTATGCATTGATATATATATATATATATATTTGTATATATATATCAAAGATTTTCCAAAGGAAAATCTTCCTTTGGAAAATCTTTATATATATATATATATATATAATATATATACATCATTCCTGCATAAATATACAATAAAATATATATATGGTATACATATTTATATGTATATATATATATATATATATGTATATATATATATATATATATATATATATATATATATATATATATATATATATATATATTTATATATAGTATTAACTTATACTAAATAATAATGCCGCCTAAAATAAAAAATAATGAATTACAAGAAAAAGTAATTATAAAATTAAATACTATAATAGAAAATAAAAATAAAATAATATTAAATTTAACAAATATTTATTTAGAAAATAACAATATTATAACAAATCTAAATCTAATGATATAAAATAATCTAATAGAAATTAAATATCAAATACATTTTATTCAAATATCCATGCAGGATACCATTAAAACCATAGAAGAGAAAACTAATAATAATATTATTAAATACTCTGATATTGTTAAATCTAACTTACCCTCATCATCTTCTACCGCGACTCCTCCTAAGCCCCCCACAACTATCTATTCTTGCTCATCTAAACATTCTATTGTAATCGAACATGTTTTACTTGCCAATAGAAACTTAACATATATCTCACTTTGCTAATCTGGTAGTAATCCTACTATCATCTTCTTGTACGATTGATATTTTATTACATTCAAGGTCGTCTCTTCATTAATCAGACTTGAAGTCCCTAATTATACGCCCATATATTGATAGTGAAACCATCAAGACTGGTCGTATTCTCTTTTATGCCACCAAAGTATATATCACTTATTTAAATGAGTATTTAATAGAAGGAGTTTAACCTACCAACTTCATTCTAAAATCGATGATATTACTATTGACTATAGTACCGAAGAGTTCGAGACATGGTCACAATCATATGATTCCTACTGTGATCGCGTAAAAAAAAGATAGAACTGTTGAATGACTACCTGTGTACTCTCCCAGAAAGTATTCTTTTCAACTCCTTATTGCTAGATCAGTACGTAATAAAGTTGATTTGATTACTCAATCAAATATTGATTCTAATTTTTATATATCTGCTATTACTGAGACTTATCTAACTAATGATGATTCTGCTCTAGCTACCAAACTGACCCCTGATGGTTTTAAATTATTTGTTGCTAATAGGTCTACATCACATCGTGGTGGCGGCCTAGCTATGTTATTCTCATCGGAACTTAAGTTTAAGCTGAACTATTTATTTCATCATCTCCCCATGTTTTTCTTCATGTGAAATTCTGATCTGTTATATTCCGTTTCCTTCCTTATTTACCATTGTAATTATACTTATCTACCGTCCACATATTGATATTCCTTCCCCTGAAATATCCAGATCACATAAATTATCAACTCATTAAATATATTAAACTTTTTTGTTTTTTTTACTAATTATTATTTACTATAACAATTCTATAAAAAAATTATAAATTTTCCAATGTTATGGCTATATTTAGAATATAGTTTGAACTGTTAACTTTTACATTTATAGCATATCTAGGCGAAGTCTACGCTTATTTTTACTGTAAATAAGTCACTTGTTTACACTCTAGTTTCTATTAGAATATATTACTGTACCTTTCTATTTATGTTCATTCCTAATAATATTATGATTAATAGGTATTAATATCAAACGTACCAACGTTAACTGACCGTGGGGCTCACTTGGTTAAGATGTCATATGCATGTAGTACGCTGATTCAATCCCCATCCGGTCCAATAACAAAGAAACCACATTTAGAGTCACATTAATTTAATCGTTATTTCTATAAGTAAAAATTAATTTAATTTCTTTATTTTTTAACTAATTAATTTTTATATATTTATCAAATTAAAAATTGATTGTAGTAAATGTAACTTAGTAATTAATAACGGAAATTATATAATATGATCATGTAGTAATAAATACCATTTAAATACTATTACAAATGCTATGTAAAGAAAAAATTATGAAAACAAATTTGTCAAATAAATCACCACCAAAATATACTATTCAGTAATTTAGATTTTTAAATTGCATATTTAAATGTAATAAATGTATAAATATTAATAATGATAATACACCAATAAATCTACCTAGTTTAAATAACTCATTACCATCGTCTATTATTATTAATAATAATAATAATAATACTAATAATTTAATAAATAGCACAGAATCAAAGTTAAATATGTTATTATCAAAAATCACTGAAATAAGTGATATATATCATATGATTGTTGTTAAAAAAAAAAATTCTAGCGTAACTGTTAATGTAACCTCTACTGTAACAACTTTTGATACCTATACTGACAATTTGATAAAATCAGTAAATTCTATTAAAAATAATATAGATAGCAATATATTATAGCAATATGGAATAATTATTCTATGATATATTATTTGGACATTATATGTATTTTATATCAATATTTTATAATATCATATTATAAATTAATTTTAATATATATAAAAAATAAATATATTTTTAATAAAATATCTTTTATAAATATTGAAATTAATTCATTTTTAACAATTATGATATATCAATTATATTGATTTATTCTCAAAAACCGTGTATTCATTTATTGAAAACAAAGACATTATTTTGATAATATATTATATATAATAATTTATTTATAATTTAAATTTATATATTGAAAGATAAAATCATTTTAATAAATATGATTAATTCTAAATAATAATAATTAATAATATGTTAATAATTTATTTTTTGTATATTTGAAATTGACTATATTCGTAAATTGAACATTCAAAAGTAAAGGTAGCTGATTATTTTTAGTTGAAAAATAGTATATTGTAATAATATATATGTATCTATAGTATACAATATCTCATAGTATAATTTCAGATGAAATAAACGCTGGTACACTAAAAGATTCACTGCAGGTATCATTAAATGTCATTAAATGTCAACAAATGTATTCTATATCATCTATTGAAGAACACGTTATAAGGTGTGAATATGTAATATGTCCTTTTAAAGGGGGTGTCCCACTACCAATATTTCCGGAAATAATGTGCTGAAATGCTTGCTTAGAAAGTTATTTTCTAACAAGTTAACTACACTTTTTGAATGTTATCCTATTAGGGGGAAGTAACCAAATATGGACAATCTAGGTATCTTAGAAACAATAAATCCTACAAAAAAATGTTTAATGAATATTTTATTCATAAGTATATAAATAGTCTAAATAAGTATTTTATTTTTTAATTATTGAATATTGTGCTGATATATCCAATACATTGATTTTTTTATTACGTTTTTAAATTTATGAACACAATTTTTAACTTAAAACCTTCTCAAGAATATACAAATGTATGAATATAAAACATAACAATATATTATTAAAATATAAAGCATTCTAAACATTATATACAAAATTGCTATATTATTCATATATAATGTTTCTTAATATTGTATAGAACTTATATCAAGTAATGCATAATACATTTACATATAGGAATTACATATGTAATGGTTCATGACATTATAAAAAGCAGAATACCATTAAAGTTAATGGTATTTTCAGGTGTAATATGCATAATACCATTACAGCTTAGAATTACATATATAATGGTTCTTGACATTTTAAAGTGAAGAATACCATAATTTTAAAGGTAGTTGGTGTTCAAATACCATTAGACAATATATACTGTTTATAATGGTATTACACATTTTTAATGGTATTACACATTTTAAGGCTAACTCTTAATATCATTACTTCTAACAGTGTACAACTTGCAAGAAAATCACTTTATAGCAAACATTTCCGGAGATTATTTCAGTATAATGTACCTTGATATATAGTACATATTATGTATTATCAAATTCAAATCAATGAATATATATATATAAAATATATATATTATAAATATATATGATATGATATAATATATATGATATAATATATATCTATATTATTTATATCTCTCTATATATATATATATATATATATATATATATATATATATATATATATATATATATATATATATATATATATATATTAAAATATATTAAACTGCCTGTGTGGCTCAGTGGCTAAGGCGTCAGACACACAAGCAGTAGGACACGGGTTCGACCCTCGTCCGGACCATTAATTAATTTTATAAAATGGGTCTTAAAATATTATTTAGAAGTGATATTATATAATTGTGTATAAATAAATGATCGGCTCTCGTTAAAACCATGGATGCCTTAACATGAGAGCGGCTTCGAAGGGACATTAGAGCCATATATGGTTATAAGTGAAAACTTCATCTAAGTTCCTGGATGGGATGAAAGGACTCCACCAAATAAGATGTATCATATCATATATATTTATAATATATACATTTTATATACCATTATATACCATATATACCATATACCATTATATATATCATATATATATATATATATATATATATATGTATATATATATATATATATATATATATATTGTAAATACGTATAATGTATTTGTATCTACTAAGATGTATCTACTAAGAAAATTCTGTATTTGTAATTGTATCTATAGATAAAATCATAGTATACTATGATTTTTTTTAAAGTGATTGTAATAGTATCTATTATAAGAAAAAAGTATGTAATTGTAAATTTATCTATTATACATTTTTTGAGTATCGTGCCCAGCTCTGTATATATATATATATATATATATATATATATATATATATATATATATAATAATAATAATAATAGAAATGTGTATTGATTCAGTTGAAAACGATGGACGTTTATATGCGTCAAGTTGAAATAATAAAACCAAAATAAATAATTACGCGAATAATAATTAATTTAAAAAGAGGAAATTATAATGATAACATATATGAATATAGTCGACATTTAAAAGTAATAAAATATGATAGGGTCCGTAATTCATCGGGAAGACTGTTCCAGTACTTCGGAGCAGCAATAGTGAAAGCTGCATCTGTATATATATATATATATAGATTCGACAAGCTGTACAGAGAGTTTCATAAGCTCACATTTGCGACTCGGACGAGTAGTTTCTCTAATTATGAGTCATATTTATATAATACATATGTATTCTCATATTATTATTATTAATATACTAACATTAGGTATATATGTGTGTGTGTAAATATGTATATTATAATATATAATATTAGTTAACAAAAGTTTGTAATAATAATTAATATGAATATTAACAATATTTATTAAAAATATGTATTGTATATATTATTATTCATATTAACATATATAAATATATAATGTATTTTAAATAGATAACACATGTGTGATAATTATACTGTATTCATATTTATCGTAAACAATAACTATTAAATAGTTAATTAAGTTTGCTTCGCATTCAATCACTTTTAAAGGTAATTACTAAAAGTAATTATTATTAATTCTAAATAGATGTTGACTAATTATAGACAGAACTAGAGAATAAGTGATCGCTCCATAAACCAGAAAGATAGGCGGGAGATTTCGAAAAGGTCGAATAAAAATAGTCGATGGTAATCAGCGTGTTATGATTTAATGACGATAATTGTGAAACTACGCACGCGTGAAGCAAATAACAACAGAGAGGTTAATCTTAAAATAGTAGCTCATAAAAATTAACCTTTAATCATCGTCATCGTCATGGTTACCACGGTAGTAGTGCGGGTGTGGTGAGACGAGGGTATAAAAGTCCGTACGCTTCTCTAAGATAGCGTATCATTCTCTAGTCTGTTGTGACATAACCTACATTACCCTGCAACCCTAAGTACCTATACATAGTAACCATGAACCGTTTGTTACTGTTCACAGTAGTAGTCGGTGCCGTAGTTGCGATGTCCGTGCTACCCGGAAGCGATGTCAATCACGTGGTTAGTAGGCGGCGATCACGTGACGAGAGTTTAATAGACACGAGAATATCCGAGATATTATGTTTATTTATTATTCAAATTAATACATATTTATTTATATATATATATATATATATATATATGTATTATATTCAGAATTGAAAAAATCAATATATTTAATATATCTGATATATATATATATATATATATATATATATACATATTAGAAAATATATAATGATTAAATATATATCAAGTACATACCAAGTATATATATATATATATATATATATATATATATATACATATATAGCAAGTTAATATAATAAAGAGTGTTATCTAATATTGTATATACATTAGTAACACTCTATTTACAGCAATATCTTCGTAACTTCGGTTACATCTCGAAGGACAGTTCTCTTGTCCAATCAGATACCGATATGAGCAAAGCTATTTCAGAATTTCAATCTATGGCCGGTATCGAAAAAACAGGTTTGATATCCACTACGTCAATCAATTCAATATATATATATATATATATATATATATATATATATATATAGTTCATGATTGTAATTATTGTTGGTGAAATTAGTATATTAAATAATACATAATTATTTATATATATGTATTAATTTATATAAGAATTGTTATATAACAATTATTATATAAATTAATACATGTATACATATATATATATATATATATATATATATATATATATATATATATATACATATAAATATATGCATCTTCTGACCTATTTATGGACCTTACTTCCTCCACCCATTAGCTCGTTAGTAGATCATTTCATTAATTTAATTATTCAATCATTGAGCTTATATTTTATGACACCTCATTACTCATTTATTATAATTATCATTATTAAACGTTAAGAAGTGTTTATTTATTTATATTCTATATTTAGATTTTATTGTTTGTTAACTTTCGAGGCGTACGTCGTACAATTAACATGATATTACAAATTCAATATATATTTATATATATATATATATATAAGTGTACACTAATATATAATAATCATGTATAATACGTATTATACATGTATAACAAGTCAATATATAAGTTTTATATAATATTGTATATAAATAAATTAAATTCTATTTACAGCGATATTATAATCTTATATTCTATACTGGATATACTATCGTATAATAGTTAACGTAAACACGAATAGCTAATTATAATAGTAAACATCCGGCGTAACACCTATATCACGTGCAGGTAGCATGCACTCGGAGACGCGGGCGATGATGAGAATGCCGAGATGTGGGGTCCATGACCAGACGGTACAGATGACAACCCTACAGCGTAGGGTGAGGCGTCACACCAGACTAGGGTCCATAATATGGGGTAAAATGTCACTCACTTACAAGATCAGTAACTATACCCATCAGATAAGTCACTCGGATGTCGATAAAGTCGCCAAACAGGCTTTCTCCGTTAGTAGTCCTGACGTTATATATACTCGTTCATCGTGTATATATATTTGTATATTGTAAATCGATATACGGTGATATTTAAATGATTAATTATTAACAACAGTACTGGTCGGGGGTAACTCCATTGAAATTTCGACAAGTACGAGGCAATGAATCTGCCGACATTCATATTAAATTCGCAACCGTTAGTTACAAGCTCGACAATGCACAAACGTAAACAACCACGCACATCACATGATTGGTGATTGTTATTAACGGTAACTTCCTGCCGCCAGGGAGATCACGGTGACGGTGCGCCTTTCGACGGTAGACACGGAGTTCTCATGCACGCGTATGCCCCTCGTTCTGGTATCGTACACTTCGATGACGCTGAACATTGGGTTATGGGAGAGTCCAATAACGAAGGTATCAACCTTAAACAAGTTAGTAGCAAATCGCATACACTATTATATCATATTATATAATATAATATGTAAGGTACTTATATATATATAATAATAATATTAATTATTATTAATTAGAAGATTTGTATTGTTTTTTGTTGCTATACAAAATAGAAATGACAAAAAATATCATCTATTTTCAAATTTACATTATATTTACAACATAATACGTTAACTTACTAATATATATATATATATATATATATATATATATGTGTGTATGTGTGTGTGTACATCAACTTACTAATATATGTATGTGTATTTGTGTACATAAATGTAAAGAGTTACCTCGACAATTCAGATTATGACACACGGTTTCGGACATGTACTGGGCATGGGTCACTCTATAACGTACGCGGCTGTTATGTCTCCTTTTTATAAGGGATTCGAACCAGAGTTCAAACTAGATATTGATGATATTGAAGGAATACAATCCATGTACGGTTAGATTATACGTCACATATTGACACGCCCACAAATAATTATCGCGAATTTTTGATTTAAAAAATATACTATTTTTATATATAATCAATACTTTTAAATGAATATGTTATATATACATACATTACATTTCCTGAATGCAAATAAAAATATTTGTCATATTATTAACAAAGATTTTGCGAAACAAAGATTGTTCACTCCATATTTAAGCTATGTAATTATTTTAATATAGTTCCCATACAAACCATTATATGAATACACATGTATTATTATAAGTTATATATATACTATTCATAATTAATAAGGTAATTAATCTAATTATCAGACTAATATACTTTTGATATTATAATATATGTATATATGAATTATATTTAAAAAAATATATTTTCAAATTACGACATTATTATGGTATTGACAGTTTACATATAAATAACAATGACTGAATCGATCTACTTTTGACGTTGACAAATTCGGTAACATTTTTATGAATTCACTTTTGATATCAAATAATATTTTTATGGAACACTTACTTTTCGATATTAACCGAATATTTATATATATCTTAATTTAAGATTATATTATGGTATTTTTTTAGAATTTACATGTTAATATATACGAAATCTAAAAATAGATTTTAGTTTTCCTACTCTTCGCATTTTAGCTAGTTTCGGTTTTATTACAATAATTAGGTCCAGTGAAACATATTTTCTTCAGATTATCTTTGTTATTAATACAAAATATTTAAATCAATGTTAAGTAATTATTAATAGTTGGTTATTAAATATTCGAATGTACACATATATTATATTATATATGTGGTAATTTCTTATCGACTTTTGGTAACTTTAGTTTTATTGATATTTTTCTTATATATACCAATCTAATAGTTATTTTTAAACCAAAATATCCTTTATGTTAGAATCAATATCGATGAACAAAATTATTATTTTGGGTGATATGAATATTCAAGTTAATTATATTTCTTATAAATCAAGATATTAAATAAAATAACTGCACTAAACGTATTCACTTTACAACTCATATTAGTGGAAACTTTATTCTACGTATTATATTTACTTCATCTATTTCTTCTTTGATTTCTAACCCTACCAAAGTTTATTTATCTCTGATAATTGTGACATTATCTGATCCATTATTGATCTAACTTTTCCAACTCCTACTGATTTACCTATATAGACATACATACTATAAATATATATATATATATATATATATATATATATATATTTATATATATATATATATATTTTTATATATATATATATATTAAATTAACTTGATGTTTAATCATATTTATCCTATTGATATTCCTTCCCCTGAAATATCCAAATCACATAAAATCGTTCACCAACCATGGTATGAAATTACCAACTCGACATTAAATATATTAAACTTTTATTTACTAAATCTTAATTAATGTTCTCGTACTAAATCACTTATTATTTACTATAAAAATTCTATAAAAAAATTATAAATTTTCCAATGTTATGGCTATATTTATAATATAGTTTGAACTGTTAACTTTTACATTTATAACATATCAATAGCGAAGTCTACCCGTACTTTTACTGTAAATAAGTAACTTATTTACACTCTAGTTTCTAGTAGAATATATTACTGTACCTTTTTATTTATGTTCATTCCTAATAATATGATGATTAATAGGTATTAATATCCAACGTTAACTGACCGTGGGGCTCACTTGGTTAAGATGTCATATGCATGTAGTACGCTGATTCAATCCCCATCCGGACCAATAACAGAAACCACATTTAAAGTCGCATTAATTTAATCGTTATTTCTATAATTAAAAATAAATTTAATTACTTAATTTTGTATCTAATTAATTTCGCCATATATTCGGATAACTATTTCTCTATATTATACATAATTACTTTCAATATTTACGTAGTCATTTCAGGAAATGATAATGTTTTAAAAGCGATTTTGATAATAAGAAAATTGAAATATCTAAACCCATATTGAAACATCTAAACTCTAATTTATTAGGTACAAAGTTAAATTATGCAATTGTTCAATTTAAAATAATAAGGATATAGTTTTTTAAAAATATATATAATATATAATTTCTAAAACTATTTAATTATTATATATTTATCACATTAAAAATTGATTGTAGTAAATGTAACTTAGTAATTAATAACGGAAATTATATAATATGTTCATGTGGTAATACATATCATTATAAATACTATTACAAATGCTTATGTAAAGAAAAATCATGAAATCAAATTGGTCAAATAAATCACCACCAAAATATACTATTCAGTAATTTAGATCTTTAAATTGCATATTTAAATATAATAAATGTATAAATATTAATAATGATAATACACAAATAAATCTACCTAGTTTAAATAACTCATTACTATCGTCTACTATTATTAATAATAATAATACTTATAATCTAATAAATAGCACAGAAGCAAAGTTAAATATGTTATTATCAAAAATCACTGAAATAGTTATATGATTGTTGTTAAAAAAACAAACTCAAGTGTAACTTTTAATGTAACCTCTACTGTAAAAACTTGTGATACCTATACTTATAATTTGATATAATCAGTAAATTCTATTAAAAATAATATAGATAGCAATAATTAAATAATTATTCATAATATAAATATTCCTAATAATGATTAAACTAATTTGTTTAAATAGTTAGTAAATATTAATTATTAAACAGTAGATCTTAATAAATCGTATTTATTATAAATAGTTCAACTATCATTTACAATAAATTGTATATAATTTGGTCTACACAAATTTATTTTATCAAAGTTCAACCGATTATGTAGATTATGAGATATATAAAATTCATTCATTAGAACATTTCGTGATGAAATATCACTAGAACAACATCAGTTATTATACCATGTATTTACAAATAAATTAATTAAAAGTAAAACAATTATAAAATGTATTTATAATACTAGAAGTAATTCCTATGAGCTTAGATATATTATAAATAATAAAATTGACTGGATATGTCAATTGGTGAATATAATATTAATATTTGGAAATTGTCATATATTACTTATACAAATTAATTTATTAATCAAAATAAAAATAAAACTACAGGCTATAAGACTAACTGGCGATAAAGATGAACATATTAAAAATAACAATTTAAATATATATTATGATAATGTTCATAGTTATTAAAATACAATTCTTTTTTTGGAATTTGTACTTTCATCAAATACATATGATATGATATGCTTAGTAGAATGAATTTTTAACAATAGATGAAAGAGATTATCTATATGTAATCGGTGGACAAAATTATAAAATATTTAGATACGATAAATTAATTCATAGAGGAAGTTTTGCGATATTTTGTAAATCTAGTTTATTAAAGAGAAATTATATTTCAAACATTGATAGGATCAAACAAAATAGGAACAAACCTACCTATTCAATATTATTACTTAAACATTAATTCAGAAATGTCATTTAATATTATATGCCTTTATAGATCACCACATTGTAATACTATAATACAAGCGAACTTTTCAAAGAAATTGGACTAAAAAAACTGATTATATACTAAACCCCGTCAAATAATCTTGATTACAAAGGAATGGCAAAAAGCATGGACTATTTCATTTATTATACATATACCAAATAAAGGCGACCTCAACAAATATTCAAACTATCGCCCTATTAGTATCATAAGTCAATCGAAAAAATCATATTGAATCAGTTAATCCCATGCGAACATATTTTGACTGATGAAATGGCATGCTTCAGGATAAATCAAAGAACCATCTAATTCTAAACTGTAGACTACTAATGGAGACATATATTGGTCAATAAAGTCATTTATCACAATTTAATCGATTAAAAAAAATCTTTTGATATAGTATATCATAATGGTCTATGGATGACGACAATCAGTAATAACATAGAGCTGATCAACATAATCAAATCACTATATGGTTCTACAATAAATTCTATTCTATTGAAAATCTAAATGTATCTTCATTTGCCAGCGATATATATATATGTACATATTTTATATGGAATTAATGTATATGTAATTATTTACATGTGTGACCTATTTTTCTATAAATTAATATATTGATTTATTTAGTAAATTACTTTCATTTGTATTAATTCAATTTCATTAATTCTATTCATATATTTATATTTATTTTTTATTTTTTATTTTGGAAATTAAATTATTGTATATTTTATTATTTGTCATGCTTTTTATTTTGAATTATTACATAATATATATTTAATGTCATTATTTCATACTAAATATTTGATTTAATTTAATTTTAATTTAATTTAATTTAATTAAATCTAATAATTATTTGATGCATTAAAGTAAATATGAATTTTATATTTAATAAATATTATGTATGCATTGATATATATATATATATATATATATATATATATATATATATATATATATATATATATATATATATATATATATATATATATATATAATATATATAATATATATTTGTATATATATATATAATATATATACACCATTCCTGCATAAATATACAATAAAATATATATATATATATATATATATATATATATATATGGTATACGTATTTATATATATATATATATATATATATATATATATATATATATATATATATATTTATATATAGTATTAACAAAGATTTTCCTTTGGAAAATCTTTTGTATTAACTTATACTAAATAATAATACCGCCTAAAATAAAAAATAATGAATTACAAGAAGAAGTAATTATAAAACTAAATACTATAATAAAAAATCAAAATATAATAATATTAAATTTAACAAATATTTACTTAGAAAATAACAATATTATAACAAATCTAAATCTGTCGATATCAAATAATCTAATAGAAATTAAAAATCAAATACAGTTTATTCAAATATCCATGCAATTAAAACCTTAGAAGAGAAAACTAATAATAATATTATTAAATACTCTGATATTGTTAAATCTAACTTACTCTCATCATCTTCTACCGCGACTCCTCCTGAGCTCCCCACAACTATATATTCTTGCTCATCTAAACCTTCTATTGTAATCGAACAAGTTTTACTTGCCAATAGAAACTTAACATATATCAAGTTAACATATATCTCACGTTGCTAATCTGGTACTATCATCTTCTTGTACGATTGATAGTTTATTGCATTCAAGATCGTCTCTTCATTAATCAGACTTAAAGTCCCTATTTATACGCCCATATATTGATCGTGAAACCATTAAGACTGGTCGTATTCTCTTTCATGCCACCAAAGTAGGTATCACTGACCCCTGACCCCTTCCCCTGACCTCAACAAATGTTCAAAATATCGCTCTATTAGTATCATAAGTCAATCGAGAAAAATCATATTGAATCAGTTAATCCCATGCGAACAGATTTTGACAGATGAATATGCATGCTTCAGGATCAATCAAAGGACCATCGAATTCTAAACTGTAGACTACTAATGGAGATATATATTAGTCAATAAAGTCAATTGTATCACAATTTAATCGATTAAAAAAAATCTTTTGATAGAATATAACATAATGGTCTATGGATGATGACAATCAGTATACAGATAGAGCTGATAAACATAATAAAATCACTATATGATTCTACAATAAATTCTAATCTATTGAAAATCCAAAAATATCTTCATTTGCCAACGATACTAAATGTAATACAGGTTATCCTATTATCTCCAGTTCCATTCAATATATTTATAGAGCTAATAATGCATGACATACTAGATAATCATCAGTCCATAATATCAATTGGAGGAAGATCAATTTACAACCGATTCACTACTGATATAGATATGTTAACTGGCTCTGAAAGTGAACTACAAGCGTTAATAGACTCATTAAACACATATTTTACTTATATAGTA